>OX439485.1:175378111-175799830 GCA_949320155.1 Melangyna quadrimaculata | reverse complement strand
TTGTTTTAAATGAATAAATAAATAAATAAATAAATTTTTGTTTTGGAAGGCTATTATGAGAAGTGTAAATCTGACTAGTTTGTTTTAGTAATGTATATTATCTACCTACTGGACAGGGCAAAACAACGTCTGCCGGGCCCCGCTAGTATAAATATAAAAATAATAAATTTATAGTACTAATTTTTTAAATTTTTAATTTAAAATTTACATCTTAATTGTCCTCAAATTTTACATTTAAGGACAATCAATTGCATATTACATATTTAAAGGTAGATAAAAAAGAGTTTTGCCGAATCAACCATCACTAACTATATTTTTTTAAGACGTACGGTCGTATGAGTTATATTTGCATTGAATTAGTAGCTAAATTTTAAAGTCAGCGATTACTCGATGGTTTTTTGCTCTGTGTGACTAGATTTTTCTATCATAAAGAATGTAAAGGTAAAATAATATGAGACGCTCCAGGTCGTTGGGCTCTGATGGGTAAAATTGCCTGACTTTTTTCTGAGTTTGAAAACAATTCGCGACTCATTCATAAGTTATTGTGTAGAAGTATTATTTTATTTTAGCATTCCAAGGAATGTTCAACCACCGCGAAGTTAGCCGACTGACTTTCGATTTTCGAAAAAGAAGAATGTTGGGCGATGTACCTCTAATTTGTCATACCATACCATTTCTGCAAAAAAATAATTGGTCGCTCCCACCCTTTTTTTAAATATAAACAAGTTGCACTTTGTATGGAGCTTTTAAATGCCTTTTACTCGGTAACCAAATTGAATTCCAAATGCATAAGCGCTTAAGTAATTGCTCACTTTTGAGATTCAATTGGTCATTGAAAATTTTGATTTGAAAACCTTGTCATTTTTTGTGTATGTGTCTAACTTGTAACAAATGTTCTCAGCAGGGGGTAATTCGAAAAACAAAATGGATTACGAGCTTCCGGTTGAGCATAAAAACGTTAAATTTTAAAAATGATTACAATTTTCATTTAAATGTCTATAATAATTATAATTGATTTAAAAATGTTAACGACCAAATTGATACACGTTGTACCTGAGATGGAATTATGAAAGAAAAAAATATTTTAAAATTAGGGTGGTTAGAAAAAAAGTCAATGTCGTATGGTTAACTTTTAATTATTGATTTATTAACAAATTACGAGGTTTTCAAATTAAAATTTTTTGATGACCAATTGCATCTCAAAAGTGACCACCTATTTAAGCCCTTATGAATTTGGAATTCAATTTGGTTACCGTGTCATAGACATTTAAAAGCTCCATACAAAGTGCAACTTGTTTATATTTAAAAAAAAGTGTGGGCGTGACCAATTAGGGTATGACCAATAAGAGGTACATTGCCTGACATTCTTTTTTTTCAGTCCGTCGGCTCACTTCGCGGTGGTGAATTTTCATCGAAATAAAAATATCCCTAAAATTTCCATAATTTTCCATCACTCATTTTTATCACTACAGTTACAGTATCGAAGTTAAAGCGAACTTTGTTTGGATAGTGCAAAAACTGTCAATAAAAAAAAACTTTGAACATTGCTTCTATTTCATTAATGGAAATATTACTCATACGCCATAGATAGCTTTTTTTGATAAAGCCAAAACGAACATGTGGAAATGCATCAACAATGGCTCAACACTACAGCGTAAGGGTAAATTCTTTGCGCCTACAGTCTCATATTTAAAGTGTTATCTTTGTGTGACTATAAGAAGGTTTTACTCTATCACGTAATTATTTTGAGAAATTTCATTTTTAAGATCGAGACTACCGGAGTCTTGCAGTTAAAATTAAATTTAAATTCCGATTATGGTAAGCTAACTCCATTTTAGTCTGGCTGGAAGTGAGCCTAAGAATTTTATAGTTTTGTTTAGCTGAAAACATTTATTTAAAAAGTTTGATTGAGAATAAAAAGGGAAATTTGTAAATATATGGTCACCATGCCTTTCACACATACATATCCAAAAAAAAAACATCTACCCGAACACCAAAAAAAAAAATAAACTTTGAACGTCAAAAACGAATTTTGTCGCAGAGTGTCCCGAGATATATGTATATTTTGCAAAGGCCTCTGGGGTGAACATAATTCTCAATGGAATGAACAGCTTGCACAATTTGAGTTTGGATAAAACGTTGGTTCTTTGGTTTGACCGAAGAATGAGCAAAATCTGGAAGTGAACATCGTCGGCGGGCGGATGATGAAACAAAAAAACAGAAAGAAAATTTAAGCAGAAAAAATAAAGTTGCGGCAAGACGTTATGTCCGTTCAAGGTACGAGTACACATAACTATAGTGCCATTGGCAGCATTGCAATCAGTGAATTTAAATAAAAGAACTGAACTTTTTAAACAAATAGAGGTCACGGAAGTTGGTTTTTTTTGCTGCTCTATACTCTCTCAGTCTTGTTCTATGGGAAATATCCTCTTTGTGTGTGATTTCTATCTCAGCGAACTCATTCTTTTTTATGTCGTAGATGTATAAAACAAACTAAACGAAAAAAATTCATCTTCAGAGACAAAAAAGGGTTAAAAACTATTTGGTAAACTATGGTTTAGTTAGCGGGATTTTCTTTCTTTAAGTTTGCTAAAATACCCTTGGTCTTGTGCTGGAAGAATTTTTTTTTTTAGAGAATTCCTTGTGGGTTTATCTTGGTGAGATTCAATGTGAGATGGATTAAGGAAGTATAGAAGTATCTAAAGGGATATAAGATTAAATAAGTGGACGAATTATTTAACGCAGTGTCATTTTTAACAAAATGTTCATTAAGGTGAAATATATAGCTTTAGTCTTCAGAATTCATGTTTTGTAAGTTTCTGCAACTTGAAAGTAAACTTTCGTTATACAAAAATTTGGTCCATTTATGCCTTGATTGTGGTAATCAACACCCGAGGGGTTTTTACTAATTTGTATTATTCAGAAAACTCTGTAAAAAATTTGAATACTTACAAATAGCTTTAAGCAATTATACAAGGTCGGACATCTTACAAACCTAGAGCCTAAACTTTCAAAGATAGCCTGAGAATCAAAAGAGGTGGTTGGTTTGGGTGTGTTTAACCCTATTTCACTTAAATCCTTGACATGTTGTCTAGAAAACTTTTTTACTAATATGTCAAAAACTTACCACAACACTGTTACGTAACCAAAACATATATTTTAAATATTTAACATAATATGGCAACTGAATCCCTATATTGCTGCCTGACAGACAATTGATTTACCTTTGTTTACATTTATACACATTGCTGTGGTGCATTCAACTGAAACTCTATCTTTCAACATATTCGACCTCATCCAGCCAACCAACCATCCATGCAACGTCCTCGCTGTTGTCATCTTAGCTTGGAGTAAACAAATTGCTTAGAAAAGTGACACTTTCTTAAGGGATTTCAAGGATCGGTGTACCGTGTATATGAATCGACTCTTACAAGGACGTTCAACTGAAGTGTGGTAACTGTTAACTGAGTTTTATGGAAGTTTATATATGAACTTTGCACCCTATTAGAAGGTTATAAACACTCATATATATCAGTTAGTTACATAACGGAAGACACGTTGGTTTTGTGGCTACGCAAAGTAAAATAAATCGCTACTTCAGAGGTTTGTTGTGCAGAAAATTAAAATTGTATGATGTATATTTAGAGTTGATGTTTATAAGGAGACTTATGGTGCATAGCGCAATTAAAGTTCAAGATGCTTTTTATTTTTGAATTGTAATGGTGATTTTCTGCAAGTAGGTACAGGAAAGAAAGATTTTTGTACGGTATAAAATGCAGAAAGGATGCTTTTTTTAGATTGGGTATTAGAAAAGCTAAAATCTAGTACTGTGTGACACAAGGACATTGAAGAAATCTTTCATTCTGGAAAATTGATTTGATCTATACTTTTCCAAATAATAAGGAAAAATGTTAAGTCCAAGGTTTAAGGCAATGAAATTATCTTTTATATTTGGTCGCATTTTCTTTCGTTCCCTAATTGATTATAATAATCCCATAACGATATTTATAGTGCAAATAATTTACAATATTTGTATAGTTTTGAAATTGTATGATACCGAAGTTCAATTTACCAGATATTGGGTATTCCACTGCTATTCTACTAAATCACCTAACCCATTGCTATACAACATCATTTGTCCTGATTGTTGCCAACTCAAGCGCCACCAATGTCAGTGACTTTCGTAGATAAGTGACATTGAAGATTTTGTTTGCGGGGATTAGTCGTTGCGAGGATGTGTCGTTGCGGGGATGTGTCATTTCAAAGATGTGTCTTGCGAGGATGTGCTATTGCAGGGATGTTGTTTTATGAAGTTGTTGCTTGCGAAGATGGGTCGTGCGACGATGTTGTTTGCGAAGATTAGTTACCGACCCAGATTGTACTAATATAACATCACGCCATCTTTTTATCAAACTTCTTAACGGTTTTTGAACAAATATATTTTTTTTAGGTATTCTAGAAATAATACAAAATTACGTTTAACTAAGTTTTACAAACAATTTACCAAGTCATTTTTAAAATATGTATTGAGTGTTCAAAAAAAAAAAAAAAATATTTTTTTAAATTAAAAAAAGGGTTCTTAAAAATGTTTAGAAGCTTCAGCTTCAATATAAAAAATACAAATTATTTACAGAAGAATGTTCGAGAAAATCAAAAACCAAAAAAAAAAGTTAACAAGACTAGAGGAAGGTACCTACCTACCCAAAATAACTGTTACTTTGAAAACAAGATAACTAAATCGGGAAAGTTTAACTTAATCGTTGGAGCCATTTTTGAGAAAAAACAAATATTTTCTTTTTTGACAAAGAAAATATTTTGGAAGGTACCTACCATTATTTTTGGTCAAGTTTCATCAAAAATCTTAAATTAATTTTTTTTAACGAATCCCTAAGTTGCAGTATAGAACCTAAGCATCGCAAGTAAAAGTTAATATTTGTAAATGATGAATTTCATTTATGTAAATAAGAAACTTGCAACATAAGATCAAGTAAGTGCGAAGTTGTGTTTTAAATCCAATCAAAATTTCAAAAACATTCAAAATATGAGTGCCTCACGATCATCTGACTTCTTTATGTGGCGCTGAAGGTTAATATGTTCATATTTTTCTTTCGTCTGTCATACCTCATAGGGATTGAACTTAAAAACTCAATTTTGACTTGATTGGGAAGACGACAGCCTACCTATCGCGCCACCGAAGCCAAATGCTAAGCTCCATCCCAATGCAGGTTTTGTAACTTATTAATTACATAATAACGGTTAGCATTTTTATCGGCACAAAAAAGTTTGCTGTTGTCCTACTACCGAACCATTATTATACACTCTCAATGTCTAGTGACATTATAGAGTTGTCAACTAAAAGATCAAGTTTGGGCGATCCTGTCGTGGATTTTATTAATATCCCATTGGAAGTTATTGTAATTTTGATTTGTCGAATTGAAAATTTTGACATATCTTCACGTTTTGAGGTCTCTAGAATCAGATTTCGTCGGTTTTAGCAAGATGTCTGTATGTGTGTATGTACGTACGTTCGCGGTACTTTTTTCGTCAACCATATCTCGAGAATTCAATAAACCGTTTTTTTTCTTCAGTAATTGAAAAAGGAGCTGTAAAATGTCATTTTTCTGGAATATCTCGAGAACGGAATAAGATATTCACTTCAGACTAATTTTAATTTACACATAATTACACAATACCGAATTGGTAAATAATAAACAAAAATTCAACAGACACTTTTTTTTAAACTAAGAAAAACAGTTTAAAAATAATTTTCGTCTCAAATATTTCAAGAACAAAAAATGGTTCTGAACCCAATATATTTTTTTTTAAACATATAATGACGTAGTCAACAACGGATATGTTTTTTTAAAAAAATCAATAAACAGTTTTTTTTTGAGCAAACAAACTGGAAAAAAACTAAAACTCTTAACAAATGTTTTCCAACTCAAATATATTGAAAAACAAACAATGATAGTGATTCCAAATTTCTACCAAATGTTGTGTAATTTTGAGATTTTTAAAACAACCATTTAAAAACCTAAAAACAAAAATGTTGCAAGAAATAACTTTTCAAAAATGTTTTAATTCGAAAAAGTCTTACCATAAAAGCTCCTTCAAAATCGAAATTTTGCATATGACACTTTAATATTCTTTGAAACCATGTTTGTTTTTTTTTAAGTACACTCCCCTGATTTTTGGTATTTTTTGAGCCAATAGGCTGTTTTGAAATAATTGGCTTAATTACTTAGTACCTCTATACCAAGAAGAGTTAGGAAAAAAGTACAAAATATAGTTAATGTCACAGCTTGCTGAATCTCTATATCTATACCTACCTATATACTGATTATCCAAAAATCTAAAGTTATTACCCTATAAATTATATAATTATGTAATATATACTCTACCACCCACCACTAAGGTAAATATGTATACGGTCTTCAAGTGCACCAATGGGAAGTTACAAGTGTGGGGCGACCCCAGACTCATTTTTTTGTTTTAGTTTTATAATAAAGTTTTTTTTTTCAATTTTTGAATAAATAGCTTTCAAATTCGGAATTTAAATAAAAATCTAAACTTTAATAATAGAACAAAAGCCGACAGCAAATTTTGGGAGTGGATATATAACCAAATCTGAGTATGAGGGTTTAGGTACATGATTTGTGAAATGATATCGAATCCAAAAGCCTGGCAGGTTTTTTTCATAGCCTTTCTCGGGGAGAGGGGTTGAAAAAAAGAAATTTTGCTTAATTCCGTATTAAAAATAATCTCACTTCATTTAAAAGAAAAAAAAAATTATTATGATGCTCTGTCATTTTACCTAAGTTCAAACATCTTAATCTTGATGATCGGACTGATAGAACCCAAGATATAAGCTTTCCAAGCAAACTTTATCGGTTTTTTCTTGGAGATTTATAAAACGCAAAAAATCAACAATGCAAAGTCTCCGCAAACAAGTTGATTAAGGGTCAAATAAAAAGCTTATTTCGAGCTCTTTTTGTCGCATCATCCAGATTAAGATGTCTGCACTTAGGAAACATGAAGATCCAAGAAACAAATTTAGCTGTTCAAATGCTCTAACAGCACTTCTAGAGCAAGTCTTAAAGCTCGTCACTTCGAGAATTAGCTCTAGTTGCGCATCTACAGTAATCTTAGAGCTCTCATACAGGGAATTCTTTGACATTTAGAGCCAATTTCTGTTTGTAATCAGCTCGTTATCAGGGACTTAGTAGATGTTAAGCTCTTTAATTATGCATTTTGTATCTACTAAGGAGCACCTTTGCCAGCTTTTTGTTGGCATAAGTGTGCATAATTCAATATATAATAGTTGCACAACATATTTTATGTTTGTGTGATGCTATTATTTTATTTGAAGTATTTATAAGTATTGTAAAACTTCATTAAGTGCGTAATGTCAACAAGATAAGTTATTTTTTTTATATAAGGAAATTATTACATTTTTCGGTAAAATAATTGTGAATTTTAAGTGCGCGTTTTGTTTTATCACAAATGTATTGAAGGTACTTCGCGAAATTACAACGCGCCTCCAGAATTATAAATATTACGCTGAGATTTTGAAAAAATTTAATATAAACAAAACAAAAAAATCTTAAGAACTATTGTCAATTATTTATAAAATATTTTGTTTAAAAATTTCAAAATGTGTTGTGTTTTTTATTCGAAAAAGGAGACCTTTTTTTTCAAATTTGAAAAAAAAATAGTTATTCGAATCATTTTTCTTTTCATCGCCATGTTTGTATTAGGGTAAAAGTTTCTTTTCCATAGAGCTGCAATAGCGCTTCAGAGCTGTAATAGCGCTTCAGAGCTGTTATAGCCCAATTTCAGAGCTAGTAGCCACAAGGTGACAGATTTGCTTTCAGTGCTTTATATAAAATAGGGTGTTTTAGAGCTTTCTTAGGGTATAGAAAAAAATAATACATAATTAGAATTAATTTAAGCCGTGTTTTTTGAGAGAGTGATTAGCAACTCAGCAAAATGTTTACACGCAAAACAGTAACAAATCAAATTATTATAGAGAATTTTATTTGTGTTTTCCGTGTAAAACTTTTACTGAGTTGCTAGTCACTCTCTCAAAAAACACGGCTTTATTTATTTTCGACTCATGATTATTTTTTTTTTTTTTTTTGTTGAATTCTTATAAGTTTGTAACACCCTACAAAATCAGTGGTGGTTTTACAATAGTTCTGTAAATGCTTTTTTTTTGACACTTTACAATGCGCATGAGTAATATTTTTATTATGTACCATTTGTGTGAAAGTATTTAGTATTCAGCTCTATACGCACTTTTTGTGTGGTTCTATTAGAGCTATGTTTCGACGTTTTGGTTGGCGCATGCGTTAATATTTTGTCCATTTGTTGTTGAAAGCTCTTTAATAACTCGTTGAGGGCTGATATTTAGGCAATGCTCTATTTTGAATGTTATAAACTCCAGTAAGGAGCATGTTTTTGAATCTAAAGACGTTATTAGTTGTTAGAGCTGAAATCATTCCAGAACCTCTGTTATAGAGCACAATTTTTAAAAGAAATAAAGAGAGCTGTATTATAAACTCTTACAGAGCTATAGCCTTAGATTATACTATATTACAGCTGTTGAAGAGCAGTTGTGCTTCAACTAGCTCCAACAATGTTACTTGGGAAAGCATCATGATATATTTTTTTAAAAATGTTATTTATCTAAAATTTATGTTAGTACGCTTATTTTAAATATGAAATTTGAAGAACCTTACCGATTAAATCTTAGCTTAAAATATAAATTTAGTGTCACCCTCGTTTTTATACTTGCTATTTCGGATTAAACATATTTATTTATATATATTTTTTTCTTTTTATATATCAAGATACTCGTTGTATAAATCCCATTTTGTAAAATTATTGTTTATTATATGATTCTTTTTTATTCTTCTATTTACTTATTCATGAAATGTCATATCCGGCAGATTGCCATGTCCGTATTCTTAAGTTTATAATTGTATCAATATAGAATCGAAAAAATAAAGAATTTTAACTATCTATCTATATTTTTAAAAAAATATTGAAGTGAAAATACCCTGATAAGAAATTTTGAAGATCTCTATTTTCAACCACCCTTCCCCGTCAAAGGCTGAGAAAAAAACCTGCCAGACTTTTGATTTCAATATCACAAAATATGCACCTATAAGCCCTCATACTGAGACTTTGGTTATGCATCCACTCCCAAAATTAGCTGGAGGCTCTTAGACTATAACTAAGTAGGTACTATTTTAGATTTAAACCAAAAGGTTCTATAAGATTTCAACTTCTCAAAATATTAAAAAAAAATGATAGAAATCGTTCCAGCTTCCTCATCCTCATAAGGAAGAAAGCTAAGTTTTTTCTTGTTTTTATGGGGATATTGGTTTATTTATTATTTTCTATATTTTGAAAAGTAAAATTCCTACAAAATCTGGTTTTCATTGTTTCACTTAAAATGTATATGGGCATTGACTCGAAAAAGTCCTAGACTTATTAAATGGTGTACCCTAAGCTATAAAGGAGATTGTGAATTGCTTTAGGACTGCTTTGTTACCACCTCACTGATAGTCAACTAAATGTCTTCATTTCCAATGCAATCATTATTCATTGTGGTTGTCTCCACATGCAAATAAGATTATAATCACCAACATTATCTCCTTGTGTTATAAGAAACGTATAACTGTTTAATTATAAATCTTCAATTGACCCAAAACCAAAGTATAACAAAAGGGAACAAGATACGCCCGCTTCTATGTTTCTATGCTTAGCATGTTAATCGTACATTCAATATCAATTTACTAATATATCCTTTAATCCTCTCAACACGACGTTTGTCCACATTTTGCCAGTCAATCAGAAGAGCTTTACCTACGCTCTCCCTGCAAAGAACAAAGGATTTGTGTTTTGTCCTCGCTGCCGCTGGCGGTCGTCGCCATCACCGCCGCCGCCCAAAGCAATTCATTATAAGAATACACCTACATATTGTTCGGGATAAAAACGAACGAATATACCCAGTCAGAAATCTCACGAAAAGGACTTAATATAAATAGAATTTGTAATCTATCTATAAGTTAATTATTATTATAGCACCAACTGACTACCACGACAAGGATGAAACGAGATTCTTACATAGCTTACATTCGATGGTGGAAAGGATGAGGCATCAGAGTATCTAGTGAAGGTGTCTAGCGCATGACAAAATGAAAAAAAAAAAAAAAAAAAAATGAAAATCTTCTTTATCAAATGGTGTTGGCATTGGCATGTCATGGTCTAGCGCTGAGGACAAAAGCACTGAAAATGGATTATATTTGGCGCACAAAAGATTTTCTCGACTTTATAGTGAGTTGGAGTTCCCAAATGTCCTTTATTTAAAAAAAAAATTAGATAGGATATAGCATGGTGCATTGCACACTGCACAGTGATATACTTTACTTTAAAGAGCGGAAAGGAAACAATTTTAGCTGGATGCAATGTAATAGTTTGAATCAAGTATTGATGTTTTTAAATTTATGATTTCAATGGTAATATTTATGTATATTTTAAATTGTTAGATTTAGCCAGGAAAAAAAATTGTACGAACTAAATATAATTTTAAATTTTACCAAAAATGCTTTCCCAAATTAGTATAATTCAATGAAAAGCTCAAGTGACCTTAGCCTCAAGATACCTTTCGCCCAGGTAGGTAAGTGGGCTCATCGGTTAGATGCTGTCATATGTTTCTGCACAATAAAATTCTAACCATATCTTCAAGCTTTGATTATTATAAGAGTCGCTTAACATCGACTAGAATTTGCGTGTTGGAAGAGTACGAGAGCATCTTACACAGATGATGTATTTTGGACTTGAGGTCACTTAAGCTTGTAATTGAACTAAATTTAATCACCCAACTTAAAAAATACGTATATGTAATTTTATTTTCCAAATTTCTTCATCTGAATTTTTTGAAGGCGCAGTTTTTTCAATTTTCATTTTAAAGACCTGAGGTCTTACAGGCATACAGTTAAAAATTTTATTACTATTTTTATATGTATATATATATATATTTGTATATGCATGAGATTCTAAATAATATTGTATTCCAAACAAAATTTGAGTTTTAGAACAAAAATAGGTGGATTTTCTTAAAACTTGGCATATTGGCTAACTTTAAACGTTTTATTAAATTAAAAAATTCTACATGGACCAAAAAAAAAACGGTCTTGTTGTAAAACCGTTGTATTTTTCTCAAAAAACCGCTGTATACGGAAGTATGGACTTTTAACAGTTATTGTGAATGATTTGGAACACAATATTTGAAAAAAAAAGTGAATTTTTTTTTATTTTGTTTTGTAAACATTTATTTGTTTAAATTTTCTACATACATACCTAAATGTTTTTGTAATTTTTGCCTCGCAATTGATTTTTATAAAAAGAAAAAATAATTCTCTAAAAAAAGTTATTTGAATCGAATTTTCAAATTCAGCTTAATTTTCGAGTTATATGGATATCAAAAATACTTAGATGGAGCCAGTGTGACCATTCTCTTAAAAATACCATATAGCACTTTTATAACATTATAATGTCAGTTTATGGTTCTACTCGTGGGTCTTGATTTCTCAGAGGCTATACCTTAACAGAACCTTTCAATGACTTAAAATCACAGCTTTTCGATTTTGAAGGTTTTTGTCGGGGCTTGTTCCACTGCACGGAGGGTATGTATCGGGCCCGTCACATATTTTGAGTTCAAAACTTGTGGATTGCATAGAGGTATTGTGTAGTTGGCGCTTTGATGCAGCAGCGATTAATGGATAAATTAATTTAGTATGAGCTCACCCGGGATAGCACTTTAACTTACAAAAGCGAACAACCTTTCCGCAGGGAGTCCTGATTTCTTTTTTTTTTTTAGAAGTCTTCTTCATATTTCCTTTCTCTTGTCCCTTTAACATACTCGTACACAAAAAAGTGTTTGTTTCGTTGTTTGCCCAAGCTTACCGTATGCTTGCTCCTAAAAGCCTTACCTTGGAGTAGATTTATTTGTGTATAAAGCTGTAAGTATCTAGCCGCATGGAAACTTTTCCACAAGGGGTAGTTTACACCTTAACGCCAGTCACAAAAAAGGGTGCGCAACACCTAAAAGGGAATAAAAACAATATAATACAGCAAATATACCTGAGTAAGAAAAACAAAAAACAAAGAGGAATTATAATAAACTGTAATCAAATAAGAGGATTTGTTTGCTGTTTGCTAGCGTGTACACACGAAACAGTTTGCCTTTCAGCTAATTCCATAGGGTTAAATCGGTGTTTAAAAAAAAAATAAACATAAAAAATCAATTTTAATTGTCAGTTTTTGGGTTGGTTTTAAGAGTAAATACTGTGTGGAATAAATATTGGCTCAAAGGCATTATGAGCATGGATAAACACACAGCGAGCGATTCTTTTTAAATTCAAATAAGTCGCAAAGTAAATGCGATGTAATTAACATGGCTCCAGGTAATATTATTGTATCTCTACCGCTTGTTTTTGGTTGACAATTGTTTTGACAAGTCGAACAGGTTAAGACGTTTTTTTTTCTCTAGGGTGTTTGAATGTTGTTTTTTATTTTTTTTTTATTCTCTTTGTTGAGCCATTTCAAAAATTATGATAAGCACACAATAAGGGTTATTTTATTTTGAGGATAATCACTTTTGAGATAAAAAGAGAAGTAGGTCGGTATGTATGTATGTATATGATTATAAAGGATTGAAAGGGAAATTTGTTGTTAGATTTAATGGCGGTTGCAAAAAATAAAGCAACATCTTATCATAAAAATGTCTCTGACAAAAAAAGAAGAGATTTTAATCATTGTTGTGAAAGGGTCAACCGTTTTATGGTTACGAGAGTTGAGGTTGTTTTTTTTTCGTAGGATGATTTCGACATTTTTTTTTTGTGTTTACTATTCAAAGGCTGTCGGGCGTATCATAATCAAAAAAAAAAACTTGTAGCGGAGTAGATTTTTACTGGGTGACTTGGAGAATTTAGAATTTTTAGCGTTATTAATTCGAGAAAACGAATACGTAACTAGTGATTTTTAATAACAAAAGGTTAACCACGAAAAAGTTGCTTAACAATATGTTTGTGTACCAACTGTATAGTTTAATTTTCCTATACAAAATATTATATAAAAACGAAAGTTAAAAATTGAGTACCTATATTGGCAAAAAAACATCACAAGTTCCTCTTTTAAGTGAAATATACGAAATTCACTCATATTTACAAACTACTGCTATCGTCATCCTATATAGTATTGAGCTGCCGTATATACGACAAAATGCATTTTAGAACTGGTAATGCTCCAGGTAATAGCTCCAAAAAGTGCATTATTCAAGAATTCGTAGAACCTGCTCCCATTTAAAAAAAAAAAAATTTGAAATGTAGGAAATTATATTTAGAAAAACAGTTTACAATTCAAAAATTGACGCTCTCAACTGAATTTTTTTCAAATTTCAAAATAGTAAATTCTAGAGTTCTTCCTTCCTTCCAGGGAGTGTTGATTTCTTCAGTTATGTTTAAATTGTATCCACAGAAATCTGAGAGTTTTTGTCATTCTTCAAAGAACTGTGTTTTCGTTTTTTCGTCGTCTAAAGACATGGGCGCAAAATTTTAAACAACCTATTGTTAAGGGCTTAGCATTTAACTAGTTAGCAATTTCCTTAGTATTTAGAAATAAACTACCTATTCTAAAGTCTTTAACCTGTGTTTTCGTTTTGATAACTATTAAATTACTAAAGCAGATAGCAGAACATTTGTGGGGTTTAAATTTGATGAACACAATTATTATTTTTCTGTGTTGTAAATTGATTATATGTTGATGGAAACCCAATATGTGCTTTAAATAAGTAATCGATGTTTATGTTTTTATCATTTTAACTTCATTATTTACAAAAAAAACAGCTGAGTCTTCAAACATATCGAAATCTTCGTCTTCCGAAAATATCTTATACTATTTACTTTAAAAACTAATTATAGCTCTCGAATCATTTAAAAAATACAATCAACTATTTCAAATAAAATTGACAAGTCAAATTGATTCGAGGAAAATGACAGATGCCATTATGGAATTAGCAAATTACTAAAAGTTATAGAAGCCATTTTGTGATTTTGACTTTAATAAATTGTTGAGAGATAGTAAGTTGCTAAAATCGTTTAAAATTAGCAAAATCTTCTTTTTAACTTAGTAACTTACTTAAAATGACTTTAACATTTTACTAAAATGTTTAAAATTGTTCACCATGGTTTTTAAAATGTAGTTAAGTGTAGTCCAAGAGTTTTGATGAATAATGGCGAAAGACCCGTTTCAGAAGAATGTTGATTGACGTACAATGCAGAAGTTTAAATACTCTTAAAAAAAACGCAGAAGTTTCTCTACCGTATTGTTTTGCTTGTAGCCCCAAACCCGATTTACAGCAGGATCGACTGACAAACTATTTGAAATATATGATATTGTATTTTAATTGAAATTTGTTTATCTTCCAGACAGTTTTTCTGTCTGTATCATTGAGCCAAAATTGTCTTAAACTGTAGTTTAGTTAAACCTGGGTCTATCTGCGACTATGAATATGCTCCGTTGACATTAAGTCTCTACTCCTGACAATATCTTTGCAACTGATTGATCGTTCCTTGCAAATTCTCCGGTGAGTCTGCAAACAAGACCATATCATTAGCATACAGTAGAACCTTTAAGTGAATCCAAGTAAGAGCAAGTAAGGAAGGTTTAGATATATTTTTTGTGCTAAAATCAAATCCATCAGTTTTTTACTTTTTGCTCCGGTTTTATTTAAATATATTTGACGTAAGAAAAACTTGTGGTTTCTGTGGCATATTAATAAAACTTATACTTACTTATTAAATATAGATAATGGGGTGTATTCATAGTTGTTCGCTAGTTTTTAGTAGGGCTGGCCACGAGACGAGAAAAGTCTCGGTCTCGATCTCGATCTCGATCTCGATCTCGGTCTCGCATGACGAGACGAGACTGGCTTTTAAGCATCCGACGATACCTATACAAGACTGTATATTTGGATCGAAATTTACAGAGAGTCTAATAAATTATTGAAAAATCCAATTTCAATTAAACATTTATTTTCTTCAGCATGTATTCAAACTACAATCGAAAATAATTCGTTTCAGTAATTAACAAGTTGGCCGGAAATCGTATTTTTCGGAGATGAGACCGAGACGAGACCTAACTATACGAGACCGACACGGGACAGAGAAGAGACTGAAAATTTTCGATTTTAGCGAGACCGAGACGAGACTTACAAAAGTGTCGCAGAGTCTCGTCTCGTGGCCAGCCCTACTAAAAACTTGATTTCCTAACCCATAGTTTTGGCTCTATTCTCTAAAAAAACATATACTTCGTTTACATGGAGAATTGAATCAAACTTGAAGTCGGATTCAATTCCATATAGACCTGGATCGGATTCAAACAGGATTTCTCGATCCAATTCCACTTTGCGAGCTGAATCGAATCGAAAAATACAAGTAGACCTGGATTGAAAAATTAAAGAATCGAGTTTTAAGTGTGTGTATTTCAATTTGCTTTGATTTGCTTTGATTTGCTTTGTTGTTTTTTTTTTCTCTCGTATTCGCCATATTCATAAACTTATTTCCGCACGCACACAGTAAAGATAAAGTGTCACTTCAAGTGTACTTCGATTCTATTTGAATTCGATTCAGTGAGGTCGTATACCTAGATCGAAATATCAATCTGATTCGCTTCGATCGTCGAATCCTGTCATGTAAACGGAGTAATAGATCTTATTCATAGATATTTCTCTACCTGTATTCAACAAAACAACAGTTTATCAAATGATTCTGCTACAATTTTCATTAAATTTTTGACATTTTAAATTCCGAAACGAAAAATAAATGGAAATCAATAGTTTCCGCTGTTTTGTTGAGGGTTTTTTATAAATAATGGTAAGAAATTTAAAAAAAAAAAGGGAAAACGGCAACAGATATTCTTCTTTGCATAATTTCAGAGTAATAAGCAAAATATCAAGCGGTAAAAGAACACGGAATTACAAGAATTGTCAAGATGTTAGAACCAAAGAACAGGTTACAGTGTTCGGGTGAGTTTCAGAATGTACGACTTATGCTTTTTCGAAAACCATGCACTAATTCGAGAAGTTGACATTCTTCAACGGCAATAAAGCAGGACAATAAAAAGCAAGACAAATAAAATGCAGCTTTGTAAAAACCAATCCCACCAAATGAATGAATAGTTGTGGTTGTTGCTATTTTGTTTTCTTTTTAATTATTATTTGTATTTATACCATAAATTATTTAATAAAATAGAATGGAATGAACATTCATTAGTTTTTTGTTAGAATTGTAATCGCTTCTGCCTCGATTTCTTCGTTAAAAACTGAAAATAGCATATTAACCTTTGTGCGCTTGTTCATATTTGTAGTGCATTCATACAATGCAATATCAATTGACATTAACATAGATATATTTTCCCAAAAAATTGTTTGTTGGCTTCCAAATTGAATTAAAAAAAATTTTAATTTAATTTAATAATGATTTAAACACAACTCATCGTCTGTTCAAAATTAAACCCCAGGTTTTCACCTAAGTAATAGTTTAAATATCTTTAAGAATATCTAAAACTGGAGGTTTGCTTAAACATATCTTAGCAAGAGTTTAAAATATGTTTATGAATATTGCCCAATATCTTTTCCATTTCAAATTATTCATGGAATTCAAGTTTTGGAAAAAAAAGTAAATCACTTAGAATACCTAATCTTTCCAGGAATACTAACTTATTTAAATACTTTCTTTTTAGGAATACTAACTTATTTAAATACTTTCTTTTTAGACACTATTTAGTTTTAATTTCTCACTCCTTATAATGCAAAGTCACCCTGTATATCAGTTTATAATACCCCGAAACTTAAACCTGATGAAATGGGTGATTCATATCGGAAAATCTTTTTTTAGTGGCACTCTTTTTTGTGCAAATGGATTTATTTTTTTTTTTATTCAAAACTTAAATATGTATATGCATGTCAGCTCAGTAAAAGCGATTACGATTTAAAAGTTGACAGTTTTCTTTTTGATATGAGATATCATATCAGATATTAGTTTATTTAATGTTAATGCGATATGGTTTAACGCAATAAATGTCTTTTTCTTACAAGCGAAAAAAAAAATTAAATCAAATATCATTTATGGCTTCTAATTAAATCATCCTAAGCCTTAACCCATTTCCGGCGGCTACCAATTCCAGTTGACTTAGAAACTTGAAATTTTACACAATATCTGTTCTTGGTCTAATTAGAGAAAATCTGATAAACATTTTTTGGAAAAGCTTCTGCTTTTCGGAAAATTAACGTTGCGTTTTCGCAACGCTCACCGAAAGGGTTAGCAAAATTATTAAAATAAATTTTTTTTTACATGGAGTATGAATTAATTATATTTGAATATTGTTATGAAGAAATTAATTAAATATATGTAGAAACACTGGGTAATGAAAGATGGTTGAAAATAAAATGACAAAATTCGTAATAAGTTATACATTATATTTAGATATATTATGTTAACAAAGAATGAGTTTTTGTGTGGTATTCATCGAAGCATTTTGAATGAAGCGGGATATCACATTTCTTGCAGGAAAAAACGGTTTGGCTGGAACACTTACGACATCGAAGACGCTTTTCTGTTTTGATGACAGTATGTTTGATGTTGTCGAATCGGACCACTTCATTCGGCTTTCCTTCCGTTTGAATCACAGGTTCAGTGTTTGTTTCCGATCGTAACAGGGAATCTACAACAAACGTTGTAAATTCTAGTTTCGGCATTGGTGTTTCCTTGCAATTTTTTTTTTGATAATGCAATGTATTTTCCATGCTTTTACCAACGATGCATCGAGTGCATTTGATTAAAGTGCCAGTACCACTTTTTTCTTCGAATTGGAATCTGATAATTGCTTGTAGCTTTACCAAATAAGTCAGCTCCACCCATCGTTATGTTGCTTTCACGAATTGCATTTAGGATTCGAATGTTGACATGTTTTCTCTTTTTTCGATCAAACCGTTTTGCCTGATTTATTGGTTGGTCCATCAAATGATTTGTTGTTTTTTTTTTTTGAAAATTCGACACGATGGATTTTTGACCACTTCGGTAACTCATAATGAAGACATGTCGATTCGATTTTAGAAATTGAAGCGATGTTTTGGGATGTTGATGCACTGTTTGGATCATTTGGTACAACATCGACTTCCGGTTCATCGTATATGTCTTCAGGATTTTGAGAATTTAAATCATCAAACCTGCGTTCTAGCTCCATTTCACCAGCCATTTCATTTGGGACCGCATGTTTCCATCCTCCAAAAGCTGCACATCATCATCGATTTCCTTATTATCACTAACAGCATCATTTTTTGGAGGTAAAATTATAATGTTTGTATGAACTGCAGCATCCAACAGCTTATAAGTAAAAAATAAGTCGAATGCAAAAAACTTATATTCGCGATCTGTTTTTCCAATACAGCGCGCATTTATGAATTGTTTTTTTTTTTTTATTTTCTTGGAATAAGAATATATGGACAAAACGTTTTAAAATCCCGGACTTTGGAGGACATCATCTAACTTTAAAAAGAGGACAATAAGAGGACAAAATGAAATCAAAAACTAGGTCCATGAACTCATACAAAAATATATTTCATCATTTGGATGGGCACGATCAGGTGTCCTCGGTGGTGCAATGGGTAGTGCAACGGCCTCTGAGGTAGCTTGGTCTAGGTTCGAATCCAGTTGGCGGCAAAACAATTTATAAATTAAAATTGGAACTGTAGACTAAGCACCACTAAAAAGGAATCTGATGATTGGTGTGGCAGCCATGAAATTGCAATAATTCCAGCCAAAATGTTATACTCGGTGGTAGCCAACACAAGTGGTTGTTGTTCATTCAAAACCTTCAAAATATATTTCATATTTAAAATAGCACATGTAAATTAAAATACAAAATAAATAACGTAGTTATGTATATTTATCTTCAGATTAAATTTTTTCAAGAACTCATTCTAACTAACCACTTACAAGCAATACGGATTGGTATGTGTTGTTGTAATCCCTTGAGAAAAAACATTTAATGTTAAAACAGCTGTTCTCAAAAAATAAATCTCAACCTATCCCAAAAATTCTCGTTTACCTAGTCAGTTATCTGAAGAAAAATGTCAGGACAAGCTGACTTAAAATTTAAATTTTACTGTTGTAAATTTTACGTTGAATTGTATGCTAGGTAAACCTACCCAGTTATGGTCGTTCACAAACATATGCGGATATATCTCAGCGCAACGTGAACGGGGATATTGCTATTAATTATAAGGTCATACAATTACTCACAGCTTAGGTTTTTGTAATCATTTAGTCAAAATTATGTTTTTGTAATCATTTAGTTAAAATTATACCCTTAAACATTTCGGCTAATAATCTATTTCTTTTCTTGTCCATTGTTAGTTTATTAATTAGAACACTCTTTCAACGTTTTTTTTTTTTTTTTCAAGCGACCATAGTTAGTTGATAGTTGTTGACTTGGTTGATAAGTTACCAATGCAGAATTGCATTATTGCTGTTTTTTGTGCTTAAGAGCCGAATATCTTACGAACCCCATGGTTTAGAGCTTAACTGCCATATAATGAAATGAAGAAAATGCCATAACCTTTACAACGACGTATGACTCATTACTGTTGAGTCGGTAGACCAGTACCAAATGAAGAATTGCATAGTTGTTATATTTGCCGATTTGTATGCCCACATGTCTCTTGCACCCAATGATCTACGTCTTCACGGCTATATACAAAAATAAAGTACACAAAATTATCTTTTCAACGATGTATCACAGATTAATGTAGGTATGAGGACACACTACCAATGAAGAAATGCATTATTGTCTTTTTCGGTGCTTTGATTCCGAATATCTCACGAACCCCATAGTTTAGAGCTTAATGGTCATACAATGAAATGAAGTCAGTAAAATTACCTTTTCAACGACATACAACACATTACTGTTGAGTGGGTAGACCACTTTGCCCATTCTCCTTTAATTTTTCAAAATTTTAGTTTCTAATGTAATGTAAATTTCGCGAAGTTGTGGTTGGCCGAAAAATATTTTTTGAGTTCAATACAAAATTCGTTTGTTTCGGAAAGAACAATTTGGATTTTGGTAATAAGAATAGTTCAATTAAATTTAAAGGGTTGACACATGGAAGTCAAATAAGATCTGTTTCATTTTATGTTTTCTATCAGATTTGTATTGTCTCTCTTTTTATTTAAAATTCAGTGTTCCATGATTTTTTTTTAATTTTCAAAATTACTTGTTAGGGGAAAAAAAAGGACAATTTTTAAAACGTTGGAGGGACATTCCGCGCTGAGGTTAAAAAGGGGACATGTCCTCCAAAAAGAGGACGCATGGCAACTCTAAGTGACCTGAGCCTTGATGTTTCCTATACGTCAAATGGACTGCCTAATTATTTCTAAGGATAAAGTCAAGTGGAAGGTAAAGGGTTTTTCCAATATAGCACTCTTGAATGATTTGTTTTTTTTTTTTCTTATATAGAACTAAAAAAATATGCATCCTTTTGTTCGACAGGATGCAATCAAAAATTATGATTCTTTTTTCAAAAATGTTCGCATTGTAAACATTAACACACAATATTCAGAGAAACAACCGTTCAATCTCATATATAAAGCAGCGAAATATTTTTTTTTTTTTTGAAATGCTACTGCTTTGGGCGAGCGTTGGGAAAACGCAACGTAATGCTTTCATCATGTAAATCATGAAAATTACGTCAGAATTATCTTAGAATATAATTTGAACCCTTATTTACCTGTAGTTGACATTGTTTTAAAAAAATATAATTTTGACGATATTTTTCAAAAGTTCAAAAATCCTACCTCAAAATTTACAAAAACTCGTATTTACGTTTACAACAAAATCCAAAAACAGATCGATTAGATAATTTAACTATCTCTCAAAATCATTTTTTAGTTTATTTCAATTTATAATTAGTTATGTTCCAAAAGTCTTCAAATATGACGTTGCGAAAACGCAACGCTAGCCGGAAATGGGTTAAGGGCTATATTTAAAATATCTATAATGATTGAACGATTTCAATAATATATTTATGTAGAATCTTTGAGAAGCTAATGGAAAGGTGCAAATACAAAGAAGTGTATACTATTAATTGATATTTATCATATTAATAATTATTTCTCGTCATTTTGGACTTTACTTTTTCACTATAGATTATTGGCATGTTGCAGCTTACTCCACATATTTCATTAGAACTTGAAGAATAAAATGGAACTGGGAGTTGAAAAAAAAAAACACTCACAGCAGGGGTAGAGTGTTTTTGAAACCGGCCCTTGAAAGACGAAGTTTTTTTTTCCAAGTGACCATTGTGTGCCGAAAAATTGATTTGGTAGACATTTTTAAATGATCCTTTTCTCGTCTTATGTTTGGAAAAAGTTTCTTTTACAATTTGACTTGAGAAGTTTATAGTGGTTAGAATCAATATTTGTTATATAAATTTCAATAGTCTCAATATTCCTCAATATTTCCAAAACAATATTAATCTACCTACTATTATTCAAACTTCCTTCGAGCTTTTTGAATATTTCCTATAAATACTTCAAAAACTTAATATCATGTCTTGTACACATACCAACAATCTAATTTAGGTATTAGTTAGATATAAGTTTATCTAATATTAACTTAAAATACGGCCTGAAAGCACAAAGATTTCAAACGCAGAACTTATTCACACCAGAATATATTATATTATGTTAGGTATGCTTCTTGCTAAACTATTTTCGACTATAAGACACAAGAAGACATCCTTAATCCTTGTTTCATAAATTTGAAGCAACAATATGTACCACAATCTTTGTTTTTGTCTAGACGTATTAGCAGAGTATGATGGGTGTGCTGTAGGCGTAGGGGTATGTCGTATGTATCTATAGATTTTTGGAAAGTCATCATAATAGAATAATTTATACTGCATCATATATTGAGGGACTTTGAAGTGTAAGTCAAATCCCCAATTAATAGATAGCTTGTTAAGTTTATCAACCCCTAGAGAGACAGCTGCGTCATTGTCGATAAATAACTCAACAAAAGGACTTATCTCTCCACCCTTCTCCTAGGACCCTCTCCCTGCCCAAATCTGGCTGCCTTTTGTTTGCTATTTTATTTGATTGCCAAATATTAAAGTATGTTTACTATGCATTGATTGATGTTGCAAGATGTAAAGTGGGTGGAAAAGAGCCTTGTATACTAGTGAGTGGGGGCAAAAACTTTTGTCCCTTTGCGAGTATCTGATGGAGAACAAGAGTTTTGGTATTTTAATATCATCAAACTGACAAGGATGTTATTCTCCCCAAAGGATGTGTTTAATACATTAGAATTTCAAAGGGGTTCTCTTTTAAACTATATGGGGGTGTGTATATACTGTTGTTTATCTATACAATACATAAATAACATTCTCTAAAGTTTATGAGGAAACTTGGTATAATTTGATGTCGGACCTCAAACTGTCGATCCTTGTTCAATGCTGTGCTCATTGAAAAAGGGATCTCTGACCCAAGATTGAAATGTGTCTGGAGGACATGTTTTGCAGTTTTGTGCTGTCTATATTTGCGGTAAAGGGAAAATTCCTTCTTCAAAATTTGTTATCTATACGTATGGAAGTTTTTGTGTGTCAAAAGTGTTTTGTAAATAAAATTCAGAGTTGATTACTTTTGAAGTGCGAAGATGAATGAATTGTTGATGATGAAATTGGCTTTAACTTTACCTTTTGGGCATTGGGCATTAAAATCATTATCAGGTGAGAGTTTAAGCATCTTAATCCGATCATATCATTTTTCTAATGCACGAGGAAAATAATAAATGCAAACAATTCTAAACAATCTATTCCGTTGACGTAGACAAATTCCTGTAAATCAATTGTTTTGGTGGATTACTGCAAAGAATCCTAATATGTTTGATTTTTTGAAGTTTTCAATTTAGAAATGAAGCAACATTGGAAGATTTCACGGAATTTAAAAACATGTTGAACTTATGTCAATTTTTTGGAAAAAAAAAAAAAGAAAGACTAGAAACGCACACACAAAATGTCAATCGTAACAAAATAGAATCACAGGTGGGTTCATAGAAAATTTCGCGTTCGGAAGATAAATTTAATACCTCCTGGCTTTGAATCTTCGAAGATTTTTGTAGAATTTTAGCCTTGAGCTATCTCCTTTTTACAACTTCTTGCAACGAATTACAGCACACACCAAGTTGTTTATTGTGCCTAAGCTTGTATCGTTGTGTTTGGTATTCTCGATTAAAGGTATGACATGAAATCGGTTAGTTTCCGCTTTCAATTCGTTTTAACTCCAGCATAGTCCTGACAAATCGTCACCTGGACTGCCAGTTTCAGAAAGTTTTTTTTTCACTCGCCTTTTATGAATTCGCCTTTACATAGAACACGTTAGTCCTTATTTTCTACAACCACAGCTTCCATGACAACCATGCATTTTTGTAACCAAAATATCTAGTGAATGAGCTTGATTCATGGTTTAAGGTTTCCACCCCGACTCGAGAGGATTCAAATTTTTTCACTCCACTTCTTTATTTGGAAATAAGTCCTCTGGAAATTAGTCCTTATCCTCTCGGTATCAATATAAATATGGATTGCTGCATACAACCATGAATCAAGCTCCTTCACCAGATATTTTGGTTAGAAAAATTGCATGCGGATGTACGTGTACAACTTGTTGTCACAGAAGCTGTGATTGTAGAAAATAAGGACTAACGTGTTCTATATTTTGAAAGAATTGCATGGATGCAAACTGCTACAGTTCGCAGGAAACGAACATTCAAGAAGATGATATTCTTGAAGGACATGAAATGAAAAATTGTAGTTTATTTTTGTATGAATTAATTTTCTTGCCTGATATTCATATTACTTAAAAACCAAAAGAGTTGTTTAAAACTCTAAAAATAACAATTTATAATTAATAAATTAACTTATTATTCTCATTTCATTAAATACATTTAAGTTTTGTTGTACGAAATATGAATTAAAATTTTGACTATTTTGTTATTGTAATATTTTTGTTCTCTCTCTCTCTGTGCAAAACTGTGTTACCGCAAGTGTTAAGTAAATTTGTTCAAAAATGTGTTAAAAATATATAGAAACAAAAACGAAATATATGTAGATCGGTAAAACAAATCCAATTTCTCCTCCAAGCCGTTTCCCAGTTGTCTCTAGCTTGTTGTAGAGTGTACGAACAGCAACTACATGGACTTCTCAGTAAACGTAATCTTGGATTTTATTAAAATGCCTATTTTTTTGAACCGAAACCAAAACTTGTTTGTCAGAGCAAGTAAAAAATTACAAAACCTTCAAAAAAAGGTAGTAATATGCTTATACATATTTTAAAATTCTCCAACTAAATCGAGGCGAGGTTATTCTAGGGAAACATCATTAATTTTCCCCAGGATAATAGATTTACGATATCTGCTTTTTTTGTTGGAGTTTTTTTTCCATTTTTCGAACATTGTTTATGATTGGAGAGTCCCATACGGGGGGAAAAAATTATGTTTTTTGTACAGATTTTCGAATTTTTGTTTTATATTGGGTTTTTCAATAAGAGCGCTACAAAAGTTTTTTAAATTAAACAAAAACAGTTTTCAATATCAATGAAATTCTTTATTGCCGTGAAAGTACGTTCGATGCCATTATGTATGGAACTCAATATCTTTTGCATGGCCACCACGGGCACGCTTGTAGAAGTCCAGACGCTGAACCCAATTTTCGACGGTTTTCAAGCAAAAATCGGCCGATACTGCTGCAATTCCACGTTCGATATTCGTACGAAGTTCATCAATCGTCGCTGGCTTGTTGGCATAGAGCATAGACTTGACGTAGCCCCACAGGAAATAGTCTAACGGCGTCAAATTGCACGACCGAGGCGCCAAGCGACTGGACCATGTCGTGAGATAACACGTTCTGCAAACTTGGTTTCCAATAAACTGATTGTGACATTCGCTGTGTGGCTTGTGGCGCCGTCCTGTTGGAACCACATGTCCTCCAAGTCCATATCATCCAATTGGGTCCGAAAATATTCGGTTATCATTGAACGGTAGCGATCCCCATTCACAGTAACGTGCCGGTCTTGATCATCACGGAAGAAGTACGGCCCAATGACGCCGCCGGCCCATAAACCACACCAAACCGTAATTTTTTCGGGATGCAATGATGACTCATGGAGTACGTGTGGATTGCTGCCTGACCAATACCGCATATTTTGTTTATTGACGAAGCCATTCAGCCAGAAATGAGCCTGATCGCTGAAGATGATTTTTCGATGAAAATCCGAATCATTTTCAAGTTGTTGCTCAGCCCAATTCACAAACATACGACGCTTCTGGTAGTCAAGCGGCTTCAGTTCTTGCGTCAATTTAATCTTGTTAGGATGCAGGCCAAGATCTTTTCGCAAAATTCGCCACAACGACGTCACAGAGATGCCCAACGCTTGAGAACGACGTGTGAGAGACACATTTGGGCTTTCTGCAACTGAAGCCTCAGCGGCAGCGATATTCTCGACACTACGGGCACTTCTGTGTCTCACTGGCACGGGAACATTTTGTACTGTGCCTGTGGATTCAAGTTTTTCCACTAGACGCTAAATTGTTGATCTGCTAGGACGATTATGACGACCATAAATTGGACGTAGCGCTCTTAACGTTGAGGCCACTGACTCCGAACTTCGGTAGTAAATTTTAATAATTTCGACTCGTTGTTGGCTCGTATATCTTTCCATCATAAAATGTCAAAAGAGCGGCAAGAAATATGGCGTCGTTTGCTGTCCCTGTTGCTCTACATTTGTAGCGTCCCTGTTGAAAACCCCTTTATAAGAAACGGAAGCTGCCATATATATATTTTAGTTTTTGGCAAAATTTCTCGAAAATAGTTCAAACGGTTTCGATTAAACTTTGTGCTTATAATTTTTAATTTAACAGCTCAATAGAAACAGAGTTTTGAAATTTTTTTTTGGAAATTGTTCTATTTTTGGGTTATTTTTAAATATCTCGTGAACGGATTAACAAACTATGTAAAAGTTTACACACAGGTCATTCTTAACAAAACTTGTTCTTTCGAAAGTATATCGGTTTCGTGAAGAAAAATAACTGAAGTTTTAATCAAAACTATCAGTACGATTATGGAGAATTCCAAAAAAAGGTTTTTTTTTGGTAGAGCCTAAAAGTTTGGACGGATTTGCTTCAAACTTGGTGTGAAGCATTTATATGTGATTCCCTAAAAGACAAATTAAAATTTTGGTTTAGCTCATCTAGAACGGTTATAAGCCGCTTAGCAACGGTTCTGGTTTTATTAAGTTTTCTCGTAAACGGCTCTGACAATTTTGATTAAACTTCGTATATGTAATCTTTAGAATATTCTGAATAACTATGTATAATGAAGTTCCTTCAAAAAGTTCGGAGAACGAAAATAATGTCTTGGGGTTTGTTGACCATAATGCCCATATTTTTATCGTTTTTTGATTCTTTGATTTTGTCATAATTAAGCAAGTCGGTAGGTACTAATAATTTGGTCAACAAATTTTGAAATGTTTAAATTTATACAAAAAGATATTTTTAAGAACAAATAAAATCAAAGAACAAATAAATTATTTATTATTTTATTTTTTTTTTCCACATTTATTGGTATCAAATCAAAAAACCCAATATTTCTAATTTTAATTGTTTTCTCGACCACTCGTGCATATTTTTTTTTCTGTTTTAAGTAATTTTTTTTTAGAAAATTGCCTCTCTCGCCTAAACGTGGGTCGGAAAGATCCCCTCTACCATACGATTTTTGTATATGGTCTTGAACAAACCTACAAGTCAAACCTTAAGTTAGGTTAGGTTGGGTTAGGTGGGGTGATGATGCGGCAAGCCACACCATTTCACTTGGATCTCAATGAATCCATTGCCTTCCACGACAGAAGGAAAAGAAAGGTATACGAGAGGGTGGGGAGAGGAATAAGGGAATTTTAGGTATGAGAGGCCTCCCTGAACCATCCTGAATTCGGAGTGAATTTTAAGATATTTTTCAGTGGGAAGATTGAGATGTCGCCCAGTTCATCGAAAAAATATTCTCCGAGGGCTTTTTTTCTGGTTCTAGCTAAGCTAAGCAAAGAAAGTGATAAGAGCCCTATTCCGCCTCTTTGTCTTGACACCCTCTTCATAAGTCAGATGTGCTAATGCCCATTCTGCTCATGTGGGTACCCATCGAGTTGTGTCCCGTAAGGATTCCAACAGGTAGGGATAAATGAGGTCTGCCTATCTTTAGTATGTATTCTGTTTTTTTACGCGAAATATTTGGCCAAAGATTTCTTGAAACCCGACAAGTGTCGATTGATGACCATCTGACATCTGCGGCCACAAAATTTTCTGGTGAATTCTACTCTTTTCTTGCTCCAGTGGCATAAAAACCGAGTTGTCTGTTTGGCTCGGGTTTAGAGAAGACCCGATTTTGGCCAGTTCATCTGCCGCGAGGCAAAAAAACTGCCGCTGGGCAAAAAAACTGCCGCTGGGCAAAAAAACTGCCGCTGGGCAAAAAAACTGCCGCTGGGCAAAAAAACTGCCGCTGGGAAAAAAACTGCCGCGGGGCAAAAAAACTGCCGCTGGGCAAGAAAACTGCCGCTGGGCAAAAAAACTGCCGCTGGGCAAAAAAACTGCCGGGGGGCAAAAAAACTGCCGCGGGCCAAAAAAACTGCCGCGGGGCAAAAAAACTGCCGCTGGGCAAAAAAACTGCCGCTGGGCAAAAAAACTGCCGGGGGGCAAAAAAAAACTGCCGCTGGGCAAAAAACCTGCCGGGGGGCAAAAAAACTGCCGCGGGGCAAAACAAAACTGCCGCAGGGCAAAAAAAAACTGCCGCGGGGCAAAAAAAAACTGCCGCGGGGCAAAAAAACTGCAGCGGGGCAAAAAAAAACTGCCGCGGGGCAAAAAACTGCCGCGGGGCAAAAAAAAAAAACTGCCGCGGGGCAAAAAAAACTGCCGTGGGGCAAAAAAAACTGCCGCTGGGCAAAAAAACTGCCGCTGGGCAAAAGAACTGCCGGGGGGGGCAAAAAAAACTGCCGCGGGGCAAAAAAACTGCCGCGGGGCAAAAAAACTGCCGCGTGGCAAAAAAAAACTGCCGCGGGGCAAAAAAACTGCCGCGGGGCAAAAAAATTGCCGTGGGGCCAAAAAACTGCCGCGGGCAAAAAAACTGCCGCTGAGCGAAAAAACTGCCGCGGGGCAAAAAAACTGCCGCGGGGCAAAAAAACTGCCGCTGGGCAAAAAAACTGCCGCTGGGCAAAAAAACTGCCGCGGGGCAAAAAAACTGCCGCGGGGCAAAAAAACTGCCGCTGGGCAAAAAAAACTGCCGCGGGGCAAAAAAACTGCCGCGGGGCAGAAAAACTGCTCTTGGCAAAAAAACTGCCGCTGGGCAAAAAAACTGCCGGGGGCCAAAAAAACTGCTGCTGAGCAAAAAAACTGCCGCTGGGCAAAAAAACTGCCGCGGGGTAAACAAAACTGCCGCTGTGCAAAAAAACTGCCGCTGGGCAAAAAAACTGCCGCTGGGCAAAAAAACTGCCGCGGGGCAAAAAAAAAACTGCCGCGGGCAAAAAAACTGCCACGGGGCAAAAAAAACTGCCGCTGGGCAAAAAAACTGCCGCTGGGCAAAAAAAACTGCCGCTGAGCAAAAAAACTGCCGCGGGGCAAAAAAACTGCCGCTGGGCAAAAAAACTGCCGATAGGCAAAAAAACTGCCGCTGGGCAAAAAAACTGCATCGGGGCAAAAAAACTGCCGCGGGGCAAAAAAACTGCCGCGGGGCAAAAAAACTGCCGCTGGGCAAAAAAACTGCCGCGGGGCAAAAAAACTGCCGGGGGGCAAAAAAACTGCCGCTGGGCAAAAAAACTGCCGCGGGGCAAAAAAAAACTGCCGCGGGGCAAAAAAACTGCCGTGGGGCAAAAAAACCACCGCGGTTGAGATCTCCAGAGGACTGATGATACTGTCAAAGCCCATATGACCTTTAGCAAGCAAGACCACTAAAATATCATTTTTCTGATAAGCCAACTATAAACAGATTTCAAATTTGTCCAAAGTTTTATTTTTTTTTTTATACACTATCAGATCTTTGTCAAAGAGCGCTTAAATCAAGCTGCAACTTACGACTAAAGAATTGCCAACACAAAAATGTGTACACCGGCTCATCACTTAGTGCAGAGTTAGTAGTTAGTAGTAACAGACAGACTACAAAAAAAAAACTAAGGAGAACGGATTCTCAACACAAAATGTGACAATCAAGAACAAAAACAAAAAACAATAATAACACAAAAATTGTGACTTATACAAACATTTATGAGCGTGGTATACTGGTCTTCAACACACTTTTGAGTTTAAGTTTATTAATATTGAAGTCAAAAATACTTTCATTTAAATTGAATAGCTTGCACACGCGGGTAAGCGGTTCATGTATTCCATAATTAGTACGATGCTGGGTTAAGTTCATCAAATCCAGACTGCGAAGGCTGTGGGCCCCTCCAGGAAATTTGAAACTTAAGCAATTTAATAAGTCGGGCGCATCGATAACACCACTTATAAATTGGTATGCGAATACAATATCATTACTGATCCTGACAAAGTTTGGATCTGAAGAAGATTTATTCGATGCTCGTAAGGCGGAATGTTATACGGATCTGCCCATTGTAATCCCTTCAACGCAAAAGGAATAAAATTACGCTGTACTGCTTCTATCCTATTTTAATGAACTTCGTAGAAAGGAGTCCATATCTGAGATGCATATTCAAGGTGGGGTCGAACTAAGCAGTTGTAAAGAGCGAGGGTTACGTAAGGATCTTGAAATTCCTTAGCCCATCGCTTTACAAATCCCAACATAGAGTTGGCTTTTTTAACAATAAAATTGATGTATTCCGAGAAATCAAGCGTAGAAGTAAAATGAACTCCAAGGTCTTTAAAGCATTTTTAAAACATACTCACAGCAAATTTACAGAGATACCTAATGTACCTAAATAAAGTAGGAACGTAATCAATTTTTAAACAATATAAATAAACTAATTTGTTCGTGTGGTTCAAGGCTATATGGCTGAAAATTGAAGTAGTAGAATAAGTTATGATATGATTATAAGTAGTCTATTAATACAATAACTAGCTTTACTGAACCATCTTTTGGGGCGCCTTTATATTTGCTTCTATCTATCCAATTATGGATGAATGTTATTGAACCTTATATTAAACATTTTTTAAATCGCGACAGGAGCGGATATAAAAGCACAAAAAAACGGCTATTATCTATTAAAGGAAAAGTGGGAATGTCAAAATTTGTTCTCTGTTATATACATAACTATGTGTACATATCTAAATATTATATTTTTCACAAACAAAAACTTAAATCTAAACCGATCTGAGGATCTGTTATAAATTATTAATTTTATTTTAGGAAAACAAATTTTATTACTTAAGGACTCAAACTGGATCTCCAAACTCCAAGCCCCCCCACAGCCAAATCCGAGATCCGCTACTAATGTAACTACACATCTATCCATCCATAATAAATATACAAGCAATTCTTCAATCTGAAAATATTTTGTTTATCTTTGAAATGTTAAAATATTTCTGAATTATGTAACTTAAAACAATATTTACACAACTAACTCCTTATCCATATATGTACCTATTTATAGTTAGAGGAATAAAATTATACATTCAAAAGTAAAATAATCAAAAAAAAAAAAAATATTTAAAATTCTTTCTTGATATAGAATCACAAAAATATGTTTAAATTTTAGACTCATTGCTTACATTTATTGACCATTCATGTGAAATTTCATATTTATTTTAACCAATCTCTACGAGTATATCCTTGCAAAAGGTTACATTTTGTAACTTATATCTAATATAGAAAGATACTAGAGGTGAACCTGTATGTGTTTGCTTACATTTTAGTTAAGTCCCAAAGCAATGCATTTCATAAGGAACTTAAAACCAATGTGCCCTTATAAGATTATTGATATATAGGAAGAGGTACCTATGTAGAAAATAGGTATTTGTATTAACCTATAAATGGAAAAGAGTTAACTATACGGAAGAGTCAGGAAAAGGACTAACATTTATCTGAGGTTGAAATGTAAAGTTGAATTTTAGAATTTACAACTTCATACCTTTGCTCTTACAGTATTTGCACAATTACTTTTCGGAAATTTATTGCAAAACAAAATTTGCATCACTCAAATGAAATTGAAAATTCTTTTCATCGAAATAATATCCTAACGAGTTGTGTTCGAATGTTAGTTATTATTAATTAACTTTGTACTAAAAAATTCTTGATGTGGAAGAGACGAAAATGTTATAAAGGTACATAAAGAAAGAGCCCAAGGATATATTGGGAAGACATGGCAATAATTGTAATACTCTTTAAAAAGGCAAAATAATCCTTTGAGATATTCAAATAATTACAGTATTTCAAACAAAAATATGTTAAATAAAGTAAAAGAGAAATTTGAACGTAGACTACCTTTACCTTGCCTATTCATAACATAGGTACACCTTTACAAATACATACCTATTAATATGAGAAAAGATCGAATGAAGAAATTAGAATATAAAACCATGGTTCATATACAGGGTGTCCCGAATTAACCGTACCATAGATGACGCGACGGTTTTCTCGCAATTTATTATCAAACCCATGTATTGTTGGCATTTTTAGGTTATTTTTCTTTGTACCTACATATATTTCATAATTAATATTGTCAAACAAAAATTAATTTGTGACTGTACAGGTATACCATACCTATGCCATAACTTGCAAAAGAACATAGAGCAAAAGTTGACTCAGGAATAGGTGGACTTATGGCTGATTCAAAATCTATTTCAGTAGAAATTGAAGTAGAACTTCTAAGACCTTGGACAGTAGACCGCCAGACATATCGCTCCAATCATCCTTCGTCAAATTCAGATTAATTTAGCAAGAGATCACTGCTTTGCTTGATCCTTAAATAACTGCAGCACTTGAACGTAGATTCCCAGACGAAAACTTACCAGCATATTCGTTATTTCTGTTACATACAGCGAATATGTTAAAAATGTGCAGACATGATTTTAAAGAAAAACCAAAGAGTTTTTCCGATAGTTCTACAATTTCCAAAGCTTTATTGGAGAGGCCGAATTGTGGTATAGTCTTTGGAATAACAAAAAATATCCACAGTATAACTTCAAAAACTAGACATGTTAGATGTCCTAACAAGAAGCAGACGACTTTTACCCCACAACAAAACTTGCCAAATGTTGTGAAATTATTTTAACGTGAATTTAGGATGAGTATTAACGTTAGGATGGCGGGATTTTAATCCGCAAAACACAAACGGATTTCCGAATCCAACAAAATGAATAACAAGCGAATAATTTACAAATTAATTCTTGCACGATACCGGCGCGGCGTGCGTCGCGACAAAGGAAAATATAAAAGCAAATGACAACTGTCAAATGGACGATGGGCGCGTCTAACGAAATTTCACAACCGGTAGCACAAAAGGTGCTGCCACCACGGTAGCTCAGCGATGGGTGGGTTCAGTAAAAAAAAACAAATGATTTTATTAATCGAATATCGGGCTCGATTAATAAAAGAAGAATGATAAAAAAAAGTTATGTAAATAAAAAAATGTAATGTGAAGTACAGGGTGTACTTGCACAAAAAGGGCGCCAGCGATTTTTTTTTTAAGAAAGCAAATCACAAACCTTTTTGGAGCGGATAACCACGAAAATGAATTTATGGAAATAAAAGAAAGAATTTAAACTCTTAATAGAAGAATTTTTTTTTATTGAACTTAAATTTAGCTTGGGAAACCTTTCAAGTAGGATTTTTTTTTTTTTTTTTTTTTTTTTTTTTATATTTAGCGCGCGCTAAAGGGGTTATGAATACCCTTAAAGTGATAAACACAGCACGAGCGATTAGGTAGGTTGGAGGGGATTTGAAAGGAGAAACCGATGTACATTGGTTTTGAATGTCTGTAGATCACAATGGGAGGGGAAGATAGCGCTGGGTAGAGCATTCCACATTCGTGTAGTGCGACTAAAGAAAGAATCTCTGTACTTAACTGTACGTCCGAAGTTGGGCTCAAGGGTAAACTGATGGGCATTCCTAGAAGCGCGAGTATTACGGTTGAATTGTTTAAGGGGAGGAATACTTACTTACTTAGATCCTCGGACCTATTACGTCCGTGATGTTTCCCTAACGGGACATAGGGTCTCCACTACACCTACGCGCCATCGTGTACGATTTCTTGAAATGTATTTCAGCTCTCTCCAACTTTTCCCCCGTCGTGCCGATTCCTGTTCGACCGTTCTTCGCCATGTACTTCTAGGCCGGCCCACTTGTCTTCCCTCCTGTGTGAGCGGGTTCCACTGCATTGCTTGAGATGCAATGCACCGGTCGCCTTTTCGAAGCGTATAGCCAATCCACTGCCACTTTCTTCTTCGTATAATGGAGTCTATGGGCTCCTGACCCGTTCTCGCATGAAGTTCGGCATTGGAGATACGGTTGGGCCAGAAAATCCTCAAGATGTTTCGTAGACATCTATTAACGAAGGTTTGCAGCTTTCTAGTGACAGTTTCAGTGACTTTCCAAGTGCTGCAGCCGTAAAGCAGAACCGATTCAACATTGGAGCGGAACAGTCGTAGCTTGGTCTTTAAGCTTAAAGAGTTGTTTCTCCATATTTTGGACAGCATTCCGAACGCAGCCTTTGCTTTTCTGATTCGGCTGTTTACGTCCAGTTCAGTTCCGCCACCCGTAGAGACAATACTCCCAAGATATTGGAAATCTTCTACCATCTCTACCGGTTGTCCAGAAATATTTACTTGGATTGATGGGGAAGTTCCAAGGCTGATCCTTTTAGTTTTTGCCGAGTTGATCTTAAGCCCTACGATTTCTGCTTCTCTCTCCACCCTTGTTGTCATTTGATGGAGATCCATGATCCTATGAGAGAGTAAGCATACGTCGTCCGCGTAGTCCAGATGTTTGAGGTGAGATTGCAGAGTCCACTGAATTCCTCCATTTCCATTTGACAAAGCTGCGTGCAGTACGTCACTTACCACCAACAGGAACAGTATTGGTGACAGTATACAGCCTTGCCTAACTCCACTTTGGATTTCAAACTCCTCTGACAGCCTACCTTTGTGCAAAACGTGACACCTGGATCCATCATATGTAGCCTTGATAATAGCAATCAATTTATCTGGGATGCCCCTCCTGTGCAAAGCAAGCCAAATAAATTCTCTATTGACACTGTCGAACGCCTTTTCAAAATCGATGAAAGGGGAGGAATGCAACTGGCTATTTCGCTAGAGCAATTTTTGTTAAAATAAAACCCAAGATCTATTAGAAACTGTTAGAACAAAAGAGCTAAACAAAAGAAGATGGACTGCTACTGCTTTTTCCCGAAAGAACAAAACGCTTTTTAACGGGTCGCGAGTTCCGCTTTATCGGAAATATACTCGAAAGCAAAAACCAAACGATTCGCTAAATTTCACACAATCTCTCCGATAAAAGAAACGCACAATTCTTATATAAGATATCAATATATACTGAGCTTGTAATTTTTCTCCTGCCAATTTCTCGCTCCTATCTCCAATCAATTTTTCTCCTCTTTTCTTTCTGCCTTTTTCCCAAACTTTCTCCACCAATTTTCACAACACCTTTTTAAATGTGTGTTTCACAACCTTTTTCGGTAATGAAAACTTCCAAAAAAATTAAAAAAAACTACACTCAAATTTCTTTTTCTTTCGCTTTTCAAAAATTTCTTTTTTTCACCAATTTTCTTTCAGAACCTCCAGTTCGCTCTATAGACGGGTAAGAAGTGGTCTTCCAGGATTTGACCTTGCCTGGACGACCGCTTCCTTTTTGCAATGCCCAAGTGCTTTCGGCCAATCAGAAAGCGTGGGTTTCGGTCGCGTCATCATTCAGCTACACCCCGCATATTTGCGGGAGTGAGCGAACGCAGTTGAGACCCCACCGCCTATCCTACTCGCACTTTACACCCAGCTTCCTGCATTGTCATCGCATTACAAGCTCCGTCGAAAGAACGTATAGTACGTTAAGAAGACTCAAAACTTGGCTTCGTTCAACCATGGTCAAAAATCGTTTAAATGGTAATTTAATCATCTAAAAACTAACAAAAAATAGATTATTGAAGGAAAGTGGTGAAGGAAAATGAGATGCAAATTGTTTAAAAAGTCCTTGAAAGATTTGCTGAAGACCCATGCCGCTTAGCATTAATTTAATTAAACAGATATCTTACATACGTACAACAATGACCGCCTTTCTTTAAAATAGGTGTCATAGGTACAAAAAAGTCACATACAAAAGTTCCTTGAGTACTTAAAAGTAGATTTCATTTTAAAATGAGTTTAAATCAACTAGCACGTAGGTATAGTTATTTATTTTCCTATTTATTTATTTATTCTATAATATGTTCCAGTTTCGTATAAACAAAAAAAAAAAAAAAAACTAAATAAATCATCTTAATTGTTTATTGTACGAGTTTGCTCCCCCCTCTGTACAAAATCCTGCGTATGCCCCTGATCACGGTTTCCATCTTTGCAAGGTTTATAGCTTACAGTAGTAGTGGTTATTAAAAATAGCTTAGTCCGAAGTCGGATTATTAGTAGTTTTTGCATGCTAATCTTTTTTCATCCAGCAGCTTTTTGTATTTATTTAAATTTGAATATTATTTTATTTATTCTCTACAGCTATGTCAGCAGTAATCCCTATACAATACCTACATTTTATTTTGAAATCTATTGTTAATAAATAATACCTACAAAAAAATCATTCAGAAAAGGGATGTTTCGGACTATTTTAGAAATCAATTTTTTGTATAATCAAATTGCAATTTCATCACACTTCCTATATGAAGGTACCCTCTATTAAATAGATTCGCACCAGCTACTCATTCAACGATGCTTCAACGATACCATCCTGTTTGATCAATCTATCAAACTAAATTTTTACCCTACGCTAGCATACCAACAACAAACCCTATATCATATATATATCATGTATATTCGCTCTCTCAGTTATCTTTTTTACGTGATAAAATCGATAAAAACAAAATAAAATCGTTAAACGAAAAGTGAATAAAAAAAAGTCACACATCAGGGTAAAATTGGAAAATTTGTGCAACGTTTGCGATAACAGAGCATCATAGAGGGAATCTTTTTCTATTCCACCTTATAAAACCACCCACAAAATGTTCAATTCAATCCTCGCCCTTAAGCAGCATTTTATTTTTCTTGTTCTTCTTGTATGGGGGCACAGAAAAGAAAATTTACACATGGTGAGTGGTGTGTGCTGTTCAATGTGTGTATTTGTCTTGGTTTGAGTACACCCTGAGGTCTAATAAAATTCCTTAAAGATTAGCACCGAGTAAAAATAAAAAGGATGACAACCACCAAAAAGGCTTTCGAAGGAAAATAATAATAAAAAAAAAAAAAATTCATGCCTCGGTTGCACGTACTTGTTGTTGCTGACAACGTTTTCTTACAATCTCTGTTTTTTGTTATAAAGGTTCTTTGGTACCTCCGTAGAATGATATGTAAAATATACTGGGCCGTTTGCCTAGGGTGTGACAAAAGATTAGAGCCTATAGGTTGGAACCAGTTATTTAATTATCGGTATTTTTCTTTTTTGAGAAAAATGTTTTTTTAGTACTTTTATAAGAACCTTTGTTTGATTTTTTTTGAATATATTTTTTCCAATTCTTTTAAGAAGAACCAAGATTTTTGAAAAAATATTATGAACATTTTTTTGAAACACCAAATTTTCAAAAACGGTTTGGTCAATTTTGTAGAAACTTAATACAAAGTTATTTCTTAACAGTTCTTAGAATTCTTAAAAAATTAATGTTCCGGAACCTATCATAAAAATTTTGAAAAATCTTATTTTGCTCGTAAATGGCTCTAAGAATTTTGATAAAAAATAAGCATGTTATTTAGTTATTGCAATTGAATTTCAAAAGAAAGCAGCCATTTAACTTTGTATTGTACATAATTGAAATAAAAAGTACAAGTGACCTCAACTCCAGAAATCATTGTGTTTCGCCCAAGGTATAACAGTGGGCTCTTCAGTCAGTCTGTTATACCCTACTGAGACACAAATTTTGGTCCATGTTTACCGACTCTTTTAAAAATCCCAGCAAGAAGATACTGTGAATTTTATTATTCTAGGGGAATTTGTATAAATTCGTGCACCCAGAAAATAATTACCCGTGGTCAGGTTTTTGTAATATAGAAAAAGAAATTTAAATATTAAAATTACTTTGGTTTTAAGTGGAGTGAGGTCACTTCACTTGTACTTTTTATTTTAATTATATTTATTCACTCCAGTTAAAACCAAAGTAATTTTAATATTTTAATATTTAAATTTCTTTTTCTATATTGTTTTGTACATACAGGAAGACATGAACGCAGGAAAAAATTTCGGGGGGGGGGGGGTTGTTTAAACCGAAAACTCAAAATTAAGAGTGAAATTGTATGGCGAGGAAGTTAAATTCATACATTTCGGGGGGGGGGGGGGTTGAACCCCCAAAACCCCCCCTTGTGTTCGAGCCTGCATACAGGTCATGTGTCAATTGCGTTAAATTTTATGCCGTGGCTTAATTTTGACATTACTGAGGTAAATACAATCGTCAAAATTTAACCTGCTCAAGAGCTCGTTTAAATTTAAACTAGTGGATTCATTTTGACGTTTGTATTTAATTTCTTGCACATTACTTAAACCATCGACCTATTATACCTGGACTGCTAGGAACCAACATCACGACGGTTCCCTTTATTAAATAAAAAAAATCGATACACTAGCGGCAATTTGAAAACGACCTAGTTTATACACAATGGATTAAATTTAGTATGTGACTTTCACAGGCTCAATCAACTAACGCTTCAACCAAAATTGGCTTATTAGTGATATCCATGATTAGGAACTCATGCTTCGGACTTTTCGAAAACAATATTAACAACAATAAACCCATTCGACGATTTCGCAGTTTCAATAGTCATGGATTAAAGTGGGGTTCACATTATCAAATCGGTTTGAAAAACCTGTTTGATGTCAAACACTCCATAATATCAAACAAATTTGTGAACAAAGAACGTGTTTGTCAAACAGAGAGTAGGTACACACTATCAAATGTGAACAGATTTGTCAAACAGGTTTGGTTAAGTGTGCCTCGATTAAGGCTCTTCCAAACCAACGCCAAAAATTCGGTGCGGCGGATAAACATTCACCGTTGGATTGGGCGTTCTCATTCATCTCCATGCAAATAAATTTTGACCAGCGATTGTTTCAACTTAAAAGGCGCTCCCAAACCAATGCGAAACATTCAGCGCGGCACAATAGGCACTGTTGTCGCTTTTAATCGGTAAAACCATCTTCAATGCAACTTTTTTATGAAAATGACGATCGACTAGCAGTCCAGGTATGCTAGGTTCGTGACTGCCACTGTCAAAATGCAATTTCCGCGTTCAAGATCGTATCCAAAGTGATTTTTATAGATCTGTGTTGTAATTTCTTCTGATAAAAAGCTATTGCAACAACAAATTAAGGTATTTTTGGATAGGTTAACACCGTCTCGGATAGGTTCCTTAATGCAAGAAACGTCAATGGGAAATGTATGTTTTAAAAAATTCCATTTTATGCAATTGACACAGCAAAATGCTTAAATTTTATTCAACCCTTTAAAACGGATCAAATTTAACTGGGATCAAATTTAACCAAAATGTTAAAGCAATTGACACACGGCCTAGGTATTGTTCTTGTAGAAAATAACTTTCCTACTTAAACAGGTCAAATAAACTACCCTCTCATACTCATTAGCTGAGGTAAAATAACCTTGTTTACAAAATTATTTGTTTAAAAACTGCAGTTTTTTCCATAAGTTCATATTTGTTCAAGAAAAAAGTTAGCTCAAACTACTCGATCTTAGTGCTTTAAGCAATAAAAAAATAGTCATATTTTTTAATATTCATGTCAAACGGTTTGGGCTAAAATCGAAAGAACTGCCTCTATCGCTCCATCTCTGGTGTTGCATTTATCGGTATATAACCAAACTTTTTTTTTACTAAGGGAAGGGTGCGAGTAATATCTGTGTTTTTTTTTTTTTTAATACTGAAATATATCGTCAAACACCTCTTTATGAACATCCTCAATATAGATACATACATAATGTTTATATAAGGTTTTTCGACACAGTGGTGGACACATGGGGAGTTCAAATACCTTGGTGTTATTTCTAAAAAGCCATGTTTAAGTGGAATTTATTCGGCGTTTATGAGGTACTCTAATGAAAATTACAACATAAATTCGATATAATATTTGTATTGTTGTTGTAATTATCAAAATTAAATTGAAAATTTGTAGCAGACTAAATGCGTTGTATTTAACATGTGAACTTTCTTAAAGGCAGATACAAAGGTACAAAAAATAAATAATGACAGAATCTGTAAGCAAAAAAAAGGAGTTTTTTCAACGTCGATCCTTCCACCCCCTCAAAAAAAAAATGATTTTCTGCGCACGCAAGATATTCAATTACTTAGGAAATAAAAAAAAACTTCCCTCAATCCCTTAACGTTCATTTCATTTGAATTCCATTGCATCATTATATCGTTTGCTTTAGCTTTGTGATCGTAATCACCTTGATGTCTTTCACCAATCGTTTGTCTCACTAAAACATTAACACACTGCTACTCCCAACTAATGCTCAACCGCTCAACTGCAGACATGAAATTGCACATCGAACAAAATTACCACTAAAATAGCAAAGGGAATTAATTTGTGCTGCTGATTGCCTTGAAATCGTTTCGGTACCTATATAGCGGTATAATGTGGTCTAACTGTATAAATTCCAATATGTGATAAAGTTCTGCTACCCTCCTTTATAGGTATAATATAAATCCTGGCTCCCATATAGCCTGATGGTAGTTTCTGGATTTGCAATTGTTTGCTCTGCATTAACACAGTTCTGAGTTGTTGTTTATTTGTAAAGTCTAGAGAGGTAAATATAGTAGTTTTGGCAGTACATTTACACAGCAGATCCATTCGGAGAGTTCTCTAAAGCCCCTAATTCACTGGAAATGGTTGAATTTAATCGGTGACTAGTGTAAGTGGGTAAATTTATGTGAAATGTTAGTATGTGCATGTGGCAAAGGGCAATTAAATGTTTATAACGGTTACATACCGATACAGAGGAGGAACAGTGATTACTTTGTACCTAATTGAAATAAGCCGGTAGGAATTGAACAGAAACGGACATCCAGGATATAAACTCTGAGTGAGGCCATATATATAAACTCCTTGGTACTTACAATTTTACAGAAGGATAGACCTTATAGCATTGGATGTGGTTTTATATTTGGTTAAGTATTTTGAAATCTTCATTGGAAATATACGGGGTATAGAGATTCAACATCTGCGAGTTTGTACTTATACTTGAAATATATTCCCACCCTCAGGGATGACTACACATCATATTAAGTCCATAATTGTTAAACAACTTCAACTGCAATATTGATATGTCTGATGATATTTTCGAGGGGCCAACATAGACTCAGCCAATATGAACATAGTACATGATAGCAGTTCAAAAATGGATTTATTGTATCTGTGTATGAACTTTTTTGTGCTGATGCTTTAAAACTCGATTCCTTAATTGGTTTGTTTGTCCAAGCATAAAGAATCATAAGAAGGCCTTACAACCTTGAACCCTCTGGAAAAGTGTGTTTATTAAGTCGATCGGTCAGGCATTTTATATCTTAAAAGTTAATTTTGCGCAAAAAACCGTTAACTTTTCTAAAAAAAAAAAAAAAAAAAAAACAGAATTTAGCAAAAGAGGTTATCTACTATAAACTAACAGTTTTTTCCTTCAAAGATTCAAGTACCTACTCAAGTATCTACCTACAAATGTTTTTTTTTTTTCTCACAGAAAATATTATAAAAACCATTTATTTACTAAACAACCATTATCTTATTAATAATGCAGTGTTTCCTTTATTCCTCTTGTGTTTGTTTTTTCTTTTTTCAATTTTCTTACTCATCCTAAAATCCACTGTAAAACAAATTTAATAAAATATCCTAAGCTCACAAAAAAAAAGGTAATTTTTGCTTCATGCACTTATTCCAAATGACTGAGCCAATCTTAAATTTGTATTCAAATGTTATATTACAAAAAAAGAAAATTATATAAAAATATCTCCTTTGCAGAAAGATTAAGTTGTGAGATGGAAGAAAGCATCGGAAGCAGACTAAAATAAATATCGAATCAACCAACGACGACCGACGCGACGCGACGAAGACGACGGACGACAACGACCATAACCTCACAAAATGCAAGTGCATGGCCAATCATTTGGTTGACCGCATTTCCATTGATTTCTATAATGGATTTCAAAATTTAAGTGCATTTACAAAAGGAAGGATATTTTTATATTCCATTCTCTCTATAGTATAAAGGGAGAGACCAATTTGATTTTCTTTTTGTTTTCTTTTTTCTTTCTATAATAATTCTAACAGGCGCGACGACCTACGAATACCTAAGAGCTAAGATCGATAGACAGGCACGGGGAACGAGATCATAAACTGATTTGATTGTTTTTCTCCAAGCTCAAGCTATCTACTTGGAAGGCTTCAGTTCAGCATCTTGAAATTCTCACGGACATTTTCTATGGGGAAATGACTTCTTCTATATTCTGATTCAGTGTTGCCATCATGATTTAGTATTTTAAATTTTTAGTAAATGTGTGATTCGGTTGTGTTAAAAAATTGAAAAAAAAAAAAAAACAAATTGCTAATTGAGTAAGAATAGATACACTCAAAAGTAATTTAAAAAAAAAAAAAATTATTTAGCTATTTTAAAATTTTTAAATTTTAATAGTTGCACGTAACGTAATGATTAGTGGGTTGGATGGTCAGTGGTCACGCTAGAGGTTTGGGTTAAATTCTGAGCCTCACCCATCTAAAAAATTAAAAAAAAAAGTTTTTTTTTGTCAGAGCTACTGCCTCTTGCGAGGAATCGACAAATCCTCCAAGAGTGTAACTTGTCATGAATAAGTGCTTCTCGTCTAGCCGTTCGGCTTCAGCATAAAATTGTAGGTCCCTTCCATTCCTGTTCACACGCGCACACAGGAATGGTTGAGAGTTATAAGTCACTAGGCCTTGGTTCTTCACGAGCTGTTGCGGTACCCAATTTATTTATTTATAAATACATATGAACATAAATACATTTGGTGGCACTACAGCTCGCATATCTTGAAAAACCAGGGCCTAGTGAGTGGGCTCTTCATTTATGGGATATACGCAAAACAGTATGCCTTACTTCAAAAAGTTGAAGTAGTTTCAAAAATTGGTCAGGCATAGATTTTTTGTAACACATTTTTTAGAGAATTATTATGGTTAAGGCGATCGTTTTTTTTTTAAAGCACGAATTAAAGTGGTTGCTACTACCCTTAAATTGTTAAAATGATTTGAGAGGAGATAACAATGCACATTGGGTTTGAACCTCTGAATATCAAAATGGCAGGCAAAAATAGTGCAGTGTAAAGCATTCCACATTCTTGTTGTGCGACTTAAGATAGTAACTCAATACTTAACAGTGCGTCCAAAGTTAGCCTCAAGGGTAAACTGATGTTGTATGCGTTGCGGCATAACATTTTTGTTAGCAATTATGAAAAATATTATTTTCCCAAAAATGAACCAGTTGAGTTTTGCTATTTTTTTTTATGGAGAAGCTTCTGAGAAAATTTGAAAAACTATTTTTTGAAATCTGATAAAAAACATTTTTGTTTGAAAACTCAATTTTTTTTTTAGTACGCGCACTCAAGGGGTTTTTGGTACCCTTAAATTGTTAAATTAAACACAGTGCGAGCGTTAGGAAAACAGGGAAGGATTAAAGAGGAGATGCCGATGCACATTGATTTTGAACCTTTGAATATCGAAATGGAAGGGAAAAATAGAGCCGGGTAAAGCATTCCACATTCGGGTAGTTCGGCTAAAAAAAGAATCTCTATACTTGACCGTACGTCCGAAGTTGGGCTCAAGGGTAAACTGATGTGCATTCCTGAAAGTACGAGTATTGCGGTTAATTCTTTTAGGGGCGGAATGCAACTGGCTATTTCAGTAGAGCACTGCTTATAAAAATAACGGTAACACAACGAAAGACATGAAACATTGCGGCGGTGTTCGAGAGTTGCAAATGCTTCCGTTATATTTCTGTCACCTATCATTTTCATAGCTCTTCTTTGTATCCTATCCAAAAGACACAAGTGGGTTGATGGAGCACCTGCCCAAACATGGGAATTGTACTCGAGTTTTGGACGGATAAAGGCTTTATATATAACAGCCAGATCAGATGGGGTGACAAATTTCTTGCATCACCGTAGAAAACCCAAACACTTGGCAGCATTTTTGGCGACATCAAAAATGTGATCATTCCACACAAGGTGGTCTGTGGTACACATACCGAGTACTGAAAGCTTTTCGGTTTCCACAATGCAAGTGCCACTCATGGATAGTGGCATGGGGGGTGGGTTTCGTTTGGACGACAGGAGACAGCATTGAGTTTTAGAAGCATTAAATTCCACGCGGTTTTTGATTCCCCATTGGACAATGCTGTCAAGATCAGAATTTAATGAGCTTATCATACGCTGCCGTTCGAGTTCCACATCCGAAGGACATGGATGTATATCTAAAAACGAATATGAAAAGCTGAGGGTACTGTCGTCAGCGAAACAGTTTAATGGATTAGAAGTTTCAGATAAAAGATCATTTATGAAAATAAGGAAGAGAGTCGGGGACAAAACGGAGCCCTGGGGTACACCAGCATTTATTTTGTGGATTTCAGACTTAAAACCGTCTAATACAACTTGTATTGAGCGGTCCGAAAGGTAATTTCTAATCCAACGAAGAAGAGATTCATCGAAACCAAATGCGCGTATTTTCGATAAGAGAGCTTGATGCCAAACTCTATCGAACGCTTTTGAAATATCAAGCGCAATTATCTTACTTTCTCCAAAACGATGTAAAGATTTGTTCCACTGTTCGGTGAGATATACCATCAGATCACCAGTGGACCTATTGCTTCGAAAGCCGTACTGCCGGTAATTAAGAAGCTTTCGTTCTTCGAGATATTTTTTGAGCTGAAAATTGATCAGCGTTTCCAAGACCTTGGAAAGAAGGGACGTAAGTGCAATTGGACGATAATTTGAGGGTGAAGAAGATACGCCTTTTTTAGGTACAGACAGATTTCTTAGCATTTCTAGAGCTCTAAAAAATCATATTTTAAGAAACAAAACTGCAGTTCATACCATTCAAATTTTCCCTAAGTCCAAACTCCTTCATCTTGGTGATCCGACTAGTAGAACTCAAGATATAAGCTTTTAAAGCGAACCTTATTGGGTTTTTCTTGGAGATTTATAAAACGCAAAAATTCAACAGAATAAAGTCTCCAAAAAATAATCGATTAATCTTCGTTTAATCTATAATATCTTGGGTTCTACTAGTCGGATCACGAATATTAAGGTGTTTGAACTTTGTGTTGTGTTTTCTTAAAGTTTATAGAAATTATAATATACCACTGATAAGAAATGTAGAATCTCTATTTTCAACCCCTCACCCCCGCCAAAGGCTGAACAAAAAAACCTGCCACATTTTTGATTTCGATATAAAAAAAAGCACAGCAAAATTTGCAGTCGGCTCTTAGACTTAGACAAATTTTTTTTGAGAATAAGATTTTCTATCAAAATAGATTTTTAAATAAATTTATATAAGAATTAAAGCATCAGGAAAATTTTACAAAAACCGACCTAAAAAATCAATAATATTAATTTTTCTTACTAAGGCGCCAGTTATAGCTATCATTGAAAACCATCATTGAAAATATTAATTGTCAATTTTGAGAGGTTTCGAAGAAAAAATAAATGATTATTTTGATGCCAAAGTAAAGCTAATTGACTTAATAATAATTTCTAGGTAAAACAAAATTCAATTTGGCACAACTTTTCTCATAAAATGACTTTTAATTTTTCAATGATGAACTACCTTACCAATGATCATTGAAAAAATTAAAAGTTACGTTATGGGGAAGATATGGGTAAAAATGAATTTTTTTTTGCGGAGAAATAATTTTGAAGTCGTAAGCTATCTTTCTGCATTAAAATATTTAATGATTAAACTTTCAAAAGGTCCCCAAATCAACAGCTAACTTTTTAAATGAAGGATTTCAATGATAGCTATAACTGGCACCCAAGCTGCTCACAACTTATTTTTGTGCAAAGATAGGTGCAAGCCATATTTAAATGAATAAAAAGACACTCAAGCTTTTCAAAAGACGGATCGAAACAGATTTTTTGATTAAAATTGAAGAGAATATATCGATCTGAGAATTATATGATTTTGTTTTTTGTTGTATTTTTTTTATAATATCTTAAGAATGTTTTGTTGATTTTTTTTAAATATTAGTTTTTAATCTCTAAAAGTAAATTGTTAAATATAACATTTCAAAAACTTTGTGGATATTTGTGGCTAAAATAGTTTATATAGGTAGTTTGGTTCATTAACAATTTTTTTATATTTTAATTAATTTCTTAAAAGTTTTTGATACGTACATTTAATCTTAAAATAAAACCACTGCGTCAACACTGGTTTGCACTTACCGTATATATTTAAGACGTTTTTTTTTGAACTCACAGCGATGCATACCTTTTTTTGGTGGTGAGGGGGTTGGGGTAGATGAAATTAATTCAACACTTTTGTGAACGCAAGGATTAACATTAAATCTAAAATCCAACCCATCAAAGTGGAAATAAAAGTCAAAGTGTCTTAAGCGCTGACAGTCAGCACAGCTTGAGAAACATAATCGCTCTATAAAGTTACTTCCTTATATTCGTTAAATCCTCGAATCCTTGATATACATACATTATATCTGATGAAGAAATTTCCGTTTAACCCATTGCCATGGCATTTAGTTTGTATCTATGATGTCTTGTAGGATGAAATTATCTCTCAGTGGAATGATATTTAAAATGTTAAGGAAAAGTACAAAAAAAAAAAAAAACTCAAAAATCCTAAAAGAACAAAAAAAAAACTATCTCAATCTGGAGCAAATCCCACAAAATGGCATTTGAGAGTTAAGAACACGTTTACACTTCTTTTGTACTATAGACTTTACTATACTGATGCACCGCACATTTAAATGTGGATTTGCGCTCATATAAGTTCATCTGTGGAGTGGGGTTGGGCTGGGACTTGGTATGATTAGGTAAGGCAGCAGTATTTTTACAAAGCTAAAATAGATACACAAAGGCTCTTAAAAAAGGCTCGCGCTTAAGGATTACGAGAAAGTCAAGTGTGTGCGACATGGTAAACACCCCCAGAAGAGTGTATGTTAATTAAACATAATCGTGCTTAATTGTAATTTCTTGTATTTTTTAAGTGGTTATATAATTTTTCATCATCATCCGAATACTCATTTACAACGAGACGAGAAAGATGACAATAATAATTCTTTTGTTATTATAGAGTTTTTTTTAATTAAATTTTTGTGAAGGGCTATACTGTGTGAGATTATTTTTTTTAATCTCTTAAAAGAACTTACCTACATACTTTATACTTTTCCTCATTGCGCTTATGACATTCTTGGTATTTTTTTTGTTTGACAGATAAGCGAGGTTATGCAACAAGGAACGTTTGTAATATTCTGTCAGAGTCAAATTCAAGATGAATAAAGGTAAACATTGGGTTTCACTTACTTGCACTAATAGCAAAAAGCTGTTTTGCGCTTCGAATTGTAATATACATAGTCAAAGAGCTCACAGCAAATTTTGGGGTGCGAAAGTGAACCAACAAAAAATATATGAATCCAAAGGTGTGTTAATGCTAATAAAAGAAATGCAAGTCTTGCAGTCCCTGGTGGCGGCTAATAAGTCATTTTTCTAGAAAAATGATTTAAAACAGAAAACAAATTATTAAAAAACAATAGTAACATGTACAATGCCCTGTTGTCTCTTATTTCATTTGCTTTTTAAATAAAGTTCTTTAAATCAGCAGTTTTTGAAAAATCAATGTTTGAACACAAAATTTTGAAGAAAAAAAAAATTAAAAAAAGGATACAAATATTTCTTTTTTCTAAATTTCCCGTAATTTAGTACTATTTTTGTTTCCAAAATTCAATGCCCTTATTAATTTGTAGTTAAACACTGAAAAGCGGATGGTAATTAGGTCTTTTACTTTTCAAGTTATTAAAAAGTAAATGAACCCGCTTTCTCATAAAACTAAAGCAAATCTGGCTAAATTATTATTTCAGTGACCAGTTGATAGTACAGGTAAAATAGGACATATATGTACATGTTGAAAAATTCTTACGTTTTTGAAACTAGGCGGGAACGTCGGATTAATCATATGAATGAATGAATCAATCAATTGGGGGTTTGATGCACTGCGACCTTTGATCTATTGTGCCCCCGTCTAGAGCTGAAAGATATTGCTCACTTAAAGCTCATCCTCCAAATTTAGTTCTTTTATAAACTTAAGTATTTGGAGTATTTTTAGTGAGGGTAGGTGCCTCTCCTCTATCTGGTGATTTCCCAGATATCTGTGCCTTTGATGCACAAGTGCGTGGCATTTGCCTAATGTGTGGTCAGGTGTTTCCTCCTGGATGTTGCAGAATCTACAAGTTGCACTGCTCGCTAAGCCGAGAATGCTGAGATGTCTCTTTAGCTTGCAGTGTCCAGTAAGTAAACCTGTTATTATTCTTAGGCTGTTCCTGCTGAGATTAATGCAGGATTTTTAGCGTTCTTGGTTGTAGTTCCCAAGTAGTAATTTGGCCTGCCTCAGTTTTGGGAGTTCTTTCCAAATTTTGGATCTTTTGCCTCCTCTTCTGATTTGATCTTGTTTTTGATCACAATTTTACCTAATCCGCATCAGGCCCTGTTAGGGAGTTGTTGCTCCTATTTTGGCTAGGGAGTCTGCTTCTTCATTACCATCGATACCCACGTGACCCGGTACTCAATAGAGTGAGACATTGTTGTTTTTGCCCAGTTCATTTAACCTCCGCAGGCATTCCCATACCAGTTTTGAGCTAATGGCATAGGAGCTTAAAGCTTTAAGCGAGGCTTGGCTATTTGACATGATGGCAGTGTTCCGACTTCGGTAGTTTCATTCAAGGTTACGTTCTGCACATTAACCTATGGCGTTTACTTCCGCCTGGAAAATGCTTGGTGGACTGTCCCATCGGTACAGATAGTTTGGTTCTTGGCCCAAATATACCCGCCCAGTCCCTTCAGACATTCTTGATCCATCAGTATACCATTTGGTGGCGTTTGCTTTAAGATTGTAGTTCGTTGTTTCGCCTACCCACTCTGCCTTGATACTTAACTCTGTTTGAAAATTTTTTTCAAAGTTATATTTTTTTTATCATGGCATCTCTTGGAATGTCAAGAAGGTTTGTTACTGTCGACCTGGAGATGCATTGCCTCTCTTTGTTACCTATGCATTTTCCGGTCCCAGTTACCTCCTTGGAAAATCTAATAATTGCTCCCTGAGCAGTATTATCTATGACCACGTATAGTGGTGTAAGGTGAAGGATAACCTCCATAGCTGCTGTGGGGCAGGTTCGCATTGCTCCAGTTATGAATATGCTTGCGAGCCGTTGGATTTTTTCTAGGGCATTCCTAGTTGTTTGTAGTTCGGTTCTTTTGTGCCATGCAATTGCACCATAGGTAATGATGGGCTTTACCATCATAGGGTACATCCATCTTAGGATACTTGGTTTGCAACCCCATGATTTGCCTGCAAGTCTCTTACATTTCATAAGGGCTTTTGTGGCTTTCCCGATAGTTATTTCTAAGTGATTATTCCAAAGAAGTTTGATATCTAGTGTGATACCTAGGTATTAAAACCTCCTTCTTTGTTTCAATAACTTTACCAGCTAAACTAATAGGTTTCATTCGCGGCAGAAGACTTTTGTTGGTAAATGGTACGATAGTCGTTTTTGCAGGGTTAATATTTAGCCCTACAGATTGACACCATTTACTTTTGATTCTCAGTCCTCTTTGTAATATTTCACAGAGAGTTTCTTCGAACTTCCCAAGGGCTGTTATCTCATCGATCTCATCGGCAAAGCCAATGCAGCGTATGCCTTGAGAAGTAAGACCTTCTAATAGCTCATCCACTACAAGAGTTCCACAGCAAGGGTAACAGTACCCCTCTCCGCGGAGGTGTGATTTTCTGGACACTTTGCCCTGTGTGTGCCTCTGCCGTTCTTGTTCTCAGCATTTCACTAATCCATCCTGTTATGGTGATGGGTACACACTTCCTTACTAGGGCTTTTGGAGGGGGAAAGGGGGAGGTATGAAATTAAAAGAAATATATTGATGCAATTTGGACATATGACACATGATTTTAGGGTATTTTTCAATTCTGAATCTAATGACATCAAATATAAACCGATACAATAATTCTTAAAAAAAGTTATTTTATCCAGAGATGACTGTTTGTTCAGTAATACTGGTAAAATATTCAAAAATAATACCTTGAAAAAATGGTAGCTAAATTGATGAAAATTTGTACAAATATTCAATTTTGCATTAGACAAATGAAACATTTTGAATAAATTTCTTCCCATTCTTGGGATAGGTGTTATGATCAAAATTCCATACCTTCTTCTTCCCTTCAAAAAACACCCTTTTAACATAGATATTTTTATGGACTACTTTATTCTCATGTCAAATTGCTCTGTGTTTAAACATTTTAAGGGTAGTTAGAACCCCTTTCGTGCGTGCTTAGTTTTTTAAAAAAAATATGCCTTTCAATTGTAAACATTTTTAGTAAGCGTTATAGAGCGATAATGTAAACTGATTTTTGCAGTTTTCCCAAAAAGAAAAAAATATAGCTGCTCATCAAAAATTTTGCGAAATAAATCAAGTGACGCAAAATAAAATAAAACATAAGATAAACCCTTTTTTTTTTACAAAGTGATTTAAGTGGAAAAGCACAAATTTTACAGTTCTTTGAATTTTAATATTCATCTTATCTTTAAAAAAAAAGTAACTTCATTTGTTTGCTATTCAATTTTGCATTATTGCACATTTGTCTTTCTATTGAAAGGTAAGTTTAAAAAAAACCTCTTCTTCCATATGTATCAAGCAAGTTGGGAGGGGGTCATGTTCCCCCGTTGATACGTTGTGCTGATTTTCTAAACAAAAATTTTGCTAAACAGACAAACAAATTATTAAAAAATCAATTCTAACACTTCCATTTTTTTTATTTATGTAGCTGAGCAGATACTATTGCCCTGACCTTATTAATTATTAGTTAATAACTGTTTATTTTTTTACATTTTGAAAATAAAAAGTCCCAAAACCATCCACTTTTCAGTTTTTAACTATGAATTAATAACAACTCCAAACTTTGAAAAAGTACTTAAACAGATCAATGCAGTCCTAGTTTTCTGCATCTAAAATTGGAGCCGCAACCTTTTATGAAGTTACAAATAATAGAATTATGAAAAAGAAGACGAGGAAGAAAATGAATTTTAAGTATTAAAATATTGACAAAAATCACAACCCATGGATGAGGCCTATAATAGGGGACGCCATGTAAAAAAAAACGCGCCCTGCATTCTACCTCAAAGGTGGTGTGAAAAAAATGCACAAAATCTACAAAATTTCCTCATCTCGATGTCTTGTAAACTAATAAGCTATGTTGTAAGGAACTTATTTTGTAAGTATGTATTCTTTATCATATAATATTTTTAATGCCAATTTAAATAATATCATTTTTTGTTTATTTTTTATTACATTTTTCTCTAAATTTGATCATTTTTGAAAGCGAAATATCTTGCAACTGATGTGTTATATGTTGAAAAGTGTTTTAATATTTCCTCTAGGGAATATTAAAATCTATAGAAAAAGTATAAAATATTTTCCGAAAAATTCGTCATTTAAGAGTAACGAGCAAAAAAAACGATATTTTAGACTTTTGGTATTTTTAAATATATTAAAATAAATAACGATATCATAAAAATTATGGCTTCTAGAAAAAACTGTTCATGCATGCTAATAGAAGATTAAATAATGTATAAATGTTGTTAATATAATTTTTCGATTAAGCTAACAATTTCAAAGATATATGGCAAAACGGTGTTTCTTGACAGTTGCCACTATTGAAGTCACAATATCTTACGACTTATGACTCGTATCCGTATGGAAAAAAGTGTCATAATTTTTTTTGAGGAAAATATTATGATTTGCGATTTTAAGAGTAAAAAGCAAAAAACCGGAAATTTGAACTTTTTGTCAAATTTTTAAGAAAATAATCTTTAAAACGGTTGTTTTTAAGAAAAAAAATAATAATGTTTTCTTGTATGGGGTCACATAATGTACAAACTTAGCATTTAGATGTTTTCAAAAATTTGATCCGTTTAGGAGTTATACGTGAAAAACTGTAATTTTCGACATTTTACGTTTTTTTAAATGTCGATATCTACTTAACGGTGAGTCTTAGGAAAAAAATTGTTTAACCTTCTTTTTGGCAGATAACATGATCTTAAAAGTTTGCATGAAATACTTTTCGATAGCATTTACCGTTTCAGAGTTATATGCGGAGAACTGATATTTTCGACATTCAACCTTGAATATAATTTTTTCCATTCATGGGACCTTTGAGAACTTTTGACAATATCAATATCATTATAATGGTATTTTTAACGTCCATGCCAATTTTCTGCTTGTTGGGAATATATGCAAGTGTACCCCAGTTTTTTTGCTAAATTGAAAATTTGAAGTTTTCCACTTAGGGGGTATGGCATCCACCCATTTTTGGACATATACTGTAAGGTATAGAGATTTTTTCTTCAGTCGCACTTCACGAATGTGGAATACTTTACATGGCACAGTTTTTCCCTTTCTTTTTGATATTCAGAAGTTCAAAAGCAATGTGCATTGCTGCCTCCTGTGAAATTTTTTACCATAGATCGCACTCTGGTTAATCCTTTTAAGGGAAGTAAGACACCATTACAGGTGTGCGCTTATTATTAAAAAAAAAAAACTGTTTCACTGTACTCTTTTTCTGATTTTCCAAATATTGTATATAATTATTTGTAGAACTTAAAGGTCCTTTTAATTGTTGATGCTCTGTTTTTATATTTCTTAATTAATTTTACAAGTAAAATTAGAAAAGTAAAGATTTTTTTTTAATTTTGGTTTTTAAAAAATATTTCTTAATCAGTGTGTTATTTTCTTTTTTAATTGACAGGCCATCATTCAAGCAACTAAAGCATTTTTAGAACAAAATTACAAAAACACAAAAACACTGTAATTGGCAAAATGAGTCATATCAAAATATGAATCTGAAAAAAAAATCATTCATTTCCATACCACAAAAGAAAATCCTTTTAGTAGCAAAATACATACATACAGGTTTACCAAACCATCGCTCGTTTAAAAATAATTCAAAAGTTTTGTGGTAGTTTGATGTTGTACGTAGGGCAACAGTTTTACAACAATCCTTTTCCATCCGACTTTCATAAGTACCCAGTGTCACTCATTACTCATGTCAACTTGAAAGTCGCAAAAAAACAAAAAACAGGAATTGCCAGCAAAGGATTTATTGTTCTCCAATCAATTTATACTTTTTATATTTTTTTTCCGCATCCCAAGGATTATAAAAAAGGATAAAATCCAAAAAGTAAAACTTCCCAGCAGGATAAATTAAAAAAACAACATACACACACCACTCATCCGTGGTTGACCGCCAAACCGAGTGTTTTTTGTGGCTACGATATTCTGTCAAAAGTGGCATCATTTCCCTTGTTAATGGCCAGAAATATGCGCCACCCAACCGAGCCGAACCAGGAACCAGGGTATAGGAACCAGAGCCTGGATTAAAAATGTCACGCCAAGTGTGTCCGTATCCGTATGCATTATTATTTCACAACAAAACCAATGTTTACACCAGCCGACAAGTGCAAGTTTTGTGGTGTAGCGAGTGTCTGATGGTAGATATGTAGGTATATAGTGGTAGGGATGCTGCTCCTCTTTACTCATACATAATTAAATATATAATCACCAAAAACAAAAATAAAACTTCTTCTTTTGGCATTGATCGGACCCAGGAGCACCATTTGTCTTCGTTAAAGTGGCTGTTTTCACGCCTGAATGCGCTGCTCAATGAAAATGCAAATTAAATGTTTAACGAAGCATCATCAACATTTTTGTGGCATCAGATAAAAATGCTTGGATTCGGATACAGAGTGCGCATACTGGCTGCAGGAGTGCGAAAGGAATGCCAGAAATCTCAGACATTCCACCATTTATCGTTTCAGCGTACTCGTATAAACTGTCTGACGTTTCATTCGCACTTCCGTTTCTTCTCTTGCGATGATGCTTGGTCCTTGGCGCGCCTTGCCTTGGCATTGGCATAGGAAGACAGCTTTCTTGGTTACAAATTACCGCTGAGGTTAAACGAACCCATTTCTAATGCATGTTGTCGAAGAGATCTCGGTATTTCTGCCACTCACTATGGCGTGTAATCTGCTTTTCATTAAGAGTTTGTGATGTCGTCCCTGCGACTGTGACACGAGCAAGCATGACACGCAAATGGGAGTAGTATGTATGTATGTTTTTCTCCTGTGAGCCAAACCAACAACAACAAAAAAATCCTCACTAGCATTACTTGGTTTTTAGCGAATTAATCACAAATGAGGGGCGGAAAATAGAAAGGAGGCGGTAAAGTCATTCTAGCGACATCACATAATGCTATAGCGAGACATACATATGTAGATAAGATATGTTTATATGTATGTAGCGTTGGTAATAACTTAGGTATACTACAATTTTTAGGACATCTCGATTTGTGGCGGTATAGCTTAGCTAGTATGCCAGCTAACGCATTATAATATCTGCCACCTTTTCTGCTACATCTGTGACAATTGACATTTTTCTTCCATTAATCACGTAGCAATGGATTTTTATGTTTTTGTGCTGCCAAGATTTTGTGGTTCTAAAAAAAAGAGGATTATATTGTGTCAAAACGTCACCACTTAGGGCTTTTCTTTTCGTAGATTTCTAATTCGTATTTTTTTTTTTACTTATTAAAAATTGCGGTTGATAAATTGTACAACACTGCCTGACGCAACAACGATCCACTTTGAGCCCTAGAATATAATATTATTTGAAAGCATGTACAAGTAGTCTTGCCATCTTTTCTATCGAAACATTTAAGAATCGAACAAAATTTAAAAATTTGTATCTTTTCGGAACTAGCATTTATTGTTCTTTTTATGATAGTGAGTTGGAATAAAACCTCAACCCCTGAACGCTCTAAAGGCTATATCTTATATACAGTCAACTCCGCTTAACTGCACTCCACTTAACAGAAAACATCGGCTATCTGAAAAAAGAAATTTTTTTTTGAGAATTTTTCACACAATCTGCTTCACATAACTCAACTTCACTTAATTGCAAACTGCGGATAATTGAAACAAAATTCTTTGCCTCAAATGAACTTTTTTCACTTGTTCAACGCCACATAAGTAAAACGACCGTTGAACGCTGCCATCAAATTTTAAATCGGACACACCCTTTGAATTTGGAATGTCAAATCTGAACAAAATGTCTTTCTTGTCATTTCCTCTTGGTGTCGTTGTTTCTTTTAAATTTGTTTATTTGTTGGCTTATCTTCAAAAAATGTCGACAAAAAACGTATGGCTGACGCAAAATTTGTGATCAAAAATAAAAATACCTTTGTTGTTTGTATTGTTCTATATTAGGCCAATCAAATTATAATAAAAAAAAAAATAAAAAAAAATCTCCAAGAATCCGGGAGGAGAATTTTATTGTTTTATTTTAAAGAGGGATTCTTAAACCACAAAATTCCATTAAAAAAACCTCTGCGTCGTCGTCCGCCATTTTGAAAAAAGCGTTTACCCAATTTTCTTAAGCGCTATTAGTCGTAGAGTAGTTATTTTTGTTTACTTTTGTAGGCTAACATGTTTTCTACAATTTTTGTCTTAAAAATTAGTTTGATAACTCCTTCCTATATTGTCGAAAAACCAGCAACGATTTAAGAAATGGTTTTCAAGTTTATCTCATCCAATGTCCATCCAAACGAAAAACTGCTTTTGATACTTTTTATAGAATATTCCTTCATTTCTACTCGTTAGAATTTTATGATTAAGATCTCAAAATTTTGCTTACAAATATGGCTAAATTTTTTAATATAAATTATTGGGGAGGGACAAAAAGGTTCGTACTAAAAGGGTGTGTAAATGTGCAAATGTGTGTGTAGGGGCAATTAAAAAAATCAATCAATACTTTATTATATAATATGAACAACTTTGTCGTGCTCTATCTTGACATTTTTTGACTTACATGAAATATAAATATACAGAAATTTAGGAAATTTAATATTCTATAAAAAGTATACATGGTAGTTTTTCATTCGGATGGATATTGGATTAGATAAACTTGATAAACCATTCCTTAAATCGTTGCTGATTTTTCGACAATGACTTTTTATACGAAGGACCTATCAATACATTTTTTAAGACAAAAATGGTAGAAAACATGTTAACCTAAAAACCTAAATAAAATAAAATAACTACTCTACGTCTAAAATAAATAAATCGGGTGGCACAACGGCTCATGAAGAACGAGGGCCTAGTGACTAACAACTCGTCAACATTTCTGTGTGCGCCTTTCGACAGGAATGGAAGGGACCTACAATTTTATGCCGAATCCGAACGGCTAGACGAGAAGCACTTTTTCGTTACAAGTGATACTCTTGGAAGATTTGTCAATTCCTCGCAAGAGGCAGTAGCGCTGAAAAAAAAACTTTTTAGTTTTTAGGTGGACGAAGCTGGGAAGCGATCCCAGACCTCCAGCGTGACAGTCGAACGCACTAACCATTACGCTACGGGTTACTACTACTCTACGTCTAATAACTGTTAAAAAAACTGGGTAAACGCCTTTTTGAAAATGCCGGATGACGCATAGAGTTTTTTATTAGAATTTTGTGGTTTTAGAATCCTCAAGAGGTACTCTTTAAAATAAATCAACAAAATTCTCCTCCCGAATTTTTGAAGATATTTTCACTAATTTTATTGGACTATATGGAAATATAACTTTTTTGACACAATACAAAAAATCATATCTACATTTTTTTATTAGATTTTCAGTTTTGACAAAACTCCTTGAAACAAGTTTCAAGTTATCCGAAGTTCGGTTAACTGAATCAAAAGTTCTACAATTATGGTGTTCCAGTTAAGTGGATTCGACTGTAGATATATAAGTTCAACATTATTTTTTTTTGTATAAAAAAGTATGTTCATGCCATATTACAAAATTGAACAAGTACTTCTGCGAAAATTGCATTTGTTTCTGGAAATTATTTTGTATATAACTTTCAACGAGTATGTTAAAACAACTAAAACAAGCTTGAAACACGATTATAACCCCACCATTAGTCGAAAAAACTGCCTTTTCACACATCAAAAGCCTTAACAAAAAGCAGAAACAAGTATTATATTGGCAAATTAACCGCATGGAAAACCTCGATTTGAAAATTATGGGCAAAATAACTAACGCCTGGGATGCCATATTCAAACCGCAAGTTGTAAATATTTAAAGGGAATGCGTTGCAATTTGTTTTTTGTTTGAATTCTAATTTCCCCTGCTTGTAAGTATGTAGGCAGTGAATACCTGGCCATTTAGCCACTAGAGATTAGATCTAACTATTTTTTATTTTTTTTTTCATTTGTTGGTGTAATGGTTTTGTTCTTTGTCCGGAAAATTGGCATATTATTCTGGAGCTATATACAGAAGCAATTATTGTTAACCTGCCTAACTTTGCCTAACACGCTTGTGGTGAAAAGTTGTTAGAATTTTAAATTCAGATTTTTTTGTTGGTAACCAAATTATTAAAAAATATATTTTTAAATGTTGTAGGTATCGTGGTTAATGCTGGCTCCAGGAAATGCTGTTGAGGTAGACATAAATATAAAACCAAATGGGTTTTGAAGGGAAATAAAATGGAATTGTTTTGGTTTTGAACTTGGGTTTGGGTCTGTGACTATTCAGATAATTTTATTGCATAGTAGACATGTCACTTTTGCAGGCTGGGAGACAATGACAAGAAGGTACATACTTGCCTTTATAGTTCAAAAGGCTAATTAGACGAATTATTCAATTATGCCCTGAATACTAACATCTCTGTGAATAGCTAAGGTGGTCCTACGTTGGGTGCCACCTTATTATTGTTTGAATTTTTCAAAATACAGTTTGAATTGCTTGAATATAACTAATAAAGTATGTTTTATGTATGTATGTACAGTTGTTTAGAGAAAAGTGGGTGAATATAACTAATAAAGTATGTTTTATGTATGTACGTACAGTTGTTTAGAGAAAAGTTTAATTCTTTAATAGTGTACGCTTGGTACTCGTAATACAAAATTTTATAAAACTTATTATTTCCTTCAATATCTATACAAGATAATATTAAGGTTTTCTGGGTGAAAAATGTCATCTTTTTTTTTTTTTGTCATCTATGCTATTTAATAAGTACGGTTATCACTATGATTTTCTTAGAAAATTCCACGTTGGGCGCCACTTAAGTATTAATTGAAATGTTCACTTTGTTTAATGTTTGAAAGAGAAATGGGCTGTGAAAGGTAAATAAATTGAATGTTTTCCTTCAATATAATATGTACCAGGGACTGTTTTAATTGGTAGTTGTTATGTTTTCTGGTAGTTGATATTTGAAATTGGTAGCTCTAAATCACGTTTCTAGTAGTTGTTATTTAACACTTTGCCATTTCTTCGACCAGTACAAAGTACTTCTCCGAATGTCAATTTTCAATTAATGTGTAGGCTCGAATATTTGCTGCCTATTTCAATTTTGAATGATCTATAAGTATTCATATTTGTTACGATTATCTAAGTACAGAAAAGATGTTCAACTTCTATCTGATCTCAAGATTTTAAACGGATAAACATATTTATCTTACCTACTACCCTCACATAATTTTTGCATTTGGTTTTGTTGCCTCAACGGCTTCACATACAATTTCAATTGAAAGTCAAACAGAAAACTACATTTTGAGCGACGTATTTATGGTTTCCCAACTTTTTTTTTAAATTAATCAGCTGCGACAAAAAATACGTAAGCAAGCAAATCAAACAAATTTCCTCCTCAGCATTATAGAACGAGAACAAATCTTAATTGCAAAAAATATAGATTTTGCATCACTTTTAGCTCCAATATTATGATTTCTGCAAGAACAAACTCATATTGAATCGCTTTTCCAAAAATTCAAAAAAAAATTCAATTTATATTTATCGCGTTTCATTGGAAAGTATTTCAGATAGCACGGTGAAATTACCTTTAAAAGCCAACCGATAAACGGACTACGTCTACGAAAATACAATTTATATGGGAACGAAATTTGTATGTTTCATTTAGTTCAAAAATGGTTTGTTGGTATGTCTGATTTTTTCTTAAAACAGTCCCTGGTATGTACTGTACATACTAACATCGCCCCATTAACACAAATTGAACTATATGCACGGCACTAATATTGTAAGTACCTACCATTATTTAAAGAAAAAATGGGCTGAAGGTTTGTCTTATAGTGTACGGTAATGGTTTTTAATTGTTAAAAAAAAAAAATAATCAATTATTTACTTCAATATCTAAAATTTATATCTAAAATTTTTTAAAGATTTTGTAAGATGTGTAAGGTCCTGTTTATTTCTTAGAAAAGCCCACGTTGGGTGCCACTCAACCCGTAATTGGTATTTTTACTTTAATTCATGTGGGTCTAATGAAATTTGATTTATCTGCGCGGAACTCAAGTAGGTAAGTACTTTTGCATCATTGCTGTGCTGTGAAACCTTTTTTCTTATTTTGTTTAAAAAAGAGTACAGTCATAATACTCGTTTTTTAAAAAAGATATAAAAGTTATTGTTACACTAACAGAAATATTAATAAAAATAGCGCTTAACTCACCTGTAACTTTTGAGGTTCGTGTAAGCAGGGATTAGGAGATAATTCGTGAATTAAAACGTATATTTACTTTTCTATTTAACCTTTCTCTAAACCACCTTCCTAGTTGGGTTACCTAGATCGTAAATCGCAGAAATCTAAATTCTAATCTAGCTCCTTTTATTAATACGGAAGTAAAAGAATTAAATTATTTCGTTCAGTACCTAAAACGTATGATGAATAGCTTAGGAAGTCCCACGTTGGGCGCCACCTTATTATTGTTTGAGATATTCAATTTATTTCATTGGTATTACACATTTTGGATTCTCTGCAAATCATATCTTAAATACTTACAATTATTGTTAAAAAAGTGGACAGACTGCTTATTCTCTAAAAGTAGCTACATGAAAAATATTAGATTATTGTGTAATAAAATATAAAAGCAATCGTTACAGGATCTGAATCCTACGTTGAATAGCTAGATAAACCCCACGTTGGGCGCCACCTAAGATTCTTTTACAGATATTGATGTATCAAAATCAAAAAAATTAGAAAGGTATCTGCACAAAATTTATATATTTCAATATCATGGTTTAAATTTTTAAAGTGATTAAAATGTACTGCTCTAAGTGTAAAGAAAAAAATTACCTTGATTTAATTGTTATTTCTTTACATAATCAAAGAAATTTTTTTAATATATAATTCAATTCTTTCGTTTTTAATAATTTTGTTATAGCAAATGAAATTTTATAGTAACCCTCTTTACTCTAAATAAATCATATAAAAAAAATTAAATAAAAATCTGTGAAAGTTGCCTTGAAAGTAAAATAACAAAATTATGTTTAAAATTCTTTTGCTCTGATTATCTTAGTCCAAGTGGTCATAAAAGATGAAGAGATTTTCCACTTCAAAAAATCTTCAATGAAAACTTAAACTCGCATACCAAAGCCGATCTGTTTCTTAGCTTTTTGCATGAAATTCAGCGTCTAAAATAACAATAACAACACCAACACCATTCACAACAGAATCAAATGAACTCACTTTAAGGCAATCTTGTTCCTTGAGTAAGGATGGTTAAAGCTAATTCAAGAACATTCCATTGTTTGAATGTTTGCCCATTCTTTGGGCCAACATTTTCATTTCTCCTTATCTTTTGAAGAGTCTAAGTCCATAGTCATAGAGTCCATATATACCTACCTACCTACCCGTCCACATTTACCACCCAACATGCGCTTTCGCCCGGCAACATTTTGAAAGGATATATTGTTCAATCATCGCTTTATTTTGTTGTTGTTGTCGAAGTCCTGTTTTTATAAATTTATTCATATACATATACCTACATTATATATCCGATAAATGTGCACAGTATAAAGAAGAAAATATCATCACAAGTATTTTCTTTTTTGGGCGTCCAACGGCAACATCACTTGAAAAGACACTTAAAAGGCCAATTCACTATTCAAGGACCCCTGTCTCACCTCCGGTTTTCGCCTTATTTTTGTACACTTTCTTTTCCTCAAAAAGGTTTTTTTTTTATTTTTTTGAAACCGATTTCTTAGATTTTTCTTAAATTTCCTTCACTCCTAAGAGTCCTTAGTAGATATAGATGGTTAGATATGACAGGCTCAAAGTATTGTATGGGTATAAAAGAATGTAGAAACTAAGGAAGCGTTTCTACTTTCTACGCGAGTAAAGGAAGTAGATATTTGATGTCCTTAATCTCCAAGATAAATTTATCTTCAAAATCTTGTGTTTAAATTTTGTTTTCTAGATATGCCTATGAACATATATTTTTTAAAGTTGTTGTTTCATTTTTTGCTTCAAGAAATTCGTTTGAAATTCACTATTCGATTGAAGGACCTCAATGACGATGAACAGATCATTTTGCAAATTTTGTAAACAAAATCGGGAGGGAGATTTAGGTTCCCTTTTGTCATATTTTAACTCCTAATGTACGTTAAAAGTCCATTGAAGCATTTTGACCTGTCTTCCATATAATGCCATAAACATAAACATTCCAAAATTCATTAGACTGTTATTGATTTAGGACCGAAAATATATGGGACCAAAGGACCATAACCAAATCGAACGAAGATGAAAGGATGTTAGAATTATTTTCTTCAAAATATAAAATTTGTCAAGGATGATTACATATTAATAAACCCATGATTCAATATTATAATTGTGTGATGACCGTGTCCTGATGATGATAAGGCCGATAACAAGTGCTGATGGCGATGATATGTTACTGTGCCCCCAAGATCTTAGAGAAAAATGGGGTTTTTTGGTGTTATACACGCCCCTCTTGGCCCGGAAATGTTAGGAAGAGCCAAAACTTCGACTATTTGTGATAAAGTATAATATTTATGAACAACTTAAATTTTGTTATCAAAATAATAAAAACAAATTCCGCGCAAAATTTCATTGAAATAGGTAAATGTTAGCACGTGCCACCGAACAGTGGAAATCTCACAAATGCAAGATACAAGTTGATTAACAGTTGTTTGCTTAAAACTCGGTATTAATATTTCTTGGGGGGGGGGGGGGGGGTAATAGGCACGCAAAACTTAAACCATATATATAAACATCCTTTACTCCGCTCACATACCTGATAAAACACCTTTTTCGCCTAAATTCCAAATAACTCAACTGACATAAATAAAGACTAGGGTATTTTGTTCTTCTTCATTCTATAGATTATATTGAAAATCGCACGCGCACAATTTTGTGGATTTGGGTTGGGATTTCGTGGCCAAGTCTACAAAATGACCTTGGTATTTTCCTCCAACTACCAACATAAAAAAAAAAAAATTATACGTAGAATTTTGGAATTTATCATGAGGTTTAATAAATAACTCATCCATAAGGTAAACGCCCAGCCCATCCTGATGTGGCAAAAAGAAGAATGGAATTTTCATCCAGATAAAAATAAATCGATATTATTATGTTGTGTATGACGACGACGACGACGACAACGACGTGAATATTTTTCTCATTCATCGTTTTTCTTTTCGTTTAAAATTGAATTATGCCAAACGCAGCGTATGGAAAAATATTCACAGCAAGCAATTCCTAGAAAACGTTTTTCCTTAAAATAAAAAAAAAACTCAAATCCTGAGATGGAGAAGAAGAGTGTTCCTGACATAAACAGACTGAGAGGTTGGCATGGTGTCACATCATCGGTAGGTTATGTAGTTGGGTTGTAGGAGTTAGGAAGAAGGTACATCAACTATATATACATAGTGAGGTAGCTCCTGCTTCTATATACACACGGAGTAGCTTTCATGACTTGCAAATTCCGCGAATTAGCGTGTGGCAGACAAAAACGTGCTTCAAGGTTGAAATGACGTTATTCTAGTGTGGGTTTGCATCCAACAGGAAGGATGACACTTTTAGAGGCTGAAGAAGAGGTTTTTGGGAAAAGTTTTTTTTTTGCAATTTTTCCTAATGAAAGTCATAAATGTTTTGATTCATATTTCACCGTAAATTCATTATTTTTTTTTTTTTTTTTTTTTTGCCAAGAGAATTGCTCATGTAGGTTTATGTTATGTAGGTACAGTGGTAGCTTGTCTTTTTTTTTAATTCTCTAATCGATATAGTATCTAGAAGAAGAATAATGTTTACTTATTCATGTAAATAAATTCAGATCAAACGAATTGGTTAGTATTAATATGGATAATTCGGAGAAGTAGATTGCAATCGTTCAGATAATTGAACCTTGTAGTCGGATATTGGAAGTGGAAATTGGAACAATTTATTAAGACTTTCGTATGTAAATGTTTTGAAGAATTGCGTAATTTTAAGGTTGTGTTCAGTTCGAACCTCCTGTTCCTCCTCCTCCTACCTTAATGATAGCTGGTGAAAACGTAACATTTATGACAAGAATGATTAATCAAAAGAGTCTATAAAATATCTTGTAAAAAGTTCAGTTTTTTAATCATTTTTCAAGGCCAAGGCTTTTAGGTAAGACTTTTGTGAAAAGTTACTAAATTTTCATAAAATTTCAAATGGTTTAGTGTTTGGTCACTCATATTATATTCTAAAATATTCTACAGTGCAAGTACTCAATGTAGAGCTTTTAATCAAATTCACGTTACGTAGCCCAAGAAAAATGTACAGAAAAATTACAAATCTGCCAAAAATTTGAAGTAAAAATTCTTAAATAGCGAAAATCCATTACCAGATTGTGTGCCCCTCATAGTTATTCAAGTAGGAAATATCAGTTTTTCGCATAAAACTCCGAAACTGTAAACTCTATCGATTCAATATAGCTTTTAACGGCCTTTAGTCCATAAAAATTAGCGTTTCGTCCCGGCGTTCTCACTTGGACTCTTCAGTTGACAGTGAGGGCCTTGTCAAGACGCAATTTTTATTAAGTTCAGTCCAGCTTACATCAATTTTAACAGCGAAAATCGAATGTGAACTATATCCAACCCAATTAGAATTTCTAATCAAGAATTGTTGGAAATTTTGTTACCCGTGGCCTGGCATTGTTAACATATGAGTGTTTTTTATAATACAAATTCTATATACTAACTGAAATACATCAGCCAAGTAGAAGACTTAGCATTATTTAATTGGACTTGTTGAATTATTGATTCAATATAGCTTTTAACGGCCTTTAGTCCATAAAAATTAGCGTTTCGTCCCGGCGTTCTCACTTGGACTCTTCAGTTGACAGTGAGGGCCTTGTCAAGACGCAATTTTTATTAAGTTCAGTCCAGCTTACATCAATTTTACAGCGAAAATCGAATGTGAACTATATCCAACCCAATTAGAATTTCTAATCAAGAATTGTTGGAAATTTTGTTACCCCGTGGCCTGGCATTGTTAACATATGAGTGTTTTTTATAATACAAATTCTATATACTACTGAAATACATCAGCCAAGTAGAAGACTTAGCATTATTTAATTGGACTTGTTGAATTATTGATTCAATATAGCTTTTAAACGGCCTTTAGTCCATAAAAATTAGCGTTTCGTCCCGGCGTTCTCACTTGGACTCTTCAGTTGACAGTGAGGGCCTTGTCAAGACGCAATTTTTATTAAGTTCAGTCACAGCTTACATCAATTTTACAGCGAAAATCGAATGTGAACTATATCCAACCCAATTAGAATTTCTAATCAAGAATTGTTGGAAATTTTGTTACCCGTGGCCTGGCATTGTTAACATATGAGTGTTTTTTATAATACAAATTCTATTACTACTGAAATACATCAGCCAAGTAGAAGACTTAGCATTATTTAATTGGACTTGTTGAATTATTGATTCAATATAGCTTTTAACGGCCTTTAGTCCATAAAAATTAGCGTTTCGTCCCGGCGTTCTCACTTGGACTCTTCAGTTGACAGTGAGGGGCCTTGTCAAGACGCAATTTTTATTAAGTTCAGTCCAGCTTACATCAATTTTACAGCGAAAATCGAATGTGAACTATATCCAACCCAATTAGAATTTCTAATCAAGAATTGTTGGAAATTTTGTTACCCGTGGCCTGGCATTGTTAACATATGAGTGTTTTTTATAATACAAATTCTATATACTACTGAAATACATCAGCCAAGTAGAAGACTTAGCATTATTTAATTGGACTTGTTGAATTATTGATTCAATATAGCTTTTAACGGCCTTTAGGTCCATAAAAAATTAGCGTTTCGTCCCGGCGTTCTCCACTTGGACTCTTCAGTTGACAGTGAGGGCCTTGTCAAGACGCAATTTTTATTAAGTTCAGTCCAGCTTACATCAATTTATAACAGCGAAAATCGAATGTGAACTATATCCAAACCCAATTAGAATTTCTAATCAAGAATTGTTGGAAATTTTGTTACCCGTGGGCCTGGCATTGTTAACATATGAGTGTTTTTATAATACAAATTCTATATACTACTGAAATACATCAGCCAAGTAGAAGACTTAGCATTATTAATTGGACTTGTTGAATTATTGATTCATATAGCTTTTAACGGCCTTTAGTCCATAAAAATTAGCGTTTCGTCCCGGCGTTCTCACTTGGACTCTTCAGTTGACAGTGAGGGCCTTGTCAAGACGCAATTTTTATAAGTCAGTCAGCTTACATCAATTTTACAGCGAAAATCGAATGTGAACTATATCCAACCCAATTAGAATTTCTAATCAAGAATTGTTGGAAATTTTGTTACCGTGGCCTGGCATTGTTAACATATGAGTGTTTTTTATAATACAAATTCTATATACTACTGAAATACATCAGCCAAGTAGAAGACTTAGCATTATTTAATTGGACTTGTTGAATTATTGATTCAATATAGCTTTTAAACGGCCTTTAGTCCATAAAAATTAGCGTTTCGTCCCGGCGTTCTCACTTGGACTCTTCAGTTGACAGTGAGGGCCTTGTCAAGACGCAATTTTTATTAGTTCAGTCCAGCTTACATCAATTTTACAGCGAAAATCGAATGTGAACTATATCCAACCCAATTAGAATTTCTAATCAAGAATTGTTGGAAATTTTGTTACCCGTGGCTGGCATGTTAACATATGAGTGTTTTTTATAATACAAATTCTATATACTACTGAAATACATCAGCCAAGTAGAAGACTTAGCATTATTTAATTGGACTTGTTGAATTATTGATTCAATATAGCTTTTAACGGCCTTTAGTCCATAAAAATTAGCGTTTCGTCCCGGCGTTCTCACTTGGACTCTTCAGTTGACAGTGAGGGCCTTGTCAAGACGCAATTTTTATTAAGTTCAGTCCAGCTTACATCAATTTTACAGCGAAAATCGAATGTGAACTATATCCAACCCAATTAGAATTTCTAATCAAGAATTGTTGGAAATTTTGTTACCCGTGGCCTGGCATTGTTAACATATGAGTGTTTTTTATAATACAAATTCTATATACTACTGAATACATCAGCCAAGTAGAAGACTTAGCATTATTTAATTGGACTTGTTGAATTATTGATTCAATATAGCTTTTGCGGCCTTTAGTCCATAAAAATTAGCGTTTCGTCCCGGCGTTCTCACTTGGACTCTTCAGTTGACAGTGAGGGCCTTGTCAAGACGCAATTTTTATTAAGTTCAGTCCAGCTTACATCAATTTTACAGCGAAAATCGAATGTGAACTATATCCAACCCAATTAGAATTCTAATCAAGAATTGTTGGAAATTTTGTTACCCGTGGCCTGGCATTGTTAACCATATGAGTGTTTTTTATAATACAAATTCTATATACTACTGAAATACATCAGCCAAGTAGAAGACTTAGGCATTATTTAATTGGACTTGTTGAATTATTGATTCAATATAGCTTTTAACGGCCTTTAGTCCATAAAAATTAGCGTTTCGTCCCGGCGTTCTCACTTGGACTCTTCAGTTGACAGTGAGGGCCTTGTCAAGACGCAATTTTTATTAAGTTCAGTCCAGCTTACATCAATTTTACAGCGAAAATCGAATGTGAACTATATCCAACCCAATTAGAATTTCTAATCAAGAATTGTTGGAAATTTTGTTACCCGTGGCCTGGCATTGTTAACATATGAGTGTTTTTTATAATACAAATTCTATATACTACTGAAATACATCAGCCAAGTAGAAGACTTAGCATTATTTAATTGGACTTGTTGAATTATTGATTCAATATAGCTTTTAACGGCCTTTAGTCCATAAAAATTAGCGTTCGTCCCGGCGTTCTCACTTGGACTCTTCAGTTGACAGTGAGGGCCTTGTCAAGACGCAATTTTTATTAAGTTCAGTCCAGCTTACATCAAATTTTACAGCGAAAGTCCAATTAAATAATGCTAAGTCTTCTACTTGGCTGATGTATTCAGTAGTATTTAGAAATTTGTATTATAAAAAACACTCATATGTTAACAATGCCAGGCCACGGGTAACAAAATTTCCAACAATTCTTGATTAGAAATTCTAATTGGGTTGGATATAGTTCACATTCGATTTCGCTGTAAAATTGATGTAAGCTGGACTGAACTAATAAAAATTGCGTCTTGACAAGGCCTCACTGTCAACTGAAGAGTCCAAGTGAGAACGCCGGGACGAAACGCTAATTTTTATGGACTAAAGGCCGTTAAAAGCTATATTGAATCAATAATTCAACAAGTCCAATTAAATAATGCTAAGTCTTCTACTTGGCTGATGTATTTCAGTAGTATATAGAATTTGTATTTAAAAAAACACTCATATGTTAACAATGCCAGGCCACGGGTAACAAAATTTCCAACAATTCTTGATTAGAAATTCTAATTGGGTTGGATATAAGTTCACATTCGATTTTCGCTGTAAAATTGATGTAAGCTGGACTGAACTTAATAAAAATTGCGTCTTGACAAGGCCCTCACTGTCAACTGAAGAGTCCAAGTGAGAACGCCGGGACGAAACGCTAATTTTTATGGACTAAAGGCCGTTAAAAGCTATATTGAATCAATAATTTCAACAAGTCCAATTAAATAATGCTAAGTCTTCTACTTGGCTGATGTATTTCAGTAGTATATAGAATTTGTATTATAAAAAACACTCATATGTTAACAATGCCAGGCCACGGGTAACAAAATTTCCAACAATTCTTGATTAGAAATTCTAATTGGGTTGGATATAGTTCACATTCGATTTTCGCTGTAAAATTGATGTAAGCTGGACTGAACTTAATAAAAATTGCGTCTTGACAAGGCCCTCACTGTCAACTGAAGAGTCCAAGTGAGAACGCCGGGACGAAACGCTAATTTTTATGGACTAAAGGCCGTTAAAAGCTATATTGAATCAATAATTCAACAAGTCCAATTAAATAATGCTAAGTCTTCTACTTGGCTGATGTATTTCAGTAGTATATAGAATTTGTATTATAAAAAACACTCATATGTTAACAATGCCAGGCCACGGGTAACAAAATTTCCAACAATTCTTGATTAGAAATTCTAATTGGGTTGGATATAGTTCACATTCGATTTTCGCTGTAAAATTGATGTAAGCTGGACTGAACTTAATAAAAATTGCGTCTTGACAAGGCCCTCACTGTCAACTGAAGAGTCCAAGTGAGAACGCCGGGACGAAACGCTAATTTTTATGGACTAAAGGCCGTTAAAAGCTATATTGAATCAATAATTCAACAAGTCCAATTAAATAATGCTAAGTCTTCTACTTGGCTGATGTATTTCAGTAGTATATAGAATTTGTATTATAAAAAACACTCATATGTTAACAATGCCAGGCCACGGGTAACAAAATTTCCAACAATTCTTGATTAGAAATTCTAATTGGGTTGGATATAGTTCACATTCGATTTTCGCTGTAAAATTGATGTAAGCTGGACTGAACTTAATAAAAATTGCGTCTTGACAAGGCCCTCACTGTCAACTGAAGAGTCCAAGTGAGAACGCCGGGACGAAACGCTAATTTTTATGGACTAAAGGCCGTTAAAAGCTATATTGAATCAATAATTCAACAAGTCCAATTAAATAATGCTAAGTCTTCTACTTGGCTGATGTATTTCAGTAGTATATAGAATTTGTATTATAAAAAACACTCATATGTTAACAATGCCAGGCCACGGGTAACAAAATTTCCAACAATTCTTGATTAGAAATTCTAATTGGGTTGGATATAGTTCACATTCGATTTTCGCTGTAAAATTGATGTAAGCTGGACTGAACTTAATAAAAATTGCGTCTTGACAAGGCCCTCACTGTCAACTGAAGAGTCCAAGTGAGAACGCCGGGACGAAACGCTAATTTTTATGGACTAAAGGCCGTTAAAAGCTATATTGAATCAATAATTCAACAAGTCCAATTAAATAATGCTAAGTCTTCTACTTGGCTGATGTATTTCAGTAGTATATAGAATTTGTATTATAAAAAACACTCATATGTTAACAATGCCAGGCCACGGGTAACAAAATTTCCAACAATTCTTGATTAGAAATTCTAATTGGGTTGGATATAGTTCACATTCGATTTTCGCTGTAAAATTGATGTAAGCTGGACTGAACTTAATAAAAATTGCGTCTTGACAAGGCCCTCACTGTCAACTGAAGAGTCCAAGTGAGAACGCCGGGACGAAACGCTAATTTTTATGGACTAAAGGCCGTTAAAAGCTATATTGAATCAATAATTCAACAAGTCCAATTAAATAATGCTAAGTCTTCTACTTGGCTGATGTATTTCAGTAGTATATAGAATTTGTATTATAAAAAACACTCATATGTTAACAATGCCAGGCCACGGGTAACAAAATTTCCAACAATTCTTGATTAGAAATTCTAATTGGGTTGGATATAGTTCACATTCGATTTTCGCTGTAAAATTGATGTAAGCTGGACTGAACTTAATAAAAATTGCGTCTTGACAAGGCCCTCACTGTCAACTGAAGAGTCCAAGTGAGAACGCCGGGACGAAACGCTAATTTTTATGGACTAAAGGCCGTTAAAAGCTATATTGAATCAATAATTCAACAAGTCCAATTAAATAATGCTAAGTCTTCTACTTGGCTGATGTATTTCAGTAGTATATAGAATTTGTATTATAAAAAACACTCATATGTTAACAATGCCAGGCCACGGGTAACAAAATTTCCAACAATTCTTGATTAGAAATTCTAATTGGGTTGGATATAGTTCACATTCGATTTTCGCTGTAAAATTGATGTAAGCTGGACTGAACTTAATAAAAATTGCGTCTTGACAAGGCCCTCACTGTCAACTGAAGAGTCCAAGTGAGAACGCCGGGACGAAACGCTAATTTTTATGGACTAAAGGCCGTTAAAAGCTATATTGAATCAATAATTCAACAAGTCCAATTAAATAATGCTAAGTCTTCTACTTGGCTGATGTATTTCAGTAGTATATAGAATTTGTATTATAAAAAACACTCATATGTTAACAATGCCAGGCCACGGGTAACAAAATTTCCAACAATTCTTGATTAGAAATTCTAATTGGGTTGGATATAGTTCACATTCGATTTTCGCTGTAAAATTGATGTAAGCTGGACTGAACTTAATAAAAATTGCGTCTTGACAAGGCCCTCACTGTCAACTGAAGAGTCCAAGTGAGAACGCCGGGACGAAACGCTAATTTTTATGGACTAAAGGCCGTTAAAAGCTATATTGAATCAATAATTCAACAAGTCCAATTAAATAATGCTAAGTCTTCTACTTGGCTGATGTATTTCAGTAGTATATAGAATTTGTATTATAAAAAACACTCATATGTTAACAATGCCAGGCCACGGGTAACAAAATTTCCAACAATTCTTGATTAGAAATTCTAATTGGGTTGGATATAGTTCACATTCGATTTTCGCTGTAAAATTGATGTAAGCTGGACTGAACTTAATAAAAATTGCGTCTTGACAAGGCCCTCACTGTCGTCAACTGAAGAGTCCAAGTGAGAACGCCGGGACGAAACGCTAATTTTTATGGTATGGACTAAAGGCCGTTAAAAGCTATATTGAATCAATAATTCAACAAGTCCAATTAAATAATGCTAAGTCTTCTACTTGGCTGATGTATTTCAGTAGTATATAGAATTTGTATTATAAAAAACACTCATATGTTAACAATGCCAGGCCACGGGTAACAAAATTTCCAACAATTCTTGATTAGAAATTCTAATTGGGTTGGATATAGTTCACATTCGATTTTCGCTGTAAAATTGATGTAAGCTGGACTGAACTTAATAAAAATTGCGTCTTGACAAGGCCCTCACTGTCAACTGAAGAGTCCAAGTGAGAACGCCGGGACGAAACGCTAATTTTTATGGACTAAAGGCCGTTAAAAGCTATATTGAATCAATAATTCAACAAGTCCAATTAAATAATGCTAAGTCTTCTACTTGGCTGATGTATTTCAGTAGTATATAGAATTTGTATTATAAAAAACACTCATATGTTAACAATGCCAGGCCACGGGTAACAAAATTTCCAACAATTCTTGATTAGAAATTCTAATTGGGTTGGATATAGTTCACATTCGATTTTCGCTGTAAAATTGATGTAAGCTGGACTGAACTTAATAAAAATTGCGTCTTGACAAGGCCCTCACTGTCAACTGAAGAGTCCAAGTGAGAACGCCGGGACGAAACGCTAATTTTTATGGACTAAAGGCCGTTAAAAGCTATATTGAATCAATAATTCAACAAGTCCAATTAAATAATGCTAAGTCTTCTACTTGGCTGATGTATTTCAGTAGTATATAGAATTTGTATTATAAAAAACACTCATATGTTAACAATGCCAGGCCACGGGTAACAAAATTTCCAACAATTCTTGATTAGAAATTCTAATTGGGTTGGATATAGTTCACATTCGATTTTCGCTGTAAAATTGATGTAAGCTGGACTGAACTTAATAAAAATTGCGTCTTGACAAGGCCCTCACTGTCAACTGAAGAGTCCAAGTGAGAACGCCGGGACGAAACGCTAATTTTTATGGACTAAAGGCCGTTAAAAGCTATATTGAATCAATAATTCAACAAGTCCAATTAAATAATGCTAAGTCTTCTACTTGGCTGATGTATTTCAGTAGTATATAGAATTTGTATTATAAAAAACACTCATATGTAAACTCTATCGACAAAATTACAAAAAGAAAAACTTGTAAAGCTTGTCTCAGCAATAAAAAAAAAAGAATTAAACAATTTTTTTTCTACGACTTATCGTTTAAAAGATATCGACATTTTTCAAAAAAAACGTAAAATGGCAAAATTGCTCGTTTTTCACGTATAACTAATATACCGTTCATATTTACCTTTTTTGGAACAAATTAAACATTGTTTATAAACTTATATATCATTTTTTTTTTTTTTTCAAAAAATCACTGAAAGCTGAAAATACTGAATTTTGGCTCCTTACACTTAAATGGCGAGTTTGACGGAAACATTTTTAAAATTATTTTGTAGATTTTAATAATCTCTAAATAAATTGATTGGCACAACGGCTCGTGAAGAACCAGGGCCTAGGGACTAACAACTCGCAACCATTCCTGTGTGCGTCTGTCGACAGGAATGGAAGGGACCTACAATTTTACGCCCAATCCGAACGGCTAGACGAGAAGCACTTATTCGTGACAAGTGATACTCTTGGAGGATTTGTCAATTCCTCGCAAGTGGCAGTAGCCCTGAAAAAAACTTTTTAGTTTTTTTTTTTAGGTGGACGAGGTTGGGAAGCGAACTCAGACCTTCAACGTGGCAGTCGAACGCACCAACCATTAGGCTACGGGCTACTACTTACGCTACTACTACTACTACTACTAATCTCTAGGAAAAATATTAATACACTTTTTAACTATAAGAGATCACTTGCCAGATATTTTGAATTCAAAAATACTTCGAAAACGTAGTTTTATTCCTGAATGCATCCATTATTTACTTGATTTTGTCATAATTCGGTTTTGTTGTAATTCGGTACTTCTTAGTTAATTAATAAATACTACATTTAAAATTTGTATGAATAAACATTTTTTACGAACAAATACAATCAAAGTAAAAATATAATTTTTTTTAACTTTTGTCCAGATTTTCTTGTATTAAAACCAATAATTTCCAATATATTATTTCAATTGGGTTTTATTAAAGCCCAATTAAAAATCACTCTGACGTTTAAAAATCTTTAAAAAAAAATATTAAACATTCAATGGGTGACCAATTAAAATAACTAGCTGATCTTTTAAGTGCTACTTTTTTTACGAATTTCTCACAAATGAGGAACTATAAATTGCGCATGACCTTGAAAAATTTTAACCATTAAATGAGAAATTCCTTTGGCTGAAAAATTTCTGGAACTAGGTCACCTTTTTTGACCAATTACTGATATTTTCGTTGACATGTGAGGAGCTAAGATCTTGTCCGTCACTGCTAGAGGGATATTCATGAGAAACTATTTTTGCGACCTTTGAATACCCGTCATATTGTTAAAGGAGCTCATGTCGATATTGACTGAAGAGCTCAATTGTTGTTGTCAGAGCGAAACACATCTGCACTTTAGGTCGCAACAACCTTCCAATTTAAAATATCAATAAAAGTGCACTTAACAAAAAAAAAAAACAATTTTATACTGTTATTGTTTATCTTCTTCTTAATACAATGCCAGACCAATTTCCAACAACCAATTACAACAACTCTCTAGGTGCAAGAATTTATCCCCTGGAAATTATATAATTTGCAGCACATCAGTGCAGCTTATTTTATAAATACGTCGGCGTCGGTCGGTAGCCATCGACTAAAAACATGTTTCTAAGAAAGGCAACAATAATTCTTACTGAAGAGCTCAATTGTTGTTGTCAGAGCGAAACACATCTGCACCATATGTCGCAAAAACCTTGCAAATTAAGATATTGACTTTTTAGAATTCTTCAATAGTCATCTTCTTAAATAACTAGAAGTAACAATTTTCAACAATTTATGGAAGCGGTCTTAAGTCTCCAAATTAATAGTCCTCTGAATATTATATGAATTACTTAAATATTAAAACTTTTACCACAATACGATTTTAAAGTGAAAAGAAATGGGCGGTTCTGAGTTTAATTTCTTTTAAAATATCAATCTAAAAGTAATTTATGCTCAGTATTGCCTCCTTTAAAGTTTAAAAACAGCCTTTAAAAACTAATAAATTTTGTATATATAGGTATTCAGCTAAATGAGACTGAAAATGTCAATTAGCACTCACTTTTTCACCCAAATAAAATTCTAAACTTTCTCTGAGAAATTAAGGACGAAATTTTTCCACCCAAAGCTAATTTATTGATGATGTCGAAATTTTTCCCATCAACTTGGTTTATTTTTATGAAGTGTCAATAAACTTCATCGACACTGTTAATCTAATCACATTTCGGCACATTGTACAGACGACACCTGCTAGCCCAATTAAATTTGCATCGATTACATCCAAGCCAGCACGCAGTATACAACACAACCATAAGCTAACAATAATGCTTCTAATTTGTTTACGACCACAACAGATAATTCCATAAAAACAGAGCCTTCTTCCATCATCACTATCCTCTTTCTTTCCGCCTGAACTTGGGAGTACAGTTTGCCATGAAAAGAAGCAACAACAAAAAAAGACATTCTGACCTCCTACATAATCACATAAATATAAACCAAGAAAAGCCTCTCCAAAATAAGAACCAACAAAAAAAAAAAAGCTTTTAAATGAGCCATGTTCCCATATTTCCTCTCACCGTGCCATGATATGGGTCAACATTAAATGGCTCGAAACCAAAGGCGATATTTCTCATTAGCGACATGCTTCGTTTGGCGCTCAAATCTATAGCTTTACTTTTAGTTTTCATTCTGTGTTGTTATTTTCATTTTTATTGTTATTTTTTTGCTTACTATTGTTTCACCTCACCTTGGATTCAGATTCATAGAGAGAGAGAGAGAGCTGGTGTAGCATAGTACCAGGAAAAGACTGGACGTCGTCGTCATCGTATAATATATATCTGCTAGTATAGGTACCTTGAACATATAAATGTCCGACTTCCTATTTTTGTGGTCCTGACTGTATTGTGTTAAGCGCCATTAATTTTTATTATTGCGGTGATTTCAAATGATTTTGGTGCTATTTCGATTTCCAAATGATGCCTTTTTAGAAGTATCACGACTACGAGTATCGTATCTGTATTTTTAAAAAAAGAGTCCATTTTTTAAATGAGTCTAATCTAAGTGGGAAAGGAAGTTTGTTCAATGACAGCCATGACATAAGGTCATTTAGCAATTTGTTTACAATTTTATTGAGGTATTTTAGAACCAGCATCCAGCATCACAGAGATTGTATAGGCCTATTATATGGGATTATGGTAATTGTGTTGAGTGACCATGAATTTTGTTTTTTCAAAATGACTTTGGAAAACGATTTTTTATAATTATGCGGATAGGAAAGTTAGAAATATACCACAAGACATGATTGTGTTTATACGCACTGAAAGATTTCCAAATAGCGACAACTTGTACCATGTTCTAATTTTTGACAGTTCTTTGAAACTTCAAGCAAAATGCAAGGTTATGGTCTCTGATTCGGCAGTGCTACTTTCGATGGTATGACTCTCTATCTGATTGATGGCATCCTGAACGGTTGGATTGGATTGATTAATTTCAAACATCGCAAGTTACCGTTTTATTTTTTATTTTTATGACCAACAATAACAACGGTGCATCCTATTAGATTTCTTTTTCCGTTTAGTAAAATCTTGATTGCTCAAAAAACGGCCTCAAGGTGTTAAAAATAAAATACACGACTGGATCGAATTAACTTGCTCTTCTATAACAACTAGAATGAAGCTAGAGGTCCAATATATTTTTATATCATTAACAAAAAAATAGGTCTTCTCGGACAACCAAGGAAATTTTATACAGGACATTAATCATCCCGGTCCTGCTCTTTGGGCAAAAGCATGTACAAAGCAGGGTGCTTTGAGAGGAAGATTCCTCCTGTGATTTTTGGTCCTGTAGTGTGTATCGAAGGAGTGTGGAGGAGAAGATTAAACGACGAGCTTTACGGGCTGTATAGCGCTGTCGACCTGGTTAAAAAGCTGAAAGTACCGCGACTGGTAAACTTGAAGCTTACGGACAACAACGCACCTGCCCGACGCGTCTTCAAATCCAACCCGGTTGGTCAACGCAGCAGAGGAAGAACCGATAAAAGGTGCGGCGCGCAAGTGAAGAACGACTTCAACCAACTTGGTGTGTGCAACTGGAAGCGGCTGTAATAGTCCGGGAGCCTGTGACAGATTTTGGTGACCAATAGAACCAAAGCTTATCTTTTGGTAGATGGTAAATTTGACGTTATAATGAACTCTAGTGAAAGTCAGCTGGCGGACCATGGGTGGGTGTGGATACAGCAGACCCCTAAATATGTAAAAAAAAAGTTGGGTTGCGACTCCACCAAAGCTGAAATTTTGTTATATGATAGTTAACACCTTATATTATGCAAAAACAAAAGTCAGCTGGCTGTATGCGGGTGGAAAGACCGTCAGCTGACGTATTTAAGTATACAGGCATAGAACCACGGGAAGAAGCCATGCTCACAATTCACTACGTCAGCTGACGGTCTTTCCACCCGCATACAGCCAGCTGACTTTTGTTTTTGCATAATATAAGGTGTTAACTATCATATAACCGAATTTCAGCTTTGGTGGAGTCGCAACCCGACTTTTTATTTTAAATGTTTGGGAGGCTGCTGTAGCCACACCCACCCGTGCTCAGCCAGCTGACTTTACTAGTCTTCATTATGACACCAAATTAACCAAATCCCAGCAAAATTATCTTTGGTGGAGTAACTGACTAAAATATGTCACGGCTTCCCGGGCTATAAGGTGTGTTGGTTGAGGCCGTAGTACATTCCTGGGTGTAAGCGCCAATTAAGTTAAGTAAATAACTATGAAAATAATAACGTAGTAATTTTTAAGTTTTTAGATTTCATACAAAAAAAATGTGGAAAAAAATCAAAAATAAAATAAAATTGATTTTTTTTTTTTGTTTTTATATTCCGCGCGTACAAAAAGGGTTATGGCTATCCTTAAAATGTTTTTAACACAGCACGAGCGTTAAGGTAAGAAGGAGAGGATTTTGAAGGAGATACCGATGGTTTTAAATGTTTGCATATCGAAATGGGAGGTGAAAGTTGGGCCGGGTAAAGCATTCCACATTCGTGTGTGGTGCGACTGAAGAAAGAATATATGTATTAAGGATTTGCAGATGATAGCCAGATAAGAATAGGAGACAAATTTCTTGCATTTACGGAGAAAACCTAAACACTTAGCAGCATTTTTGACGACATAAAATATGTGGTCCAGCGGATTTGTGAATGTCGTGATCTTTTAGAACATCAAATCATTTACGCTCTCAAGTACAGGAGGAGTCCTAACACTTTTTGGCAGCGTCAAATTAACAGCAAACTGTGCTGCAATAATTTTTCAGAATTTTTTGACGAAAACCGGATACACAGTACTATTTAAACTGGTTTTGAAATTACATGTGTACGAATTTTAATCAAAATCGTTAAATCCATTTCTTGACAAAACCAATATCGTTGTATGACAGATACTCGTTCTAGATGATTCAAACACAAATTTTAATGTTTCCTCTTTTCCAAATAAACATGTTTCACGCCTAATTCACAACAAATTCGTCTATTCGTAAAGGCTCTAGCTCGATGTACATCAGAAACTCACAGAAGCACAGACGAAAAGACCAACAGACGTCTTGTCGAAAATCACTTTTCTGGCCTTCTCCATTATCGTTGTGTTAGTTTTGATTACGAAACCAATACTTTCCTCAAAGGCTATCCTATAGAGAAAGTAAAAATATATAAATAACGTTATTTTTTTTTTTTTAACTTAAACATTATAGCATCTGATGAAAATTCTATCTTTAAGGTTAAATATGGATCGAAACTTCTTTCTTTTATATCATTTTATTTTTAATTTTAAGGTCATTTCGGGATCCAAATAGAATGAAAAAGAAAACTCCCCCATTACGATGAGAATGGAATAAAAATAAACAACATTTCTTAGATGGACTGATAGATACGATTAATCCAAAGTCATTATCCTGCCATACTAGACAACATTGATTTTATCAGTCTATCAAATGTCAATATGACAAAGTCCAGAACTCTCAGTCTTTCACTCTATCTCTATTTCTTCTCAGTCACCATCACCACCTCTCTCTCTTTCGCTTCTTCTTCTGTCAAAGCAATCCTCTAAGGATGGAATTTTTCTTTTCGATTTTTAAGTATTCCTTTCCTGTCTTTCCTCCATCACACTCTTGCCCAATTTATCTGCTTAAAATGAAATTGAGTATTTCCAATTACCCAAGCTTCCTAAGACTTCCTTAGGGACTACCATATACCACTAGAGCAACCAGCATCAGCTAAAGGACCACCCCAACCAAACAAAACTTGGGCATTTTTCTTGTCCTTAAGCTAGTTCCGCTGCCTCTTGCCGCACTTTTCGTCATTTTGATTCTTAATAGAATTCTCCACCCATCAGCCAGACCCATCAGAGTCTGAAGAGAGATAGGGCATACCATATTTATATACCTATTTTCACAAACAGATGCGATAGAATGACCAAGGACATTGTCCGAAGAATGATAATAAATTAAATAATGAATCTTAATCAAACTATCGATTGATCCCTTTTTTTTCCTTGTTGTGTGTGCTTTCGCCTCTCACTCAACTCGGCTTTGGTTTTCCTTTTTTACTCAAAATACAAAAAAAAAATAAAATAAAAGGATATTTTGAGGAAAATTGAAATGGAAAAAGATATAACCTTTTTCAGGTTAAGAAATTGCCACGTATTTTGGGTTTATGCCTTTGAGAATATTCGACACCGTCGACAATCGACATACCAACGGAACCGAAGGAATTGACATTTTATTTTGCATATTGACCAATCCTTGGGATACATCATCAGAAGGGTATCGCATCCGTATATATTTTCACCAATCTGGTTCTGTGCGTTCTTTTGCACACCAGTTACCTACACTTCATACCTACATATTATATTTATATATAGATTTATTTATACAGTTTCCACACCACACCCACAGCAATCACAACCGATTTGTGTTTAAGGGAAGAGAGAGAGCTATAGGGAAATGGTTCGAAGTGTTTTGGGATATAGAATTCGATTCGTGTGTTTGGATTGATTAAGGATTTTAAATTTAAACATTTATGTACATTAATGGATGTTGATGGTAAAGTTGGATTTTGTTGTAAGAGTTTTTGCTGTTTTGTAAATTAAAACCTTTGAATTTATTTTGAAGATGTTCATTTAAATAATGTACGAGTATAAACAAGGGTATAGAATTTAAATAAAAAGGAATAAAGGATTTTATCAGATTCAGTAAAATACGATACTTGTTGAAATTAAATTTCAGTAACTGAGAATATAGAAGTGTAAGATAATAAAGACGAAAACATGCCTTCCATCATTTAAACCACTATACGAAAAAGAGGGAATTGCGGTTTATATCGTTTTCAATCACAGATTTTTAATGAGACAGTAGGTACGTTGAAACTGGATTTTGACATTGCAAACATTATTTGGTTGGACTTTGCATTTACTTGTTCACCAAAAATTAAAGCATGAAAACAAAATTTTGTTTATTCCCGCCTTCCAGTGCCCATCTGAACCATCTTTTTTTTTACTGAATTTTCGAACTCGCAAGTCTATTACTTGTTCCTCACGCATTCTTCTCTACGAACAATAGAAATTAAACTAAATCGACTGGTGAAATGCGGGAAAAGTGTTGGGAGGGGGAATAAATAAAACAAAATTGGTGCAAGATATAGATTTTAAGGCGCAATGAAATGCGATTTTCAGTATAGTCACACAAGTTCCAAAATAATTGTTAGCCTATAATATTTTTCGAACAAATCCACTCATTTTTACAATAATTATGTTGAGTAAGTGTCAAAAAATTAAAACAATTACACCCATGAGGAAAAAAACAGACAAACTGTATTTTTAATATATTTAAAAACGACGACACATACATATATGACAATGATGGTGCACTGGGGCGTAAACGTGCTTTATTTATTTTATTGAATTTTTAACAAAATTTGTTTTTTTGTTCGTGTAAATGAAAGTAGTTGACCGAACTTATTTAAGTTTCTGGAGTCTCTTGATACTGCATATTTATGGGAAACCAAAGCTTCTCACTGGGGCTGAATGATGACGTACTCTCTCAGGCCGAACATGCGTTCATGAAGGTCAAATATGTTGAGACGGCCGGCCGGCGGCGCTTCATGAAGTGGTCGGCACAATTCAAAAATCAATTCATTTCAACGAATTTGCTTTGGTAGAGTTTGTTGACATAGAGGGGGCCTTTAACAACATTGCTAACATTGCAATTAACTGGATTGACCTCATGCTTAAATCAAGACTCGTAAACTCAGAAATGGGTGATAGTAAATTAAAAATAAGGACGTGTTTGTCTCCTCTACTTTGGCTTCTCGTTGTTTACCAAATTTTAATTAATTTAAGTCAAGGCGGTGTCAATCTCGTCGCTTATGCCGATGACATTGTGTTAATGGCCTCGGGGAAATTTGTTCCTACACTATGTGACCTCATGCAAACAGGCCTTGACAAGTGCAGTAATTGGGCCAGTAGCTGCGGACTCTACGTCAACCCACTAAAGACAGAAAGGGTTTTGTTTACAAGGAAGCGTAATATTCCACACTTAAACCCGCCCACCATTAACGGGGTTCCGCTACAGGTTTCGGGCACAGCTAAATATGTTGGCGTCGTACTTGATCGTAAACTTAACTGGAAAGAAAATATAAAGGAAAGGGAGAAAAAAGCATGTGTAGCTTTCTATACTTGCAGCAGAATTTTTGGTAAAAGATGGGGACCTAGCCCCAAAACCATTCATTGGATGTACACAGCCATATTAAGGCCAATCCTAACGTACGCCTGCTTGGCCTGGTGGCCAGCCCTAGAAAAGGAAACCAATCTAAAAACCATGAACAAAATTCAAAGACAAGCGTGTATTGGTACAACCAGTGCCATAAGAACCACACCAACCACCAGCCCTATAAACGTACCTTTTACTAGCCCCGCTCGATTTGTTTACAAAAGAGTTGGCGGCAAATAGTGCTATAAGACTTAAACAGTGCAATAATTGAAAAATGGGCCACTACGGTCATAGAACTATAACGAACTTCACTGACATAGACATTCAAACGGACTATCATACACCGCACATATATTTTAACCCAGTGACTCAAACAGATATCCCAACAAGGGAACTCTGGAGAGAAAACCAGGAAATCATGTCTTTACGGACGGTTCCAAAACAAACGAGGGCGTTGTGTCAGGCATCTATCCAGATAATCCACCCCTTCACAGATCAATACAACTTCCAAAGTTCTGAAATGTCTTCCAAGCAGAAGCACTTGCAGTTTGCAATGCAGCATAACATCCTATTGGATAATTATCACCAATAGGAATATTGACATATCCATAGACAGCCAGACGGCGAAAAAAGCTATTTCCTCAATCATCACAAAGTCCAAACTGGTGGATCATTGGTTGCCGTAACGAGCTTAAAATACTCAGCGCAACAAATATAGTTACCCTTCGATGGGTTCCAGGACACTGTGATATTTATGGAAACGAAAAAGCGGATGAACTGGCCAAAATCGTGTCATCTATAGACCGGAGTCAAACCGACAACTCGGTTTTTATGCCACTGGAGCAACAATAGAGTAGAATCCACTAGAATTTTCTTGTGGCCGCAGAGGTCAGATGGTTAACAATCGACATTTGTCGGGTTTCAAGAAATCTATGGCCAAATATTTCGCGTAAAAAAAACAGAATACATATGTACTTAATATAGGCAGACCTCATTTATGTCTACTAAATGGAATCCTCACGGGCAACAACTCGATCGGTACCCACATGAGCAGAATGGGCATATGCACATCTGACTTATGTAGAGGGTGTCAAGACAAAGAGGCGGAAGAGCGCTCTTATCACTCTCTTTGTGAATGCCCCAGCTTAGCCAGAACCAGAAAAGAAGCCCTCGGAGAATATTTTTTCGATGAACTGGGCGATATCTCAATCCACTGGAAAATATCCTAAAATTCGGCTCCTAACCTTTAGCACCTCATATATGGGATATTCGCAAGAAAAGTATGCCATCTAAAAGGTCAACTAGTTTCAGAAATTGGTCAGCCATAGAAAATTTTTTTATCAAGGGTTACATTTTTTCAAGGTCACCAACTATTTTTGGCACCTCATTTAGGGGATATTTGCAAAAAAAGTATACCATTCGAAAGGCCACCGGCTCGTGATAAAAGGTCAGCTAGTTTCAGTAATTGGTCAGCCATAGGTTTTTTTTAACGAATTTTTAAAGTTTGTTTCAAGGTCACAGTATAAGACTTTTAGCACCTCATTTATGGGATATTCGCAAAAAAGGTATACCATTTGAAAGGCCACCGACCACTGATAAAAGGTCAGCTAGTTTCAGTAATTGGGCAGCCATAGGTTTTTTTTAATGAATTTTTTAAGATTGTTTCAAGGTTACCGTATAAGCATCTTCATTAAAAAAAAACCCATGGCTGACCAATTACTGAAACTAGCTGACCTTTTATCACGAGTCAGTGGCCTTTCAATTGGCATACTTTATTTGCGAATATCCCATAAATCGGGTGCTAAAAGTCTTATACGACCTTGAAAAAATAAATTTTAAAAGTTCAATTAAACAAAAACTATGGCTGACCAATTACTGAAATTAGTTGACCTTTTATGAGGTCTAGGTAACCTTTCAGATGGTGTATATTTTTTTCGAATATCCCATAAATGAGGTGCTAAAAATAGTTTTGACCTTGAAATTTAAAAAAAATATTATTAAAAAAAATCTATGGCTGACCAATTACTGAAACTAGCTGACCTTTTATCACGAGCCGGTGGCCTTTCGAATGGTATACTTTTTTTGCGAATATCCCATAAATGAGGTGCCAAAAATAGTTGATGACCTTGAAAAAATGTAACCCTTGATACAAAATTTTCTATGGCTGACCAATTTCTGAAACTAGTTGACCTTTTTTGACCACTTACTGACCTTTTAGATAGCATACTTTTTTTGCGAATATCCCATATATGAGGTGCTAAAGGTTAGAAGCCCTAAAATTCACTCAGAATTATGGTTCAGGGAGGCCTCTCATGCCTAAAATTCCCTCATTCTTCTTCCCACCCTTCCTCATACCTTGCTTTCCTTCTGTCGGGGAACGCAATGGATTCATTGAGATCCGAGTGAGATGGTGTGGCTTGCCGCATCATCACTCCATCTAACCTAACCTAACCTATCCCACGAAATAAAAAAGATTAAGAAAATTATACTTCGTTATAATTCAGTGTTTTTATTATTTTATTAGGAACGATTTGAGGTTTTTTTTTGTAATATTGCGATACATCAAAAATAATTATAAAATCTTAAAGAAAAATAGATATAAACATATTTACATCTTTATGTATTATGGTCTTAAATGCCTTCCACACTAGCCCACTGTGTATTAATACATGTCAAAAAAATGGGAAACAAATTATTACAGCCCAGCCTACACAACCCGACATTCTATCCCACACGATTCGACACGTGTTAATACATGAAGAATTTAAGGAATAGTTTTAATTCTATCACACTTTTTTAAGGTTAAGGTAATGTATTAATACAAGCAAGTGTGGAAGCAAAATAAGAAAAGTAATTTTTTTTCCCACAAATTTCGCAGTCGCGTGGAATTCTTTTCTACTTTCAATTTGACATGTATTAATACACAGTGGGCTAGTGTGCAAGGGTTCTGGCGCGAACGCAGGGGGGGTTTTGGGTGTGCAAACCCCCCCGAAATGCATGAATTTAACTTCCTCGCCATACCATTTCCCTCTTAATTTTTGAGTTTTGAGTTTAAACCTCCCCCCCTGAAATTTTGTCCCGTGTTTGCACCTGGAAGGGTTATTATGGAAGATGTAATCCTATACATTTCGACAAAAAAAAATCCATTCTGGATATGACAAAAAGTATATGGCATGAATTATTAGCCGTGAAGCATTTGACGTCTATTCCTCGTTTGTTTATTCGTATGTGTGAGTTGAGAATTGAAAAAAAGTATAGTTGACGTATTTTTGTGCATGTGTATGTTGTGATGAAATTCACCAAGTTTCTATAAGCTATGAATCAGTATATGAAAATGAATGAATTCAGATATAAATAATGAGTTCTCTTTTGCAACTTTGTTGTTTAGTTGGATAAATTGTCTTTTTTTTATAAAACGAGTAATGGGTATTTGAGCATTACGTAAAATCCCTTTTTTTGAACTATGGGGTTAGAAAAATCCCTTTATCCTTTTTAGCTTATTTTAGACGAGAAAATCCCTCAAAAATCCCTCCCACGGAATAACGGTGTGAGCTAGAAAAATACATATTCCAACAGAGTTACTCTTAGCCTTTGAAAGCAATACGCAAGAGCTTTTTCAGTGGTTTTTATGAAATAGCTTTCTGTTTTCAAGCTTTTAAGAACAGAATTAATTAAGGTTAGACATAATGCTAAGTACGGAAACCCTCTTTGATAGCTTTTACTTGAAATAGGTATATGCAAGTCAATGCGACCAGACAGAGATACACAAACGTCCTATCTTCCCTGGACTGACAATTTTTGTTAAACAGCGTTTAATAACAAATTATTTTTCACCTATAGTTGCAAAAGTGTTGGCCAAGTCGTTTTCAAAATATTTATTTTTCAAAAATTAAAGTATTTTTTTGTTTTAATTTTTAAATTTTGGTTCACAATAATGTTTAAACTTTTGGGATGATTTACCATACAAAAAAATGAAAAATTTCAACAAAACTGTTTTCCAGAAAATCAAAAACAAAACGGTTTTACTGGAAATACCAAAAAATTAACCAATTTTTGATAATAAAAAAAATATTTTAAAGTAGAATTTCTTTATTTGAATTTTTTAACAAAATCCTCGGAGTCGTTTTTGAGAAAAATTTAGCAAAAAAAAAAAATTGTTTAGCAGGTCCCGTTATTTTTGATTGAATACTATTTTTCTTACAATGTTTCATGTCTTTCGTTATTTTACCGATATTTTAACAAACAGTGTTCTAGTGAAATAGCCAGTTGCATTCCTCCCCTTAAACAATTCAACCGTAATACTCGCGCTTTTAGGAATGCCGATCAGTTTACCCTTGAGCCCAACTTCGGACGTACTGTTAAGTACAGAGATTCTTTCTTGAATCGCACTACACGAATGTGGAATGCTCTACCCAGCTCAATTTTGCCCTCCCATTGTTATCTAGAGACATTCAAAACCAATGTGCATCGGTATCTCCTTTAAAATCCCAACTAACAATTCCTCCTCTATAAGGTCCATTTTTTGAATTTCTATAAGTTATTATTTCGACAAGGCTTGTATTTAGTTTGGATATCGAAGCTGCAAATTTTCGAATTTATATTTTTTTAAACAGCTTCCTACAAACCTATTACACGCAGAATCTATAATTTTCTGCAAGCCTGAATGTTTACAATTTGGTTACAGTTTTAGTAAGGTTTCCCAGAAATAAGTTTCGAGAGGCATGTGAAATAAAAGCAAAGAAAAAGCTTTCATAAGGAAGCACTGCCATGAGCTCTCGAAGGGCCTGCTTAAAAAACGCCTGAAACAAGCTATTATGTGTACGAAAGTCTAATGGAAGCATAATTGTCCAAAAGCCCGATACAAGCATTATTTTGTGTACTGGTCGGCGCATGTATGTTTCTCCTGCCGAAGAGGGCTACCACAGGTCAATTTATTTATGAAAATAAAAATAGGAAAAATTTTATCATTTTGAAAATTTAAATTAAACCGATTCATTGAGAAGGTATGGTCTAATATTAAATCGTTTATACAAAAACGGAACAAATATTTATTTTCTGCAGTGAGATAAATATGGTAAACAAAACTATTTAAATTCACTTGATTAAAAAAAAAAACGAGAAAAAAATATATTTATTTTTTTACTTGAAACTATAATTATTAAAAATGATTTAACAAAAACAGATAAACTTTCTTCATATTCGTGCTTTGTCTTATTTTTTTTTTTAATTTCTATAAAAAAAAATAATACCCCGTATCCCACCAATAAAATTGATTCCCTCAGAATTAAATTTGATCGCAGTGGTAACTCTGATTAAGCATGACGTCCAATTTTGGTTCTATAACCCAAACCCAGTAAACACAAGCCCGACACAAGCATAATAATTGTGTGAACTCTGTAAGACGCATGCGTGAGAAGCATTTATTTCGATGAATTTGCCTCAGCGAAGTGATGTCGGCCTAAGTTGTTTCTATAAAACCGGTGAAGAGGTGGTTATGGAAACTTAATTTAAATCATCCTCTTAGGCGCATACGCGGGAAGCAATAATTCCGATTATTTGGTCATAGCGAAGGGTTGCACACTCAACATGAAAGCATTAAAAGCTGGTACTTCGCATGGAAAGCAGTATTCATGTGAAAATAAGGTACTGCTGGCTGAAACATTAATAATTAAAAAGAATAACATTATGTAAACAAAACTCCCTTGCCAGCAACAGACGAATGGTCACCTGTATTTTTCAAATTAGTTTAATTCATCAGGAAGCCTCAAGAAAGTTTTTACGAAGCTAATTTCGGTTTCAAGTGGTTCCAATCTGCCACTCATCTTTCATATGCCAGGCTAGCTCGATACCTAAGGTGCCCGACTCTCAACCCAACCATCCTCGGTTCAATTCCCGCAAAATCTATCAAGTAAGTAATGTGTTTTTTTTCGGATACAAATAATAACTGTGAATTAAGTTCCAGAAGAAAATCATTACTAGCATGAAAAAAAGGAGAAATATAGAAATAAAAATTAAAGAATTAATTTTTATTTTGTTTTGCATTGTGCTTCGAAGAAGCTTCTCCTAGGCCTCGACAAGCCTTTTATAAGGGTGTTTAGATGTGTCTATTGAAACACTTGAACAAAACTACACTACTACATTTGCAATGTTTGAGTGTAGTTTTGTTCTATAAGGCCTTAGCGAAATAAATTGAGTACTTTCCATAACCCTGTAAATGATTGCTTGAAAGCCTTTCGAGCTTCTCAATGTGGGCCAAATGTGTTTTTCCAAGGCCTTATAGAGTCAAATTTGCTGATTAGGAAATAACTTCGATAGACCCTTACAGAAATTAAATTGTTAGTTGGGATCCCCTCCAAAACCTACCTAATCGATCGTTCTGTGTACAACACTTTAATGGAAGTCATAACCCCTATAGCGCGCGTAAATATATATAAAAAGAAAGAGTTTTTATTAAACTTTGATTATTATCCAATTATGTAATATCTGCATGATTATCAAATTTCAGCCAAAAAATCATCGTAAGAACAAACTCTTCATGAATAAGCCATTGATGCCTCATCCACCATGTCAAACAAAAAGCAGCAACATCAACTAACAAAAAATATACATCGAACTTCTATACAAACCAATCATATCCCGTCAAAATTAATTCAATTACCGTTAATGCGCGAGCTGGATGGCTGACCAGTCATTTACGTCAGGATCAGGAACTGGAAATACATTGCCGTTGAAGTAAGAATGTAAGCAAAAATAAAAAGCAAAACGGAATAAAATAAAAATTCCTCACTGGCCATCCGGGTATTCTCTTATTTCTCCAGCAATGTAACTCGTAAAAGTATTTTATATTATTTTTTTTTTTTTTGTTGTTGTTTGTTTTATTTTTATTGGATCCATATGATCAGCGTCATAGCATGGCGTATTTATACCCAGACCGTCATCAAACACGTTCGAATGCAGGTGTAGCACCAGCAGGGAGCAGCATCATTGGCATCCATATTCATGTGATTGAGCAGCGTGTTTGTAGAATTCGAGTATTTTTTTAACATTTCACTGGAATATAGTCAGCAATTCAACATCACCGGCCCGGCACGGCCTTTTACTCATAGTGAATCAGTATACACGGTCGTAACTTCAGATGCACATAGTATAATTAGTCACAACGTCCAGCCAACTGTAATTAAAATTTTAATTTCAAAACTTTTCCAATAATTGAAAGGTTTGAGTGATGATGATAATGATGACGATAATAATTGGCTATGACGATGACGGTGGCGATGAAAGTGACGTTGACGATGACGACGGTAAACGGTGAGAGAAAATAAGTGTTCTGTTGGCAATTCGATTTTCTTGCTTCATTGCACTTTTATAATAATGGAAGATGCAACATGCAGCGAGATAGATAGAAAAAATAATTAATAGGAAACGGAATGTAGACGAAGTTGAGCAAACGTGAATTATTGTTAGTGGACTGGTGTTTCTGAAACAAAAAAATTCATATTACTTGCCCTGATTGTTTTTTTTTTTTTTATTTTTGATAATTGACGCGCACTCAAAGGGTTGTTACTACCCTTAACATGTAAAACACAGTGCGATCGTTAGGAAAATAGGATAGGGTTCGAAAGGAGATACCGATGCACATTGGTTTTGAATTTCTGAATATCATAATGAGAGAGGAAAATAGAGTTAGGTATAAGATATAACGTTCCACATTCGTGTTGTGCGGCTTAAAAAAGAATCCCTGTACTTGACAGTACATCCGAAATTGGGCTCAAGGGTAAACTGATGACCATTCCTAGAAGTGCAAGTATTACGGTTAAATTGTGTAAGGCGAGGAATGCAACTAGCTATTGCATTGGAACACTGTTTGTAAAAGTAGCGATAAAATAAGACAAGACATGAAACATTTAGTCGCTGCTCTAGAGATGTAAATGTTTTATCACCTATCATTTTGTAAGCTTTTTTTGGATACTATACAAAATACTCAAGTAGGTTGGAGGAGCAACTTCCTAGATATGCTAGTTGTACTCCAGCTTTGGACGGATTTATGCCTTAGAGATTGTAGCCACATCAGAAGAGGAACCAAATTTCTTGCATCACCTTAGGTTTTCATGTCAAAAAATGTCGAAGATGGTGGAGAAGTCCAAAAATGTGATTTTTGACAAGACGTCCGTCACGTCGGTCTTTTTTTCCGTGCGTCCTGATGTACATCGAGCTATGGAGCCTAAACATTTGTACGGATTCCTCCTAGAGGAAGAATTCATATAGAACGGCTAGCTGCATATAACAATATCGCTTTTATCGAGTTTTCTCAAAAATGGCTCTAGCGATTTCGGTTAATCTTCGTACATGTAATCTCTATATAAAATCTAGTTTGTTTCTGCCAAAAAATTCGAATAAGGGAAGTGAAGAGTTTTAGGGATTTTTAAGCAAATTGACTATTTTTTTGCATATTGAATTGTCCTAGAGTAGAGGTTGAAGGTATAACTGAGAACATTATATAACGACACTTAACATAGGAGCCCGCAAAGGGGTCTTTTTTAATTTGGGAGGGGGATTTTTTAATTTGATGGATAAAAAAGTTGATTATTATGAGTTTAAACAGCATTATAAATCAACCGATAAAACAAAATATAGCCAGTTGTTGCCAAATCTCGCTAACCTGCACGTTGATTGTTTGAGCAAATCAATTTATATTTGCATTATTGATTTTTTACCTGCGAACTTTCAATCACCAACACACTTACTTTACTTTCTTTAGATGGCACTCACAGCCCAGGATGGGCTTCGGCCGCAACTAACAAGCCCCTCCAGCCAGCTCTGTCCCTAGCTAGCCGCTTCCAGTTGCGCACACCGAGTGCTTTGATGTCATCATCCACTTGTTTGCGCCATCTGTTACGGGTTCTTCCCCTACTAAGTACCCCATCGGGGTTTGTTTCGAAGACTCGTCCGGCAGTTGCGTTGCTATCCATACGCTCAACGTGCCCCAGCCATCTCAGCCGCTGTGTTTTCAGCTTTTTGACCAGGTCAACGTCGCTGTGTAGCCCGTATAGCTCGTCGTTGAATCTGCTCCTCCACACTCCTTCGATACACACCGGACCGAAAATCACACGAAGAATCTTCCTCTCAAAGCATCCTAGCAGATTTTTATCCGATTTCTTCAGTGTCCATGCTTCTGACCCATAGAGCAAGACCGGGATGATTAGGGTCTTGTAAAAAGTATCCTTGGTTCTCTGAGAGAGAGCTTTACTACTTAAATGCCTTCTTAGACCGTAGAAACAGCGGTTCGCAAGAGTAATTCTTCGCTTGATCTCTGCACTGATGTCATTCCGCGATGTAATAGTGGAGCCCAGGTAGACAAAGTCCTTTGACAACTTCGAAGTTATATCTGTCCATCGTGACATTTTGCCTGAGTCGAAGATGATGAGATTCCTCTCTCGATGACAGCATATACTTCGGCTTGTCCTCGTTAACCGCCAATCACCAACCAAGCAACTTTTATTCGCAAAGGGTAAAGGCGGGTGATATGGCATCTACTGACGGGTGATATGGAACTTTACTTTTTAAGGGATTTTTTGCCACTGTTGTTTTTTATACACGTAAAATGCAATGGGACTTGACAAATAGTGCACTTCATTCACTCGAAAGTAATAAAAAAAAACTGTTCTAAAATTAAAAACAAAAATGTATTAGAATCAGGAAGGGGTGATATGTAAGTAGTGTAAATGTACTGAATTCGAGTGGTGCCATATCACACTTTGGACATTGCCACTTGTATTCGAAATGAAAAGAACATTTACGTATGTGCAGTTTTAGCGGTAAAAAGTAACAATTAGATACGATTCACTCTTTGCTTTTCCGTTAAAACGAATACCTGACACTGAATACTTTCGTTTCTACACTAAATTTACAAACATACAGTAAAATAATCTTGCAAAAAAATCACATATTTTTTTTGCATATCCGGTTGTAGTTTTTAACAAGCATCATTTAACAAGCTTCTTGGATTTCAACTGCACCCGTTAGAAGCTTGTGTGGAACTTAAAGATATTCTGAAGTCATTGTTTAAAAAAAAAGTCATTAAGTGAGAAATATTGAAAGGGTGCCATATCCCCCGTGGTGCCATATCATCAGACTTAACCCTATTATTTTAATTAAAAAGTACAAGTGACCTCAACTCCAGAAATTATTGTGTTTCGCCCAAGGTATAACAGTGGGCTCTTCAGTCAGTCTGTTATACCCTACCAAGACACAAATTTTGGTCGATGTTTACCGACTCTTATCTTCTTATTATAAAAAACCTGACCACGGGTATTTATTTTCTAGGTGCACGAATTTAAACAAATTCCCCTAGAATAATAAAATTCACAGTATCTTTTTGCTGTGATTTTTATAAGAGTCGGTAAACATCGACCAAAATTTGTGTCTTGGTAGGGTATAACAGACTGACTGAAGAGCCCACTGTTATACCTTGGGCGAAACACAATAATTTCTGGAGTTGAGGTCACTTGTTCTTTTTAATTGAATTTTATTCATTCACTCCACTTAAAACAGAAGTAATTCCAATATTTTAATATTTAAATTTCTTCATCTTCTTATTATAAAAAACCTGACCACGGGTATTTATTTTCTAGGTGCACGAATTTAAACAAATTCCCCTAGAATAATAAAATTCACAGTATCTTTTTGCTGTGATTTTTATAAGAGTCGGTAAACATCGACCAAAATTTGTGTCTTAGTAGGGTATAACAGACTGACTGAAGAGCCCACTGTTATACCTTGGGCGAAACACAATAATTTCTGGAGTTGAGGTCACTTGTTCTTTTTAATTGAATTTTATTCATTCACTCCACTTAAAACAGAAGTAATTCCAATATTTTAATATTTAAATTTCTTCATCTTCTTATCCTATTATTTTAATTTAGTTGACATTTTATTTTTCGATATATGGAAGTCGATTATAGAGTTAATATTTTAATAGTTGAAATATCGTAGGTACACTTGGGCAAAAAAATCGAAAAGTCGATATTGCGTCACTTTTTTTTTCAACATTCTGTCAAGACGAGATTTCATAATATCAATTTTTTTTAAAGTCGATATTTTAACTTTTCTACATTTTGTTTGTTTATCATTCGTAAGTATTTTTTTTTTTTCCAATAGATATTTTTTTTTGGCAGTGCTCAGTTCAATAAAAAGACGAAGATTTTCGTCCATAGCTGGTGTCTTAATACTCACTGAAATTCCAAGTAGTTAAAGCTAAAAATAGATTTTTATTAAAAGTACGTGTTTGTTATTAGGATTCTTAGCACATAAATTTTATTAGTATAATTTCTGATATTAATTTACTCTCATTTATTTTGTATCTTTATACACCTACCAAAGATCACCACATCTTTCGAATTCAAACACCACCTATAGCAGTGTTGAAATCCATTAGTATCAAAGAATATCATCTTTTCCTCTAAATTCTTAAGATTAAGTATTGTTTAACATGGTAACAGATCCCCCATTTCACACACACACACCCACTCGATACTCGAATATACTTTTATGTATATTTGCTTCCATTTTCAGGCATTTGGCTGTTTATAGATCATTATTAGAGCCTTTTTCCATTTTGATAAGCACACATAACACTTAATTACAAAGAATATTCCTACCTCACCAAACAATACACACACACACGAATAATCTTCACACATGAACATTTAGCACTTACAACAATACCAATGAACCCCTACTCTTAAGCCTAGCACTCATATAAACAAACAGTCCTAAGAGAAATTTATACCATATAGCAAAATGTTTATATGTAGGTAGGTACTCTTATAAGCTCTCAACCCCAGCCAAGCCTGGCACTTTTATCGTATTAATTTTATGGGTGTCGTAAATTCAGTTCAGCTAATAACATGTCCCCAGACCCTCAGTTCACCTTGAGTCGCTGCGGGATGCCTTGAAAGGTGAGCAACGTTTAACGAAGATCTTAAGTACCTAACACCCGGCGAATCCTTTTAATTAAATAGCTGTTTACTTTCCTCACACTCGTATAAAGCTTCTTCCTACTGCCCGAACTCCTGCTTCCGAATCTGGCTCCTCCTCCAGCTCACGGCTCCAATTCAGTGGTATTCCATCGTTTTTCTTCATCTTGATCCTCGAAGCCACTTTCCAAATCTAATTTCTGATATAAAATTTGTTAATAGATTTTGCTGGATTTATAACTTTGTTGTTTGTTGCCATGACGGAGATTGTTGCTGTGCAGCAAACGGGGAAATAAAAGCAACCTACACAGCAATATAACGGTATATATCGGTGTTGGGTGTTGGGTGCCATGCGGCAGGGTACTCCACTCAAAATTTACTCACAGGATTATGGGGATATCACTATAAGGAATCGTAAATGGAATTTTATTTCATTTGCTGTTTGCTTTAAGTGCTTGGTGCTTGGGCTTGGGCTTGCTTTGCGGGCTTAAATTCGAACCTGACGCAATAAAACAAATGGGGGCCAAAATCGTGCAAAATATGCCCTGGAAATTAGAAACAGTTTATCGAAAATGAATCCGATTGCCGTCGTCGTGTGCACAAGCTGTGTTGTTAAGGATGCTTCAGACTTCAATAATCCGCGACGAACGACTCATGTATCGACTAAGACTATGACGCACAAGAGAGGTGAGAAAATGCTTGCCGAAACTTCATTGTCTTCTCGTGTTCCTCGCTACGCTGCCGCTTCCAAAAACATGCCCTCCTCCTACCACAACCTACGAGTATAGTACTTATTTATATGTTCGGTGCCGATGCGAAGCGTTATGTTTCATTTTACATGAAGTAATTTGAATTTTGATTGAATTTCCCCCCAAGGATAAGATAATTTAGCTACTATCCGGGGTACCTACTTCGATTGTATATTTCGCCTTTTGGCAATTTCAGCGTTTTAAGGATTTTATTTTTTCATTTGGTTCAATTTTCATTTTTGTTTGTTTGTATTTTGAGTTTTGCTTTTTTTTTGCTATGCCTTTTTGGCCCGAGGAATGTGATTCAGATTTATGTCGTCTGAAAAGAAATGAAGTTGTTTTAGTTGGGGAAATATGTAGATATAAAAGTTGTATTAGACAGAATAAGAGAAGCGAGTCCATTGTCAGTTGGAGCAATAAAATCCTGTGCTATAGACGATATTGCGTTTCAGTTTCATTTCATATTGTTAAAACTTATGTCAGTGATAAAATCACCAGGGGATGGATCAACTTTTATTACAAAATGGTAAGGGAACACACAAAAAAAACAACAACTCTTAATGCAGGTGTAAAATAAATAGGACGGACGACGATTGTGAAGTTTTACAAACAAAGTTCTTTTTTTTAATGTTTTTTTTTTTGTTTGTAGGTATACGTATACGCTTGCTCGGTGTTTTTATTGATGGAAGATTACATTTTGTGAGCGTCCATTTGTATGAATATATAGAGGTAACTTTTTTAATAGGCACCTCTAGTCTATAGAGTAGTTATCTTGGAGATGAAAGTTAATTTTTTATTACAAATGGAAGCGTTAAATGAAAAATATAGATATATTTTTGAAATGAAAGGAGATATAAATAAAAATGGAGCAGGGAAAAGTCGTTTGCATTTTTGAGAAAAGTCCGATTTATGTCCATTTCCTCTTACCGTTAAATAAATTTCTTGAATAGCTCTTTTTGTGAGTTATTTTCAATCGCACATTATTTTACCTATACATACATTGGTATGTGTAGCATAATTTTAATAAAACTTTTTGTTGACTTTAGAAACAAACATATTAGATATAGGTTATCATACGAAACAACTGTGAATAAAAATAGACCTGCAAGTAAGTGGGTTGGTATTGGCGATTAATTTTTAAAACTTCAATCTGCAAATAAAAAGAGCTATTTTTGTTATTTTCCTTTGCAACAGCCCATCATCAGAGGCGGCGGAATGGGTGTGCGGAGTGTGCCACCGCACACGGCCCCGCGCTTCGAGGGGCCCCACGCTTGCCACATTAAAATGTCTCCGCGTCTTGAAATAATAAAATAAGGCGAACCATTTGTCGAAATAAATGTTATAACAATATTTAATGATAGCTAAAAAGAGTTCCGAGTACTTGCACAAAAATCAGTGCCAACTTAAGTGTCCTACTTTGACCAAAGCAATGAAGCACACATTGCGCGTTGCACTTAGTTAGCATCATGTTTCTTTCCAAAACTATTAGACCGAAATTCGTCTTGTTATACTCAATACTATTTGATTCCAATTTCTTTTAGCAGAATTGGACAATTTTTCACCTGTTTTTCGAGAGCTTTAAAATAACTAAGTTTTTCATATTTTTTTTTTTAATTTATGGTAAGATGCAACACAAATATAACATGCGTGAACTTAAAACAAATGGGGTCTTGTAGGCATAACGAATAAATTTATAGAGATTGGCTTTATTCTAAATTGCATATTTCCGTCTCATAAAAGGGAAGGAAGCGTAATGAGCTGAGCCGTAATAGGGTAACTTCGGGCATTATGGCGCACTTAACTTCTTTTTGAAATAACTTTACTACGGATAACATTTTTTGATTCAATCAACAATGTTTATTAAATTTAAGAAAAATGGAACATACAAAAAATAAAAAAAGATAGCAAATCATATTTTTTTAAGAAAAAATAAATTTATTAAAAAATAGTTTATAAAAAACCATAATGCCCTACCTGTGGGCAATATGGCGAACCCCTAAGGGCAATACGGCCATCAGCTTTTTTTTCTGATTCGAACGTCCACATCCATCACAAGTATTTTAAAAGTAGCACATGAATCGTGGAACCACTGACCATAAAGGACACACTGCATCCATTCGTCAGAATGGCGGAAACATTTGCGCCAAATGCGCCAAAATCTTTAGGCCCATCAGATTCGTCGTCTAGCTGAATTTTAACGTGTTACAGTGCCGTCGCTTTTTTTCCTTTCCTTAGCGATCTTATAGCCTTTTGGTTTTAAATGTTCAATTTTGCAGCCACTAGAGTAAGTATGAAACCAAGCTTCATAAGGGCATTATGGCTCAACCGCGCCATAATGCCCTCACATCATGTGCGCCATATTACACAAAGCACACATATTTACAACAAATTAAGCAAAAAATTAAGTTATCTTTACTTTGTACATATTTCCCGTTACACAAGAAAGCCAAAACTGTACTATGCGTTCTAATATTCACATCAAACAAGTGCGCTGTATGGTTACTGAGATACACACAATCAAAAACAAAGCAAAATTACAGTGCCGCTTTATTTTTTTTTTTACATTTTTTTGTTGTACTAAACTAGTCCTATCAACTTAACCCGGCACGTGTTTGGTGAAGACGCAAGTTTTTGCATAGTTCTTATTTTAATCGGGCTTTTGGAAGTGTGATATTTGCGAAGTGCGGCATAATGCCCACTGCACCATAATGCCCGAACTTACCCTATCCTATTGAGGAAAAATTAACTTGGCATTTGAAAGTATTAAGATGACTGATTTCCAGTAATCTTGGTACTACAAAACGTAGCCAAAAGCGTTGTTTCCGCAAACCAACGATATTTTCGGATAAACCGCATTGATTTTCAACAAAATAATGCTCCTTTTCATGCAGCTCGAATGTTTAAAAAATCATTATTTTCAAGGAAAATGTTCCAATGCTGTCTTGGTTTCCTATTAACCGGACTTCAAAATAAAAGAAAAGGTATTGGGATGGCTCATATGAAAAGTTTACGAAAAAGCGAAGCAATGCGATGACTGATTCACAACATTAAGTTGGCCTTGGGTAAAATTTCACTTGACTATCTGGTTCTGAAATCACTGTATAACTCTCTTAAGCATCGAATTTTAGAATTTTTGTTTTAAGCTGGTGGCAGCACACACTTAACTAAATTTGTCGAAAAAAAAAAAATTAAACCAGCTTTTTTCTTCAATTTCGCATGTGCTTCTAAACTTATTCTCTTGGCTGCTGTTAATTTTTGTTCTTGAAGTGCAAGCATAGGTTTTGCAATGGCACATTAAACAGTCTCTCTTATGTCATACAAAATTCTCTTCTAACTCTTTGGCTTATAACACGGGATATTTCAAATTTAATTCTCAAAAATGACTGCTTCTAACGTTATGACCAGCAGTGTACATTCAAATTAGAGAATGCTTACAAATTTTGAAATCAAATAGTGTCTTAAGTTTGTTATAATAATTTTGAACTTAAATTGTAATAAAGAAAGAAAAACCTAAACAATAGAAGTTATATTGTTTTTTTTTTTTTTTATTTTAGTGGACTGTATTGAATGAAATTCAATGAAAAGTTTTTTTTAAATTGTAATATTCACTTCGGAAGATTTAATGACAGGTGTGTAATATACTTTTTCCATAATGATGCAGCCTGAAATCATTTTCCCAAGGGCTCGCACACTCCTCATTCTCTAGCGGTCTAGCGCCGCCACACCAGCCGCTCTGCCCATCATTATTGTTGATTCAGTAACTAAAGGTCTGTCGGCAAGTAGTTCCATTTAACTTGCAATATACAGGTTGATTCACCAAAGGTGTGAGCGTGTGGGTTGAGTCGAGACAAAACAAAAATAAATCATATACATAGGGGGGGGGGGGGGGGTATTATTCTTCCCGTTTAAAAATTTTTTTTTTTTAGTTTGGCTCAATGCAGTATTATTTAAAAACAACGGCAACACTTAAAATGCCTTGTTTGTGCGGTTTCTTGTAAGGCCAGAAATTATTTCCTTTACATATTTTATTTTATTTTTAAATAAAGTTCTTTTAATGGACAAATTTGGAACAAATAATTTTGTTAAACTAATTTTCTTCAAGAATTAACGTAATTAAGGACAATTTCTGTTTTAAAAAATTCAATAATATTATCAGTTTTTAATTAAACTCTCTAAATCGGATGGTTCTAGGATTTGTTTAACCTTGAAGATATTAAAAATAAATGAAACAACTTTAGGACTAAATCATCATTGCAGCAACTGGTTATTATCATCAACTTCGTTCTTTCTTGTTTATACTTTGAAGTTGAATTCTTTATTTTTTTAAATGTTGTACTAAAAATTGATATGAACGTTGAATTTTTGAAAAAAAAATGTAAAATTTTAGAATATTTGAAAAAAAAATCAAAATGTTTGAGTGAACATAAAAGTTTATTTCATTCAATTATGGGTTTTTCGTATGATAACACAATCGCAGTTAGGCTGCATATCTTTCGCTCCATCATTATATTAATTATTAATGTTTGAATGTTCAACAACCACTTGAGTGGGTTGCCACTATTGCATTTGGCTGGAATTATTGTAATTTCATGGCTGCCACACCAATCATCATATTCCTTTAGTGGTGCTAGTATATGTTGAATTTTTAATATATAAATTAGTATGCCGTTAACTGGAATTGATCCTAGATCAGCCACCTCTGAGGCATATGCACTTCCCATTGCGCCAACGAGGTCCAGCGTACGGAGAGAAGAGAAGGAACCGGAATGATCAACAGCCAACTTGTATTCTTGCTTGTTGTCGATTATCGAAAAATTAAAAAAAAATGGCGATGTACCTCTAATGGGTCATACCATTCCTGCAAAAAAATAATTGGTCACTCCCACTCTTGTTTTAAAAAAATATAAACAAGTTGCACTTTGTATGGAGCTTTTAAATGCCTATAACTAGGTAACCAAATTGAATTCCAAATGCATAAGGGCTTAAATAGAGGGTCACATTTGAGATTCAATCATTTGTTAATAAATCAATATTTAAAATCTTTACCAACCGAAAAGTTAACCATCAGCAGTAGCAGATCTAGGATTTGGCTGTGGGGGGGGGGCTTGCAGTTTGGAGATCCATTTTGAGACCTTAATTAATAAAATTTGCTTGTCCCAAGATAAATTTTATAATTTATAACAAATAATAGAGATCAGTTTAGGTTTAATGCAAGACCGTACTCAACTTCAGTCGAATTAAACTTCACGACAACGCGGCAAGACATTATTTTTTATGAAATTTAAGGAGCTATATCGCACTAAGCGGCGGCTGAACTTCATGTAAATTCATACGAATTCGTGTGAAGTGTAGTTCCGATGCAGTGCAGTTCCAGCGAGCGCGGTCTAACCTTTAAGGCTCAAGTATTTGTTTTTCCTTTTCCTTTAATGATATCCGTTTTTTGTGTGCCTTTATATCCGCTCCTGTTGTGCTTCAAAATGTTTTCAATACAAAGTACAATAACAATTATTCATAATTGCTGTAGCGGAGATTGAAGCAAACTCAAAGGCGCACAAATAATTTTAGCCATATATGCTTGAACCACGCGTACAAATTCGTTTTTTTTTATTATTTAAAAATTGATTAGGTACCTACATTATGTAGTTATATTTTTAAATTAGCTGTGGGTATGTTTTGAACTTCCCATTTTTGACAAGATTTAAAAACTGTTTTTAATTGGCTAGTTCAGAAAAAATATATTTAAGTGTTCGTACTGGCAAAAGCTCATATATGTGCTTTGACACGGTAGTAGTCCTCTAAGATCTCATTTTTCCTGAATTATCCAAATCAAAGAGAAACTATTTTGTTCAATCTGACACTTTACGGCATAAAACAAAGCTGCTCTAAGAAATAAGCCGCGGCTCAATTCTGCCAGCGTGAATGAGTTTTCGTGTATACGCTGCATACGCTTTATAGGTATTCATGCTAAAAAAATATGTCGACAAATTTGCACGTCACTCTAGAGCAGTAGCGGATCTAGGATTTGGCTGTGGGGGGGGGGGGCTTCGAGATCCAGTTTGAGAAAAAAATGGAAATTATATCTAATAGACTTTTCACACCAAACCCAATACCCGGTTTTCGCGAAAATATCGGTTTTGGCTAAAAACCTAGATCAAAAACACAAGTTTTCCTTTACATTTTTACTAAACTACAAGTTTTAAATAAAACCTGTCCAAAACATTTTGGATTTGAAGGATGAAAATCAAACACACCTTGTGAAGCATTCAGCGCTCAGTTAAAAAGTCATACAAATAGGTGACAAAAAGTTGCGCATCCTTACCACTACGTGAGCTGGTTCGGTTAAGAAAAAAATTAAATATAACGAATGAGGATGCATTGCATTTCCATTTTTAACTTCCAATATTTACAAAATTGTATTTCGCATAAGACATTTTGGAAAACCCCGTTTTGGGTTTGGAGTGAAACGGTTATAAGGGGTCTCACTGGCAAAAGCTCATAATATGATGTGTTTTGACAGTATGAGCTCTCTGGAGACCTTATTTTCGTGAACTTCAGCCCAATCAACTAGTAGAATAGGTATATGTTTTGTTCGAACTGTCACTGGAAAGCACAGAAAATAATATTTTCTCTATTGAAAAATAAAATTTCAAAACTTCAAGACCTTTAGTCCGGCATAAGAAAAGGCTCCTCTAAAAAATAGCATGTAGTCTAATTCTATAATCGTGAATAAATGTTCGTGTATACGCTACATGTACTCTATATTCTTGCTCAAAACAAATGTCGATATACTCAACTTTACACCCCTTGCACTTCAACCTAGAGTCTATAGGGATTACAAATATTCATTTGCTTCTGAATGATTTTCTGCGTGCACAGAGAAATTTCAGGCGTTTGGAATTTGGCTTCTTGACTAGATTTCTTGTTTGTAATCGCTTAGTTCAAAAATGTTTTGTATGTATGGTTGAATCCGACCTTGGAAATATAAGAACCAATATTCTCTAGGCCCTGGCTGGCCGTGAGAAACAATTCCTGTTGTATAAAACAATTACGCTTAAATTGACACCTCGATTTTCTCAAATTCTAATCGGGTTTTAGTCCCAAAACTGATTTTTTTTGTTAAATAAGCTAAGTTTTCAGGTTAAATTGTTATTGCATTTGACATGTTAATTGTTCAGCTCAGACCCCGTTTTTTTCAATTACCTCTTCATGCTTTAGCCCTAACTGAGGACTTTGACAGTCCCTAGATCTAAGACAGAAACACTCTCTGTAATAAGTTATGATTTTAGGGAATTGGTTGTTTAACCCCGACCACGATTTTTGTCCAATTCTTGTCAGGACTTAGGGAACTTAGGGACTTTAAGGCATAATTGTCTTTGCTTTAAACATGTCCATTATTAGTAGCTCCAAACTTGCTTTTTCTCCAATACCTTTTAAGAATTTAGCCCCAAGCAAATCCTTTTGGGGCTTTAAAAATTACATAACATGTAAATTGTTCAGCCCCTATCTCGTTATTTTGTCTGATTGATATCAAATTTAACAGATTAACAATATTTTAGAAGAATATAAAAATCTACACGTTGTAAGGTATTGCTTTCTATATTTTAATTAATGTTAGAAATCGTCTGTGGGGGGGGTGGGCTTTAGCCCCTATAGCCACCCCCCTGGATCCACCACTGCTCTAGAGTCTAGAGGGATTGCAAATATTCATTTGCTTTTGCATGATTTTCTAAGCGCGCACAGAGAAAATCACGCCTTTGGAATTTGGCTCCTTGACTAGAGAATTTCTATGTTTAGTATGTACAATTGCCTTGGACCTTTCAAATTTTGAAAACGTAGCCCCGAACATTTCTAAGCCCAGCCAAGGCCGTAAGAAACAATTCCTGTTGTATTAAACATACACTAAACTTGACAGCCCGTTGTTCTCCAATAGTTTAAGCCTCAAATGCGTTTCTTTCGGTAAATTAGCTTTGTTTTTAGTATATACAGTTGGGGCGTTTGACACATTAATGTAAAGCCGCGACCATTTTTATCTCTTTTTACTTATCTCTTCAAGCCTTAGTCCCAACTTCGGACTTTGACAGTCCCTAGACTTGAGCCCCCAAAACTCTCTGGAATAAAGATATAAAGATAGTTTTTAGGAAGTAAGTTGTTTGGTTTTTTGTCCAATATTCTCAGACCTTATTGCGCCAAAGCTGTTTTATTTCATCTTAATTTTCTGGGTTGCATTTTTAGGGAAAGATTGTCGTTGCATTAAAAATATACATATTCGTAGCCCCCTACTTAGTTTTTGACCAATTCGCTTCAGGCTTTAGCCCCAATCTTAGGGCTTAGAAAAAAAATTACATAACATGTAGGCATATACATAGTTCAGCCCCAACCACGTTATTTTGTCCATCAAATTTCATATCTTAACAATATTTTAGACGCAATATAAAATTCTACACGTTGTAATGTATTGCTTTCTATATTTCAAATTATTTTATGATTCGGCTGGGGGGGAGGGGCTTTAGCCCCTATAGCCACCCCCCTGCACCGCTACTGGTACTTATTCCTGTGATAGTTTAACTGATGATTGAAAAATTGGCTCTAAATCGGCCATGAAAATATATTATTAACTTGATGGATGTGTTACATCCTATGGTGCCAGGGGTCACAGGTTCGAACCTCGCGATCTCCCTTTTTTTTAATATACCTACTTATGTTTTTATTTTTAATGTAACAAATGTTCTCGGCAGGGGGTAATTCGAAAAGAAAATCGCTTAAATGCGTCTGGTTGAGCATGAAGAAAAAAATGTTTTCGATATATTAATTTTAAATGTGCATCCCTAGTGCAAAGGCCTCAGAGGTGGCTGATCTAGGATCAATTCCAGTTGACGGCACTAATTTATAAATTAAAAATTGAACATACAAATTTGTATTTCTTAAAAGTATCGAAATTTTTCATTTAAGAATGTAAAAAAAAAATATCGTTGAAGCATAAAAAGTTAAAAAAAAAAACAGGTTTTGGTGATGAATTGAAATGTTAAGGTTCGTATCTGCCATAGGCGCCCGCGGGAATTTTTTCCCGGAGGGGCAAACATTTTTTTCTTAAACCATATTTTTTTATTAATTTTTTCTTGTTTCATAGTTGGTGGGTCCACGATAACCATTTTTACTTCTCACTGTTTGATTTTGAGCTTCTTTTCCAGAAAGACTAGGTACCAATTTTGGTCAGATTTTTTAAACGATGCATCGCGATGTACTAATTTCTTGGAGTATTTTTTTATATTAAAACTATATGTATCGGTTTCCAAATATGTTTTTGTATCAAAATCATCTCATTTTTCATCTTTACTTGATAGCAAAGAAAATAATTTTACTTTTTGCTCTAAAATATATAACCTTTTATAAATATTAAAATACTCTTCGAGATAAACTTAGTAATTTGTATACCGTTTTGATAATATGAACGAAAAAAAAAAGAAATATCCCAGCAGGAAATATCGTCCCCAATAAACTTTATAGCTGAATTCAGAAATCAAATCACTAGCCAGATAATAAAAGGAAACGACATGTAATGATTAAGTAAATGAAGAGTCATGCAAGGTTTCCTCAGTTTATAGATTTGAAACCACTTTCTGCTTTATGTTAAGAAAACAACCCTTTCTTACGTTGAATTAAAAATTGCTTTTGAAATAGGGAAAATTATGCGATGAAAAAACTGTTGAAAAGTCATGTACAAGTTCATCAGTTCATCGTCTATGTCCAGACATATGCTTTGTAAAGTGTGCACCGCCATTGTGTGTTTTGATAGAAGTTGATTTTTTTTGTGTTCTCTGTATTCACATTGTCTACTCACAGTAAATATTATAACAGGACTTGTGAATTTTCATCAAAATGAGGCAATCTCAGATTGTCTCAAAGTATTTCAGGTTGTTGGTTAATTACCACTTCGCATAAGTGAAGTGGTCATTAACCAACAACCACTGACCTAGAACCTAGTGATTTCACTTTAATTTAAAGTTTTAATTCTATATTTTCATTAACCAATCCCAAATTTACAACACAACAGAGTGAATGAATTCACTATTTATTTAATTTTTTTCGCATTTTTCATATTGAATTAACTTATTGCTGAATAAACAACTACCACTTAACTTGTGATTTGATAATTGAATTTTCACTACCATTTTCATCGAAAATATTGAACTGATGAATTAATAAACCACATACATTTATGTAGGGAATTCACAGATTATGCAACCACCATGTTTTTCATCACCTAGGTCGGTGAATTATCAACTTTCAATGGAGTAGTGATTTCGTTGGTGAATTTTCATCGGATTTTTACCATGTGCTTCCCGCCTAGGACACGCCCATGTTAATTTCATCAAAGGAATCAGCTGAAAAGTGGACGGTGCAGCTGCCATTCCTCAAGGAAAAAGCAGATTTTTCCTCAATGAATTTTTTAATTTTTCCCGCTGGGATACGTAAGTCCTTTTTGCATAGTTATTATTTTTACATATATCTACATACCTTTTTTTCCTAATGTAACTAATAAGCTCTATGGCTTCGAAACTTTATTAAAAACACGCAATTTTCCAACATCACTCAGTATCCCAGCGGGAAATATCGTCCCCAATGAATTTTATAGCTGAATTCTTCAATCAATTCACTAGCCAAATAATAAAAGGAAACGTCATGCAATGATTTAGTCAGTGAAGAGTCATGCGAGGTTTCCTCAATTCATAGATTTGAACCCACTTTTCGCTTTGTGTGTAGAAAACAACAAGACAACAGTAGTCAATTCACTAGCCAGATAATAAAAGGAAACGACATGTAATGATTTAGTAAGTGAAGAGTCATGCAATGTTTCCTCAGTTCATAGATTTGAACCCACTTTCTGCTTTGTGTAAAAACAACCCTTTCTTTCATTGAATTAAAAATTGCTTTTGATATGGAAAATTATAAGATGAAAAAACTGTTGAAAAGTCATGTAGAAGTTCATCAGTTCATCGTCTATGTCCACTCATATGCTTTGTAAAGTGTGCACCGCCATTGTGTGTTTTGATAGAAGTTGATTTTTTTTATGTTCTCTGTGTTGACATTGTCTACTGACAGTAAATATTATAAGAGGAAGTGTGAATTTCTATTAAAATGAGGAAATCTCAGATTGTCTCAAAGTATTTCAGGATTCATATGCAAAGTGGTGATTAACCAGCAACCACTGACCTAGTGATTTCACTTTAATTAAATTTAAAGTTTTAATTCTATATTTTATTTTAATTAACCAATCACAAATTCAAAACACATATACAACAGAGTAATGAATTCACTATTTATTTAATTTTCTTCACATTTTTCATATTGAATTATATAATTGCTAAATAAACAACTACCACTAATCTTGTGATTTGATAATTGAATTTTCATTACCATTTTCATCGAAAACATTGAACTGATGAATAAACCACATACATTTATGTAGTGAATTCACAGATTATGCAACCATCATGTTTTTCATCATCTGGGTCGGTGAATAAACAACTCCCAATGAAGAAGTGATTTCGTTGGCGAATTTTCATCGAATTTTCAGCATGTGCTTCCCGCCTAGGACATGCCCATGCTAATTTCATCAATGGAATCAGCTGAAAAGTGGACGGTGCAGCTGCCATTCCTCAAGGAAAAAGCTGATCTTTCCTCAATGAATTTTTCAATTTTTCCCGCTGGGATGCCCAAAGTTTGTCCGTGGCGCACATAATATAGGTAAGTCCAAATGAACATGGAAGCATAAAACACACATATAATAATTTTCAAATCAAATCCTTGCAACAAATCCTTCGCTACTATGTTATATCTACACTGTTTTGTTTGTTGTTTTAGAGAAGACCACCGTCAGACTGCAACATATTACACTTTAATTAAAAACTCCTTCGTGAATAATATCCTTTTCCCTGTGGCCAAATATTGCATTTTCATTTCTCTCGAATATTCCGCCATAGAAAGTTTCATCAAACTTTCGTGTGAATCAAATTTTCAAATGAATCCTTCTCAAATCCCTTATGGGTTATTTTCACAAAGAAATAAGAGGTCTTATTATACTATCTACGTACTACGTAACGTAGTACCTATAGAAGATTTTTCATCTTTGTAAACTGAACTTTGCGTTATAATAGGGAAAGTTAGTGTATATCCTTTGGGGTAAAATCATTGCGGCACCATAGCACCATGTAATTAATTGGTTATTTTGAAATGTCATGTTTTATATAGGTATATATATGTACAAATACCTAACATCATATACAAAAGTGTACAAACATACATATATAGAGAGATATGAATTTGATATATAGAGAGATATGAATTTGATTGCCCTACATATTGCATCATAGTTCGAGGAAGATTATTTGAAGTTCTTAGCTTTTGATTTCATAAGGAATTTTCTGATATTCATAAAAGTTTAGTTTAAGCTAAAACTTCTATATTTAGAGATGATGGTCTTTGATAAAAGTTTGTTGGCTAACTTTTGGTGAGCTTGAGAAACCGCTATAGAAACACCTTTCATATACATAAGTGAAGTATTGTTTACGTGATAAATTTCTAAACAGGACTTCTAAGAAGTAGACCAAGAATATAGGGTTGTAATTATAGATAAAAGGATTTGTGTTGTTCTTAAGAATTTCAGAGTAATATATTTAATACACCCAATAGTGAGAAGATATACGAGTAATATACATAAATTGATTGTGGGCGGTTAAACCCGATAAAATTCTGTAAAAGTTAAAGTTCAAAACAAGAACACAAAATACAAGTGGGTACATTACCCTTTTGTGGAAACAGGCTTAGAAATCTTATATTTGTTGGCTCATCTTAAAGAAGCTTAGAAATCTTAACTTTAATGCAAATATTTTTGAGTAAAGTTTCTTTTTTTGCTTGCGATAGCAATTTTGTAGACAATGGCTACTATATGACAAGAAATATATGGATTTGTTGGTAAAAGTGAACCACAGAGCAAGTACGTGTGACCAAGTCGTACATTTAAATTTACATCATTTTGACCTAAAATTGTCCCCAGTGCTAACTCTACAATTATTAAACATGCATTTTTAATGATTATCATCTGATTAAATTTTCAAACCAATAATTAGTCCTCCTCCTGCATCAGCCTCCTGCACTACAGGAAGGAAGTTTACAAATTAAAAATACTAGAAGCAAAAAAAACTAAATAAATTAATTTATGGGAAAAAGATGTATTTTATTTTATCGTTATTTTTTTTTTTGTTGTATTTTATTATACTCGCAGATTTATACTGAAAAAATACCTATACCATACAGATAAATGGACGAATCAAATAATTACAACTTATTAAAAAAAAATGCTGTAGGTGGATTCGTAAAAAAAATAGTCTATGGCGCTACAGCTGGGATAACATAAAATGTTGTTTAACCATAACCACAATCCCAATAGTGATCTTATAGTTCTATTAGTACACAAAATTATACATAATATGTATGTATGTATGTAAATAGTATTTGCAGAAGGAATGATGCTGGAATATTTTAATTTTCGAAAAATTCTAAAAATAAAATTTTAACATGCATTTTTAAAGTGTAAAAAGTGTAATTTTGTATATATGTTATTGGAAAATTCCTATGAAGGTTTCATTTAAGCGCCAATAAGTTGTTGAGGTTATCTGTGGTTTGTGCGTGGGTGATGAGTATGTAGAATCGGGAGGTTGCTTTTATATTGTGTCAGTTGATTTATATATAAAATTTTTCTATAATACACTGATGATGATGGTCAAACAAACTAAGAGAATAATAATAAAAATATTTTCAATTTTTTTTGAGAGTGTTTGGGAGCTATAAAAAAGTGGTCGTATTGAGTATTGTAGTAGCCCGCAGCGTAATGGTTACTGCGTTCGACTGTCACGCTGGAGGTCTGGGTTCGCTTCCCAGCCTCGTCCACCTTAAAACTAAAAAGTTTTTTTCAGGGCTACTGCCTCTTGCCAGGAATTGACAAATCCTCCAAGAGTATCACTTGTCACGAATAAGTGCTTCTCGTCTAGTTGTTCGGATTCGACATAAAATTGTAGGTCCATTCCATTCGTGTCGACAGGCGCATACAGGAATGGTTGCGAGTTGTTAGTCACTAGGCCCTGGTTCTTCATGAGCCATTGTGCCACCCGATTTATTTTTATATTGTGATAGAACAAAAAGTATTTTAAAGGTAGTTACTCCCTTATCTATTTTGAGACTTGTAAACAAATAATTTTTTGAAGATTTTGTTATTAAAAAAAAAAACAAAAGACCGGGGAACCTGTTCTGATTTTGATGATTTTTTATATGTAGGAAATTTAAATTAGAACAAAAAAAAATTACAATCCAAACATTGATTTCTTTTAATTTAAAAATTTTTTAACTAAAAAAAAATTTAATATTTAATTTAAAGGGTTTTTCAATGAGAGGTGTTATTTTAAATAGTAGTTGTGACTTTTGATACTGTAATTTTTTGACACTTGACAAGTAGAAACTACGCCATTGATAAAAATGGAACGATATACGCTTCAGCAACGCATTGAAATTATTTAAATTCGCTTTAAAAAATGCATGAAATTGATCCGGAATTTCATCGAAAAATCATCTTGATTGATGAGGCCCATTTCGGCGGTTACGTCAACCAACAAAATTGGCGCATCTGAGGCTCGAATATCTCAAGATTTATTGCTGAAAAGCCTCTCCATCCTCAACGAGTAACTGTTTGGTGCGGTTTATGGTCCGACGGGGTCATTGGACCTTACTTTTTCTAAAATGAGGCTGGAGCAACAGCTACGGTCAATGAATTGCGCTATCCAGAGATGATTAATAATTTTTTTATGGCCGGAATTGGATGGTATTGATCTGGGCAACGTCTACTTTCAACAAGACGGCGCTACGTGCCACACAAGCAACGAAACCATCGATCTTTTACGGGAAAAGTTTCCGGACCGTGTTATCTCTCGAAGAGGTGATCAAAATTGGCCACCGAGATCTTGTGATTTAACAACTTGCGACAACCTCTTTAGGGCCACGTGAAAGATAAAGTATACGCCAACAGCCCAGCGTTGATTAAAGATCTCAAAGATGGAATTCGTGAAGCTATTGAGGGCTTACAACAGCCACTTCGCGATTTGGCGATGGAAAATTTCATGAAAAGGATATTATTGTGTAAGCGTAGCGGTGGCGGCCATTTGGCTGATATTCACCCCTATTGCGATTATCAATCATAGATGGACAGTTGATAAGTACTGAAATTCGATATTAAACAAGCCAACCGCTAAAAATGTTGGTCATTGAGAATGATGCAGGCCGTCGAATTGAATGAATTGTTGATTAGATTTTGAATAAATTGCCTTCTTAAATGCAAAATTTCAATATTTATCAACTATCAATCAGTAATTGACAATCTCAATAGGAGTGATTGTTTTCCATTATTAATGGTATACTTTCCTCTTTACATTGAAATAAAAATCCGATCATTTATCTTAAAAAATTATATTAATATAAATAAAAATAATTATGATTATTATAAAAAATTAAAATTAATAACAGTAAAACCCGCTTACCTGCCAAATTGTTTGTATTTAATTCAAAATAATAAATAATACACACATGTCTACTATTTTGAATAAATTTTGCTGTCACATATTCAAAATATGTAGGTATATGGTGAATCTTGAAGATACACTCCCTGTCACTTGTTTGAGGCCACTATTTTCACAAAAGTTTTTTCTCGATAAATACCCGTAAGAAATATTTTTCCTGGAAATGTTTGATATGGGTGAGTAGGTAATTATATTTTGCAATAAAAAAGTATAAATTTAAAGGGGTAACTTGTAAATTCCATAGGAATTTCACAAATTATAAGAATGGACTGCAAAAATGGTTATACAAAAATGCGTCACTTGATTGAGGCCATTTGAAAAATCTTATAAAAAAAGAACAAAACTATAAAAATGTTTACTTTTTTTTTTGTTTTTAAACATTAATGTATTCTGTTTTTTTCAATTAATAATGAGTATGCCCGCCATTTTTAGAAATTAGCTGTATTAGACGGTTTGGAAATTAATCATACGGTTTTTAGGAATAATCCAGTGAAATGTGGCTCCAGGCAGCGCAGTTAGCTTCGACCAAGATGTCTTTATCTCCAAACTGTCTAATAGTATCACAAACTTTTCGAGATAGCCAGGCCCAAACGTTTTCGATGATGTTTGAGTCCAGTGAATAGAGTGGCTATGGTAGAAATCCAACATATTCCGACTGAATCCAGCTTCTAGCTACCCTGGAAGTATGGATAGGGGCGTTGTATTGTTGGAATATCCAAGGTAGAGGTTCAAGAATATTCTTTAGCTTTGGAAATATCCGTTCATTATTGTAGTTATAAACTCCAATTCAATTGTTCCATAATAGGTGAAAGCTCCCCACACCATAACACCGGATGTATTACTGTGATGTCTTGACAAAATAAGTTCTTCTTTTCTTTAATCGTAAAAAAAAATTATAACCATCGGGTCCGCCAAGATTGGACTTTTTTTCATCTAAAAATACAACCTTTTTCCATACGTTGCTACACGCAACATGCTCCCTGACGAAATTCATCATACTCTTGATGTTACCACTGGTTTTAATAATCCTTAAAACCGTCGAAAGACTGGCTGATACTACACTTTTGACCTTTTTTTAGGCGCTGATAGTGTGGAATTTGAAGCTAACCGCTAAATGAGATGCTTTTCTCGGATTGTTGTTGCTTGAGTTGTGCATCCTTTTCATTTTATTCCATAGTTTTCAGTGTCTGCTAGATAGTTGTTGGCAATGGTCATATTTCTGTTCGGTCTCCTAGCTTTTTCTCAGCCTGAGGATCGCAGTTCCTTTAAAGCATCTATTGATCATCTTTCTGCTACTGTCGACGTGTTTCCAGAGCACATTTTAACTTTATATTTAATATAAAATATTGTTTTCTATCCTTTCTTAAATATTAAAAACTTTAGTTTGAAAAAAATCGGCGATGTTAACTTTTGCCAAGCAATTTTTGGAATGGCCTCAATCAAGTGACGCAACTTTTTATATCCATTGTATGCAGTCCATTCCCATAATTTGGGAAATTTCTATGAATTTTCCGAGTCAACTTTTTAACTTTATCCTTTTTTATTGCAAAATATATATACCTACTCACACGTATCAAAAATTTCCATGAAAAATATTGCTTACAGGTATTTATGGAGAAAAAACTTTTCAAAGAGCAAATTGGGAGGTGTGTTAGTGAAATTCCGCCACATTTATGCGAAACGGTCAAAGAAAATTTCAATAAAAGAAAGCGTACTTGCCATCAAAGCTGGGGGGGACCATTTATATTACTATGGGAAATGGGACACCCTTTACAACCCTAATAGGGGTTTGAAACGAAAACATAAAAGTCGTTTTAGATACTTTTTTTTCACGTCAACTTTAGTTTTTGAGATATTCCCGTTGGAAAATTTGAAAAAAAAGTTTTTTTTTTTTACTATTTTTAGGTTTACGTTGTTACATAGCTAAAGAAAAGATTGAAGCTAGACTTCGAAGATGAAGATAATTATTTGCAGGTATCCGTGGAATAGCCCAAAATCACAAAAATATGTAAAACCAGTTTTACTTCATTTTCTGACTGGGAATATCTCAAAAAACAGGAGCAAAAAAACATCGAAAAATCTTTTAAGTTTAATTCTCAAATTAGGTTTGTCACAGAGTTACACTAAATATATTGAAAAGTGACCATTCTCTCAGAGATTCAAGAGTGTATTTGGATGCATTTCTGTTTTAAGGAAACTCATATTCCACACAAAAATATAATAAAAACTTTCCTTATATATTCCCATGTACCTACATTCAACAGTGTAATATCAAATTGAATAATAATTGTTTTAGCATGAACTGTTTTGCATAAAACACTACCACTTTTTTGTATTTTGAATTTAAAGGCATTATATTTTCGAGTTTTTGATTATTTTGTCTACCTATCTTTAATATGCGCAACGCCCACTCGACTATAACTACCGTGTCCTTCCATAAAAATTGAAAAAAAAAAAGAAAGCTCAAGAGATATTTCCAATCTATATTTTCTTTTTCTAAATAAGACTTCCCCAATCATGCTTAGAAACCATTATTATGTAGCTTTAATATACATACAATGATTAATGTGAGTTAAGGAATGACCTTCAAAAGCGTATCTATAATAATCAAATTCGAACGAACTAAATTAACATAATTTTTCAACCTTAAACAAAAACTTCAAAAGCGATAATCGAAAGATGAACCACATTCCACAAATAAATGAAATAAAATTGAAAGAAAAACAACAAAAAATATAAAATAAAATAAAAATCCTAAACTTAAAAAATAAAAAAATAAAAAAAAATTCTCAACTCTGATTGGCAACATAGGGCATTAAATCATTTCGGATTTATAAAAAAAAATCATATTATGATAATTCCTTGTTCGAAAGTAAAAACATAAATAAACCCAATTCGCTTGTTTGAAAATCCATCCTAAAAACATGGCACTGGCATGAAGTCACCACAGGAAGCGTGTCAATAAAATTTACTTTTTATGGATTTACGATTTTCCATCCGCACGTCCGACAACCAAAAAAATCCCACTTCATCCTTCCTCTCGCTTGACTTTGGTTCGTTCTGTATAGCTGATTTAGTATTGGACCGTTTTTTTTTTGTAATATAAAATGTTAAAGAACTTTAGTTTGCTGAAATGGCATTGAAAGATGTTTTTTTTTTATTTTTTATTAAAACCTCCCCCTAAATCGAATGGTTGCTATTTCCGCTGCTTTATTCTCGTAAATTTTTGTTTAACATTTTTTTTGTGTCCAAAAACACTCTCAAAAGCTTAGCTGCGGCAACTCTGGAACATTTGAAATCGAAAATGTTTCTATACCCCTATTATTATATAAAAGAGGGTATGATCCCTAACCGATTTCGGCATAAACTCTTGCTCTCAATTTAGATGATTTATTATTTTCTATCCTATGTATGGGCGTTCAGTAAAAATTCAATTCGAATAAGTTACCAATAAAAATGGGTAAAATAAAAATCATTTTTAGGGGAAATCCGAGAATATGTCGGATACCTCGTACCTATAACATATAGGTAGGTAAAATGTTTAATGACTTTACGTCTATCTGATGGTACATGTTGGGAAAATGATTAAATTACGTCGCGTTTTACGCGATTACATATCAGACGTGAACAGAATTATACATACTATGCCTACATCCCCTTTACTGTTTGTTAAAATTTGTTTTTTTTTTTTTTTTTTTTTTTTTTGACGAAGAATGTCTGCGAAATAATGCTGAAGATTTCAAGATTTTATATCTTCCTTTCGTGTGGTGCTGACTTGGCAAATCCTTGGTAATAAAACGCCCTAATAGAGCAATTGTTGGGGTACTCAAAAAAAAAATATTATTATAAAAGAAAACTAAAAATAAAACTGGAATTGTCATCCTATATGTAAAAGAACGTGTAGTTTTATGTGTTGTGATACATACATTTTATGTCCAAGTAAAATATACCTACATTAGGGTGGACCATTATTCCCGTTTCTCGATTGCTTTATGCCATTTCTTAAAATTAATTATTTTGGTCCTTATATTCTGGAAGTCCGCCATGGGACGAATTTCCCTCATCTCTTTGCCAGAAATGAGAGGTAACAGTTCTTAGATAGTGTCCAAACTCCAAACAAATAGTTTGCCCATGGGTCGTACTTAACACTTAAAATATTTTTAAGTGGAGATAGAATATAAAGGATGTATTTATAGAATTATAAAATCTTAATCAAGCTTAAACCACAAGAAGAAAAATCTGTCAATAAATTTGCACGTGAGGCTAGAATCTAGAGGGGTCGCGAATATTCACATAAACCTGCATGATTTTCTGAGTGCACAGAGAAAAATCAGATTTTGATTTTTTTGTTCCCAAATTCTCTTTTTGTTCACATACTTGGAACCCTTAACTATGATGAAATATAGTCATGATATTTATATCTTTTTTTAAGCAACTTTGTTAGCGATTTTTAAAGTTCCGAAAATTGTTCACTTAGCATGTAAATCATTTTCGAAACATTAAAATTCACTACGAAAGTTGCTTAAAAAATTATATAAATATTATAACTATATTTTATGATAGTTAAGGGTACCGTGTAAGGGGTACGTTTACGGAAATCGGTGCCAACTTAACTGTCCTACTTTGACCACAGCAGTGATAGTTAACATCATATTTCTTGCCAAAACTATTTGACCGATTTGGATCGAATTTCTGAATTTCGTCTTTTAATAATCTAGACTATTTGATTCCAAACTTTTAGCAGAATCTGACAATTTTTGACCTAATTTTTGAGCTCTTCAAAATTTCTTAGTTTTTCAGAATTTTGTTTTTAGTTCTTGGTTAGATAGCAACACAAATAAAACATGAATGAATTTTAAACTTAGAAAATTTTACAACAAACAAGTTTATACTGAGTGGTTTTTTCCTAAGTTGCATATTTTCAAAGTGATAAAGGAAAATGTCGGAAAAATGGGATGATTTTGGCATTTTTCACAGTTGCATTTATCCTGCAGCGAGCACAGGTTTTTCAAAGTTGCAAACTTGGCTATAGCCTACTCTAACATGCCCCAACTACATATCAAAAATGCAGAACGGATACGCATACGTTTGCGTGCACGCATAAGTTGGCGTGCACGCATACGTGTGCGTGCACGCTAACGTATGCGTGCACGCAAACGTATACGTGCACGTAAACGTATGCGTGCACGCAAACGTATGCGATTACGCGAACGTATGCGTTTACACACACGTATGCGTGCACGCAAACTGTTGCGTGCACGTATACGTATGTGTGCACGCAAACGTTTACATGCACGCATACGTTTGCGTGCACGCATGTTGCATGTTGCATGTTACATGTTGCATGTTGCATGTTGCATGTTGCAAGTTGCATGTTGCATGTTGAGTCTTGCATGTTGCAGGTTGCAGGTTGCATGTTAAATGTTGCATGTTGCATGTTGCATGTTGCAAGTTGCATGTTGCATGTTGAGTCTTGCATGTTGCAGGTTGCATGTTACATGTTGCATCTTGCATGTTGCATGTTACATGTTGCATGTTTTATGTTACATGTTGCCAGTTGCATGTAGCATGTTGCGTGTTTCATGCTATGTTGCATATTACATGGTACATGTAGCCTCTTGCATGGTGCACGCAGCATGTTGCATGTTGCATGTCCGTGTGCTGTCCATTTCCATGTCCATGTAATGGTCTTCGATAGTTTTCTTAAATTTTGTTGTGTAACAAACTGCTGGGAAATGCACTGGACCATATCTAACAACAATTTTTTGTTGATGCTCGTCAATATTTCACCAAAATTGGTGGCATAATTCCCGCATATGTCGTTAATGGCCAAATATAAATTATAGTCGAATGTTACAAACAAAAAAGATGGGACTGTTGGCCCCATAGAGGCGTGGCTCCCTATATATCTGAAGTAAACAGAGAATTGACTAAAATACACGTATATTTATAACTATTATAGAGATAACTTGTACGGAGTTTAATCAAAGTTGTTATAGCAGTTCTCTTGGCACATTTAATAAATTATGAGGCAATAATCCATCCTGGACTGCAAGCGCCATCTAAAGTAAGTTAAATAAATTATTCACAAAAATAAGAATTTTATAGATAAACATGTCTGTAATTTGTATCTACCTTAAGTAACTCTAACAATCTACAATTCTCACATATTCAAAAAGTTGACATTTATTTTTAGTTTCATTTGAATTTAAATTCGAATTTAATTTTATTTTTTCCTCAATTGCATCTTTGAATGTGACAATGACAATGCCAATGTAGGTTGTTGTTTTTCACTTTTCTCCCTCACAAAATCCGCCTTGTCTTATATTTATGTAACCTTATCAAGCTTCTCTTGAGCTATTCCGTCTTTTGTCCTACAAACTCGTAGATCTCCTTTATATTTGACGAAGAAGGATATTTCCACAACCGCATCGCACAGAAGGGTTCACATTCACACATAAACCACTTTTGCTTGTATCCCAAATGCACTTAAAGTGATTCCAAACCAATACGATATGCGTTACCAAACAAATTTTGCAGTAAAAAAAAACAAAAACAACACACATAGTTTGTAGTAGACACAATTCCATAATATAAACGAAAAAAAAAAGAAGAAAGAAGAAACATTCGCCTTTCCCGCCTCAAGTGTGTGACAAGCACTACAGAGCTAAGCTACCCTTAAAGTACCATCTTCAGTTTGTAAGTAAATTACCATACGATTTACATCCTTAGAATGTCAAGTACTTTCCGAGCAAAGTTACTCGCCTGCTGTTGCTACTACGTTGCACTGCACATGCATCCAGTTCCAGTATCCAGTAGCTCAGACTAGACCAGAGCAGAGTAAGAGTAGGTAGGTTTTATAGGTACTCGTATAGGAAGTTCCTTGCCTCGGAGGTAAATTGCACCATCGCATCAGAGGAGGACGACGAAGAACTGTTCTCAGCCGGAATTGGTAATGGCAATGGCGAAAGGAGTATGAAGAGAGTTCCGGTGTTAGGATGGGATGTGTTTTATATTCCAACCATATAGGGGCAATTTATTAAATCACTCAAGAAAACATACGTGGGCATGTGGGCACAGCTGGGAAAAGGGTTTCTCAACTTAGAGCTTTTACTCGTCCTCTTCTATTTCTGATGTGGATGAATCGTGACTGACACCACAGACATATAGGTAAGCACATACATCACTACAAGTACCTACCAGTTACCAGTACCAGAGCACCCAAGTCCCAAGTGATGGTGGTTAAAAGCAGTTCGGTCTGTCTCAATTTGAGAATGTATATATGTATACGGTAAAGGATTTGTGTATTCCTTGCTGGGATCTCCCTGATGCCACACGGATATCTTGGAGAACTTAAGTCATATAAGATAGATGGCCTGTTTACCTTCGGCAGGATATGCATCATCATCTTCGTCGTTGTTATTCATGTTGCATTTTATATTAAACTGATGATGCAAGGACCATAGAAGTGCGTTAGCGTTAGGCATGATTTGGTTAGATTGAGGCATGCACCAGAATTGAAGCAACCACAGCGAATCCATATTGAGGTTTTGCTAACTACATTATTTCCTACATATGTATATAGCAATGTATGTACCAAAAATATATACCAAGATGATTTCGAGAATGTTCCTCCGGAAAAATACATTTTGATAGCTTTGTAGATGTTTGCAGTGATGACACGTCCCGACTTTTTGGGAACTGACTCTGTCGAAGAATATGTAACTAAAAATTTCTTACTTTTCAAAAATGTACAACATAGTTTTGAGACTTTAAAAGAAAAAATGTAGACAAGTTGTGTTTGTTTCTGTTTCAAAATGTTCTTAATTTGAAGGCCTTAGAAGTCTGCGACTGAGAGAACGTAATTGGATTTAAGTTAAAGCTAATTTTCCTCTTCAAAAAAAGAAATATTTATTTCAATTCCGATTGGTCACGAACAAAAAAGTGTAAGCAAATAAATTTCATCAAAAGTATTGAACCACTGCAGCGAATTCGAGCGATTCCATCATCATTTTCTTTATATTCATGTCAAACTTTCTTGAGTCAGTGCTCCAAATTATAATAATACGGTAGAAAAGTTCCATAAGCTCTCAACATATTTTTGCCCTCATGATTCAGATTTTCAAGCTTTACATTTTTGTTTTGGATTTAAGCTGATCGATAAGCCTACCCGTCAGACGAATTTTGCATTATCGCCAGGAGGTACTTGTCCGATCGAGTCTCTAATTACTTCATGACAGGTCCTCTGATCCCCTCCCAGGATCAAGTATGGAGTAAAGTCTCGGTCTTGACTCGGTTTTCAAAGACGAGACTTGCTCAGAAGCTTTCGAGGCCAGATTTAAATAAGGTCGAAGGAGACTTGAATACACGAGGCCAATACTCTTAACCGACACGACACTGAAGTTTTTCGATAATGATGAATCCAAGACGAGAATTACCAAATTCTCGCAGATTCTCAGCTCGTATGAAGAGCCTCAGTAAATTATGGAGATGGAGAGCCTGTGGAAAAATTGCCAAAAAGCTAGCGCATTGATGGCGAGAGCTGGCAAGCACAATCAGCTAACTAGAAGGCAGGAGACAGAATAACATAGAGGGACCACAGCTGCTCGTGAGCAGGAAGATGAAGAAATGCTTTTCAGTTCCATGAACAAGAAAAACAGAAGCGTGATGGAGAAGCAAGATACCAATGAACTATCAAAGCATCAGGAATGTGGTTCAGATGTTTTATCAAAAGGTCAAAAGAAATGATTACAGGGTCTTGAATCGAAGCCTGATGGGGGAGCGAGCAACAAGGGATCCAAAGTTATTATTATTATTATTGTTTATTTATTTACGATTATACATCCATAGATATTTATATACATAATTATATTAACCTAAGTATATGTACTACATAATGTATAAAAAAGAATTACAGAGAACTCAAGGATACAATTAATTTACATTTGAAAGCATCCCGAGACATATTAAATCAAAATTATCATCATAAATAAAGTTAAATATTTTAATGCAACAAGTTATTGGATCACGTGAACCATAGGAGGTGCTATGAGTAGGTTCCAACAAAAAGGGCCTTGATCTTAATGAACTCTGAGGTGCATACAAATATTGAAGTGAAGTAACAAATTCCCACAGTCAATGGAAGAACAAAAAACATCACTAACAAACAAGAAACAATACATTTTATGTTGGTGCCAGCGATATGGAAAATCTTCTTTCTGTTCTGACAGAATTATGCAAAAATACTTGCTTAGCTCCTTGACCCTCCGCGGGGAATAGGGCGGCAACTAACTGCTACACGGCATCTTATTCTGTTTCTGGAAATGTGTTTGTAGCTCTCTCCAACTTTTTCCTAGCTTCTTAAATTCATTTTCGACTGTTCTGTGACAAGTATTTATGTGACTCCCATTTCTTCTGCCATCTTGGGTAGGGCTGGCCGCGAGACGAGACTCTGCGAGACTTTTGTAAGTCTCGTCTCGGTCTCGTTAAAATTTTCAGTCTCGTGTCGGTCTCGTATAATTAAGTCTCGTCTCGATCTGGTCACCGAAAAAAACGATTTCCGGACAACCTGTTGATTATTGGAACGAAACATTTTCGATTATAGTTTGAATAAGTTCAGAAGGAAGTAAATATTTAACTGAAATTGTATTTATTTAATTTATAAGACTCTCTGTAAATGTTGGTCCAAATATACAAGTTCGTCTCGGTTACTTAAAAGCCAGTCTCGTCTCGTCATGCGAGACCGAGGCTTTTCTCATCTCGTGGCCAGCCCTAATCTTGGATCACATTCTATTTCATGTCTCGCGAAAGAGTCTCCGTAGGGTGTGACCAATCTACTGCCAATTCAGGCTGTGAATAACGACGTCAATAGAGTATTGACCACTTTTCCGATGGAGTTCGAGGTTGGATATGGTATTGGGCCAAAAAATCCTAAATGTTTCACAAAAGTTTGCAGATTTTTCGTGACAGAGGCGGTCAGCTTACATCCATGGTATATGTCGTACGGAATCTTTGTTCGAGCGGAATAGGTGCGCCTTGGTCTTTGTACTACAGACGTTGTACCTCCAAACTTTTGACAGCATGCCGAAAGCATCTTTTGCCTTGCCAATTCGTCAGTAAAGATCTTCATCTTTGCCACCACATCGTCTTTCGAGGCAATGTGTGCCTGGTACAGAAAGTTGTTCACCGCTGCCTTAAAACGTCAACTTGAGCAGAGTTAAGGAAATGTTGAGAATCTTTGTTTTTCTTGTTTAATCATCAGCTTCCCTTTCTAAATTGCCAACCATCTGGTGAAGTTCCATGATCCATGATGAAAACAAGCAAATATCGTCCGCATGGTAAAGATGTTGCACAATCAAAAACAGCGTCTATCTGATTCTTCGTGCTTGTTCGTTTGGGCCTGCATGGAGGACATATCCAATAACCACCAGAAATGACAACGGTTACATTAAATACCCCTCTCAAACTCCACGTTTCCACTGTGGAAGACTTGACAAGTTGCACCCTCGTAGGTATAGTCCTGATAAAAGCGATTAGCTTTTCGGGTAGGTATACTTCTCCTGGGTTAGGCTAACCGACCAAAATCTCGATTTAAACTATCCAAAGCCTTTTCAAAAAAGATAAGGAGCAGATGAACAGGAGCTCTACGCATTGTTCTATTACGATACCTAAGGTGCTGAATTTATCTATGAAAGATGAGCCTGCCCGGAATCTTGATTGCTATTTGTCATGAGTAGATGTTCTTTGATTCGTGTCAAAATTATTTTCAGTTGCCGCAAACGTTGAGATTTTCCGTTTTTGATAATTTGACAACCATCATTTTGTTCATTCAAGTGAAAACTTTCGTCCTTCGATGTCTGCGTGATTAAGAAATTTAGCGATGTTTTAGAAGCTGATTGATAAAGCTCAAAGAAAGCTGTTCAAACCTTACGCTTTGTAGTTTTTAAGGGATTTAATTGGTGCTGGTTATCTCGGCTAAACAGGGTGGGCAGGTCCAAATATGGGAACATATTTCTGTGAATTTCTCATGTGATACTTTACCGCTCAGTTTATGTTTCGTTAGATTAACCACACAATGAAGCCTCTAACACAATATCTTCTATTATGCTTATTTTTATTCAAAAAAACATTTCCAAGGACCCCAATATTCCTAATAATAAATTTAATTAAAGATGTATATTTTCATATTATAATAAAGCACTATTAAATACGTTACTGACAAACTTTTCCTACGAATTAGACACACAATTATGCCATTCCTCATTTCATCATGTTGAGAATTAAGTTCTATTTCGTTATCAACGTTAAACTTGATATTTAACACTCCTTAAGACAAACAAAAATATAGTTCATCATCATTAATCTTAATCAACAAAAAGAAAAAAAATCTAACTTAAAATGCCATCCAAAATCCTTGAATCCCTCACTTAAACAAAAAAATACCTAAAAAACAACAACAACAACAAATAATATCATAAAATGTACATCATCGTTCACAAAAGCTGCGCATCCACAAAGTGTCAAGAACCAAACATCATCCATAAAGAGTATCTATCGATAATAGAATGCCATCATCGATTCTCTACAAGATAGCTGCAGATTTAGTAGAACGAGTGGGTTTGGTTCTCTAATATAAGAGTTTGAGTATAGGAAAGGAATATTTTATACGAGTACAGGCCCGTACCTAGAGCTTTCGGGGGCCCCGGGGCAAAACCAAATATGGGGCCCTATTTCTCAATTGATGCCTTAATATTGGTTAAATAAATTTCAACAAAAAGTACTTAATTACACCTGTTCTGATTTCCGGTTGAAATTCACAATCAATTTCGGTTTGCTGTTTTTCTTTACCTCGTTTAAATTCGGTTTTGTTCGTTTATTTCGATTCCAATATACATGCGGAATCAGTTTTAAGGCAAATTCGTACGATTTGAATTCGGTTAGCTTTTGTTTGTCGAATTAAGAATCAGAATATTTGTACTGACTTCTATGGAAACTGATTTCGCAAAACGAAATAAATAAACAACTAACCGAATTTGAACAAGGAAAACAAAAACAATTAACCGAAATCAAAAAAGAAATTCAGAACAGGGGTGAATGTGTTTTATACTACGTTTCCACCAGACACTAAACCGAGATTCAGCAAGATTATAACAAATCTTCTTGAAATCTCGAAGATTTACCACACAAACTTTGATCTCCTCAAATGAAGATTTCAAACAGAACTCATTGAAATCTACTTGGAAACATTAGTTTGTCAAATCAAACAAACTTTTTTTTCGCAGAACAATTGTGGAACCGACCCATTTAAACGCCATTTTCGATTATTGACAAATGTAAATGTAAATAAAAACTATCTATCTCACTTTCACTTTTTGTGCAGTATAAACACCAAACAAATCTCATTACCTAAATCTCGGTTTATGTAGTTGTTGGTAGAAACGTAGTATTACAGAAATAAATGATTTTTTTCTGGATTTGCAGAAGCGATTTCTTCGATTACTTTTATTATCTATTTGCTTAGATTTTTAATCGATATCGCTGATAAATTGTTAAACCTTTGTTGTTCTATGGTGCTTCGTAAGTAATTTTGTATTAATTTCAGCTTTGAAAAAGATCCATCCGCTTTTGCTGCGATAACAGCAATCGTCAAAAATATTATAAGAGCGGTGCATACATCTGGGTAGTTCGAAGACCATTTTTCAGGGAACTAATCTCATTCGAAAATAATGAGCTGATAGAAAGCAACTGAGCAGAAAAATGAGATGAAAAAGAAAGAAATAAGACGCATATAAAAATTAACCCTTATCCTTTTTTTTAACAAAATGCATTACTATAACTTTTAAGCCATAGCAATTATTGAAAAAAAAAAGTTGCAAAACATAATTTGTAGAAGATTTAATTTGCTACAAGTAGGTATGCCATATAAACTTTTTTGTCAGGAATAAAACAACGTGAATTAGGTGTAAAAAACAATTAATCGTTAAAAACAACATGGCGACATAAAAAAATATGGTCTTTGGCTAGTGTACTGATACTTAATCCGAAACTTGAGTACAATTCTCATATTTGGGCAGATGCCCCAATAACCCAATTGAGTCTCTAGAATTCAGAAAAGAGCTTTAAAAATGATAGGTAACAGAAATATAACAGAAACATTTGTATCACTCGAACACCGCCGCAATGTTTCACGTTTGACATTATCTTACCGTTACTTTTATAAACATTGTTGTAGTGAAACAGCCTGTTGCGTTCCTCCCCTGAAACAATTCAACCGTAATACTCGTACTTCTAGGAATGCACATCAGTTTAACCTCGAGCCCAACTTTGGACGCACTGTCATGTAAGGTGCCAGCTATAGCTACCATTGGAAACCATCATTGAAAAAGTTAGCTGTTGATTTTGAGACCCTTCGAAAAGTTAATCATTAAATATTTGAATGCAGAAAGATAGCATACGTCTTCAAAATTATTTCTCCGCCAAACAAAAATTCATTTTGACCCATATCTTCCCCATAACGTAACTTTTAATTTTTTCAATGATCATTGGTAAGGTAGTTCATCATTGAAAAAATTTAAATCATTTTATGACAAAAGTTGTGCCAAATTCAATTTTTTTTTGCCTAGAAATAATTATAATGTCAATTAGCTTTACTTTGGCATTAAAATAATCATTTATTTTTTCTTCAAAATCTCTCAAAATTGACAATTAATATTTTCAATGATGGTTTTCAATGATAGATATAACTGCCCCCTTAGCCGCACTACCCGAATTTGGAATGCTTTACCCGGCTACATTAGTGGATCTAGGATTTGGCTGTGGGGGGGGGGGCTTGGAGTTTGGAAATCCAGTTTGTAAATTTGAAGTTATATAACAGAAAACGAATTTTGACATCACTTCCTATCCGCTCCTATCGCGCTTTATAATTTTTTCAAAACGAAGCATAATAACAAGAATTCGGGATTGATGTGTTAAGCATGGGAATTCTTTTTAAAAGCCAATACTAAGGCTCAGCAAAACATGGTAGTATAACTTATTTTATAACTTTAAGTTCTAGCCACGTAACCACACGAACAAATTCGTTTATTTAAATGTATATTGCTTAATAATTGATTAGGTATCAAGTGCCCACCTTTGTACATTATGTAAGTGTTTGTTTAAATTAGCTGAAGGTATGCTTTGAACTTCAACTTTTTAACAAAATTTAAAAACTGTTTGTAATGCTAGTTCAGAAAAATGATATTTAAGTGGTCTTTCTGGCAAAAGCTCGTATGTGTTTTGACAGTATCAGTCCTCTGAGATCTCATTTTCTTTAATTAGTCAAAGCAACGAACCTACCTGTTTTCTTCAAATTGTCACTGGAAAGCACGAAAATAAGATTTTGTGGATCGAAAAATAAAATATCAAAATTTCAAGACTTTTAGTCGGGCATAAGAAACAACTGCTCTAAGAAATAAGCTGCTCGGCTCAATTTTGCAAGTTTAGTGTCAATGAATTTTCGTTTACACTGCACCTACATACACTTTCTATTCCTGCTCAAAAAATGTGTCGATAAATTTTTAAGCCGCTCAAGAGTCTATAGAGATTGTAAATATTCATGTCTACCTGCAAGATTTTTCTGAGTTCACAGAGTTTCTCACGCCTTTGGAATTTGGCTCCTCGACTATAGAATTTGTATTGAATTGCTTTGTCCAAAAATTTTTTGCATGTATTGCATTGGACTTTTGAAATTTTAAAAACTAATAGCCTTTTCACACCAAACCCAAAACTTGGTTTTCGCGAAAATATCGGTTTTTGCTGAAAACCTAGATCAAAAACACAAGTTTTGCCATACATTTTTTTTTTTTTTTCAATTTTCTGGGTTTCGTTTTAAGGGGAAATTGTCGTTGCATGAAACTTGTCCATTTTTCATAGCCCCCAATTGTTTTTTTTTCAATTCACTTCATATGCTTTAGCCCCAACCTTAGGGCTTAGAAAAGAAGCTGCAGAACATGTAAATTTTTCAGCCCCAACCAAGTTATTTTGTCCATCAAAATTCTCATCTTAGCAATATTTTAGACGAATATAAAACTTAACACGTTGTAATGTATTGCTTTCTATATTTCAAATTATTTTAGCAATCGGCTGTGGGGGGGGGGGGCTTTAGCCCCTATAGCCACTCTCCTGGATCCGCCACTGCCCGGCTCTATTCTTCACGGCCATTTTAATATTCAGATGTTCAAAACCAATGTGCATCAGTATCTCCTTTTAAATCCTTCCCTATTTTCCTAACTCTCGCAATGTGTTTAAACATTTTCAGGGCGACCAAAATCCCTTTTGTGCGCGCTCAACTAAAAAAAAAAAATAGATTTTATTCGTAAATTGGTTTTTAGTTGCAATGACTCAAAAAATGGGATTGAGCTGAACAAAGCTAATTTAACAAAGTTAATACCATTCAAACGATACAAAAGAAAATCTCTGATTGCATTGCCCCGGTTGCCCCAATGGACGGGCCTGTACGAGTATCTATGTATGTTATACGTAGAGAAGGAAAATCCACACATGACTTCATTTTTGTGGGTCAATTATGTCACACTTAAGTTGAACCTTAGAGCTAGCATCAGTATGAATGGACCCATATATATGTACACTTCACAGTCTTTTCTCGTTTACGCTTCAAGTTGTTCTCCAGAGCAAAAACTAGTGCGAAACTTTGTTGCTCACACTCATTTTTCTTCTGTGTAGCAGAGTAGTGTAGTAGCAGCTCTATGTATGATTGTGACACTTCGAAATTAGGTTGCCGGTATACAAATACAACATCAAGGCAAGGCATGGCATCAGGCAGGCTAGCTTAAAAGTATTGTGGGCATTTGGAATGTCGGTATAGGATGGGGGTGGAGATAGGTTGAAGGATGAAATGAAAGGTGGCAGCAGTTGTTAACAATTGTTGGTAAACGCAAATCCCCTAAGCTGCTTATTTAGGTGACGAACAATCTATAACTATGTTCTATAGGGGATATAGGGCGATACCGGATACCATGCCATGCCATATAGATGGGGTGATACTGATGGTGGACATATTATGTCATAACTGTGTGTGAATGTTTTGCACTGACATTCACCTTGGTGCGACACTAAGTGTACTTTAAAAAGATGCCACTTTCTATATAGGGTAGGTATAAGATACTTTATTCATTCTGCGAGAGTAAAGTTACAGGGGGATGGAGGTATGGGGATTGGTTTGCTCATTTTTAACATTCTTTCGATTTTTTTTTTAAGTATAAAGAAACTTTTTAAGTAGGACATCTTGATGTTTTTTAAAATTCTTTTTGGCAATTTTACAAATAAGGACATCATTTACATTATACATAGACAGTGGAATTGGGTTTAAAAATTTGAAAGAAGTCTTTTTGTGATATTTTTGCTAAAAAGAGAGATTGAAGTATATTTTTAAATTCAGCCTAATTTAGTCAAGCTTTCTTTTTAATATAAAACACCTTAGATATTACATTTTCCTATGATGGGGTAGGTTCAGACATAATTTCCAGTTAAAGTTCACTCTCGAAAAAAAATTAATAAAACTTCCAAACTTTTGCAGTTTATTTCAGGCGGAATTACTGACAGTTTCTGATGCCACAAAAGCTCTTGCCATATATGAACTAGACAACAAAAAAGTAAATAAATAAAATTTTGCCAGCCAAAACTGGCAATCGGCAACCAAATGCCAATCTACAAGGAAAAGGGTGATACACGAAATTGCGACAGCTACCGTTCGAACAAGCTGATATGATGTCACACACCATGAAGATCGTTGAGCGGATATTGGATGGCCGTCTAATAATCTAAAATAGTCTAAAATAATACGACTATCTGACGACCAGTGCGGGTTTGTTTCGGGTAAATCAACCACAGATGCTATTCAGAGTATACGAATCAGAGTGTACAAGTATCGGGATTCCTCGAGAGATTTTCATATTGTATTTGTTGATTTTGAAAAAGCAGGAATCACCGAAGAGTTCCCAATTAGAGTAGGTGTGCACCAGGGAAGCGTCTTGAGTCCTTTGCTCTTTATTACTGTCCTTGACCTTCTGCTTGAGGACAAGGTCCCCAAAGTGAATCAGTTATTCTTTGCTGACGATGGAGCCATCATAAGTGAAGATCCTATGTCCTTGCAACGAGCACTTGATGTATGGGTGGATGTTCTGCAGGGAAACGGATATGGAATTAGCGCGGAAAAGACCAAATACCTATGAGGTTCATTTTCTAATCCACACAGACCTATTCCGGACATCTATTTGAATGGAACACTGCTTCCCAAGTGCAAAAAGTTTAAATATCTGGATCAATGATCAATAGCGAAGGATCTTGAGATGACGACATTAAACATCACGTTAAGGATGGATGAAGTGGCGGGAAACCTCTGCCATCTTCTGTGATCGAAAAATGCCCCCTTAGCTGAAAGGAAAGGTCTACACTGCAGTTGTTCGTCCAGCGCTTGAATACGGTTCACAGTGTTGGGCAATGCACAAGAAGTATGAGAGTAAATTGACGGCAGATGAAATGGAGATGATTCGCATGACAGCAGGAGTGACAAACCGTGATCGATTAAGAAGCAAAAGAATTCGAGGAAGCCTAAATCCGAGAAAGGTTAAATGAAGAAGACTAAGTTGTCACTAAGTCATAACTGCTGGATCGTTGCCGCAACGAGCCAAGAATATATATGGCAAAAGACACCCGTCGCGTTCGTCGGCGCCGGGTCCCACCACAACGGAATTGGCCAACATTTTACGAGTCATCACTTGACGAGGTTAAATCCAAATCCTTTCGGTTCTTATTACACTGGAATACTTATAACACCCAAGTTTTAGATACCTTCTAGCTGACCCCAGCGAACTTCGTTCCGCCCAAATTCCTTAATGTAATGAAAATAACAAAATTCGGTTAATTCAAATTCTATTAAACACAATGGAAATAACTGAAGTATAACAATATTGATGTGTTTCAATCAATTTCAATTGACGTGTCGGTGGTCTGTCAAAGCCATTTTATAACTGAAGTGCTTTATGGTAGACACCATTTTTCGTTCTATATTCGGGCGGGTACACGTATATAACAGGAATAAAAACATCTTCGCCTTTGAGTTATTGCCTCAAAATCGTCGTTTTGATGACATTTGTTTTAAGATTCTTCAAATATCAAATGCGTTCCTTTACTAAATTTCAGTGCATCAATTTCAAATTGTGTTACTCAATCAGGCCAATGACTAAGTCGACTGGAAGCACGCAATTGCCCAACGCAACCAATTTCTTGGAGAACTCTGCAGCAGACTGGTTATTTTGTAAAGCAACTCGTATGTTCAATGTCAATTTTTGTCACTAACGCCTTAAAGAGGACGCTTTCAGTCGAGTGTTCAATTCATCTGCACAGGCACGTTTGACGAAAATCGCGCGATAGAAAAATCATTGCCCCACCGAAACTTGATTCATCATTTCGTAAATCTTTAAACGGGCTTCCAATGCGCGTTTGTGAGCCATTGTGTACACATCCTAGATGGTAATCTTATATTTCTGGTTCGATTGCCTTCTAACAACGTAGCCGCAATACCATAAGAGACGGATACCAAAGTAGTCTCAGATCTCGTTCGAAACGTATAGCCAAAATCAGCAAAACCAGAAATGTTTTTTCCACTTTCCACGTTCTATTGGCCGCATCATAGAAGAAAATGCCAGCATTACCGTTATAAAATTCTCGCATCAATTTATCGTACGCTTGCTTTTGTTCTGGATTACACTTTGCAACATTTGTTTGAACACGGTCGAAATCCATTTCTCGCTCTGATTCTCGATTAAATGCGAAGAGAAATGTACTAAAAAGGGGATATCCCGGATTTCCGATTTTCCTGGAATTTTCCAGGATATTCCTTCATAGTGTTGTTCGTTGGGCCCCAAAAAATCCATCAAACCCAAAATCGTAAAAGACGAACGATCTACTCAAGTTATGCGTGCTGAAACACGAAATACTCGCTTACAGCGCCACCTGTTGCAAACTATACATTTTAAATTGTTTTTTCCAAAACCATCACGTAGCAATTACAAACAAACCCACAGAACAAAGTATTCAATTTGATCTTTGTAAGCATCCACACAAACCACGATTAATTTTGTATATAATGGCGATAACTTTTCAAAAAACGCTTGTAAGAGGTTGCGGTTGACGTTGTTGAATAGAGAAAGGATAGGTCTTTGCATTGTCGTTCAAAACTCAACTTTTTTTTAATCGATTTATCCTCTTACCCTCTTATCACCAACAAAAACTTTTTTTTCACGAAAGTCTCTGCAACCGATTGAAATGTACATATACAAAAAGTTTTTCTACAATGCGTTTAGCACATCCAAAGCAAACCCTTCTAGAAGGTCTAGTTTTAGGTAGGTATGTATGCATTCAAAGTATTTTTTTTTTTTTTTAGTTTTGAAAGCTTGGATGACTTTGAATGCCTACAGTTCCGCCAATAAAGCTCAAAAGGTGTTGCGGTTTCTAAACGCTTAATCAGCTTTTTGAAAGCTATTCTTAGCTGAAAACTAGAACACAACATTGTGCAAGGTCTGGTTGGGAAGATATTTTAATCCAAAGTAAATCCATTATTTTCGAGTTTTGAAACTTTGGATGACTTTGGATGCCTACAGTTCCGCAAAAAAGGCCTGGAAGGCGTTGCAGTTAACGTAACGTAATCAGTTTATTAAGAGATATCAATACCTAAAATTAAGAACATTCTACGAGGTCTGGTTGGGAATATATTCTAATTCAAAGTAAATAGATTATTTTCGAGTTTTTTTATTTTTGAAAATTTGGATGACTTTGGATGCCTACAATAAAGTGCGCAAATAAGGCTCGGAAGGCGTTGCAGTTTTTAAAACGCTTAATTAAGTTTTTGAGAGATATCCAGTAGTAGCCCGTAGCGTAATGGTTAGTGCGTTCGACTGTCACGCTGGAGGTCTGGGGTTCGCTTCCCAGCCTCGTCCACCTAAAAACTAAAAAGTTTTTTTCAGGGCTACTGCCTCTTGCGAGGAATTGACAAATCCTCCAAGAGTATCACTTGTCACGAATAAGTGCTTCTCGTCTATCCGTTCGGATTCGACATAAAATTGTAGGTCCCTTCGATTCCTGTCGACAGGCGCACACAGGAATGGTTGCGAGTTGTTAGTCACTAGGCCCTGGTTCTTCACGAGCCGTTGTGCCACCCAATTTATTTATTTATTTATTTTTTTATTTCTTAGAGATATCCAAAGCTAGAAAATTTTATGAGGTCTTTCAACCCAAAAACTAAGCCTTTATATACTAGCCCCCTTATTTATCAAGAAAAAATAGTTATTTAAGCTTCCGTGTTTAGGAAAACTACACCATGGAATAAAAATGTTCCTGACTCAAATAGAGCAGTAAGCAATTGCTTTTAATTTGAGTCAATAAAACTCATATTCCATGGTGTAGTTTTCCTAAACACGGGAGCTGAAATAACTATTTCTTCTTTATAAATAAAGGGGTAGATATTTGAACTGGGATCCCTCTAAGCTCTGATCAAGCATGCAAATACGGAGCTAATTCGCAGTGTACAATTGTGGTTTATAATGTTAAAGAGTTTATATTTCACAAAGTTTCCTATTTAAATTCCATGGTATGTATATAAACGTGTCTTTTTATTTTGTTCGATAGCAAGATTTTTCCCTAATTTCAATTCCTATGATCTTATATTTACAGGATTTACAATTTACATACCTCTTAAATAAGCATCCTTTTAAAAGTATTAACAATTATTTGTATACTTATCTTTTGAAATATAAAAGCAAGTACCTACAACCTAGCTGTAACATTTATTAAAATAGCAAACGTTAAATCGGTTCATAGTGGTTGTTGATATCCCATATTTTATTATCTAGATATTTAAATAAAAAAATAAAAAAAAGGTTAAAGCAACAACGAAGATAAAACGCTTACGGGCGTCATTAATAAAAGTAGCAGTTTTGTCCCCTTGATGTCTGATTTGACAAATCAAGGCGTTTTCTTGCTCGCATGTATCTACATAGTAATGGCATTCTATATATAGCTCCAGGCAAAACATCCTCCTGTCACGTTCTGTTAAAGTATTCATAATATCTGACCTATAGTCAAATCTTATCAATCCTTAAAAATTTTCGTCTTGCCTTGAGGCGATACCAACCAACCAACAATATAACATCTATCTCTTCCTCTAAAATTCGACCCTCTTTTCGTTTCGTATGTACGTTTCACTAAAAACGATAAAATAAAAATAAAAAAAATATAACTTTAAATAGTCGCATTCAAAATGTCACTCCGAAACTCAACTGATAAATTTTACTCAAATTTAATTTGTAACGATGATGCTGCTGTGCTGCCTCTGTGTGTCCTGCCCTGACAGCCTTTTCAACCCTCATCGTCGCATATCGGAAGGACATAAATTGGTCTGCTTACAAATTCATGAAATGTAGTTCGAGGATATTATAGTTTAGTTGTACGAGTATGTATAATGGAGATCTAGAGAACGAGGATAGGTACATAACTGAATCTATCTATACTGCATCACTTCATATAGTTTGGAACTGGGTATAGGTTTGGTGGATTTGTTGGGTCGGTCGGTCGGACGGTCGGCATGTTTGTGGTTGTGGGGGACAGACCTGTCAGAGCTGTACTGTACGTCTCCATTCATTTTCATTTTATAAATCAGCATCTGGTAGAGCGACAAACGATCAAGATTGAGCTGAGCATATCGAGGCAATGAAAAGATGACATAAAATATTCTGGAAAATCGTTCAAAGCAAGTGATACATTTATCTTTATTGTTGCTTTATGCGATTCCGTAACTAAGTGATGGAATGGATTTTCAGATACCTACATACCTATCGCCTGGTTTTTAATTTTATTTTATTTTTCTCATCGATAAAATGTAGGTAAGATAGAATTATTATTGTGCGAGGTTTATAATATTAAAGCATCTCCTGTGTATCTTGATTTCGGATTGAAAACTGATTCGATTGGAATTGTGCAAACGTAGGAACTTGTGGCATTCAAAGAAATTTAGTTAATCAAATTAAAAATGTTTAAGAATAGAACCAATCCTACCAGAATTATGGTTCTTGATTCTGCTGCGTAATTTTTTTTTTTTTTGTATAGAGGGTTATTAGGATAGAATATAGCTTGACCGTCATTAAAGTATTTGTTCGAATTGTACCTTCCCTTATTATAAAATCTCATATTACCATAAAAGCCCAAAATAATTAGGAACGGCACAAATTAAAAGCTTTTTTTTAATTTCAAAAACTAATCCTTTGTTCAATACATTTCAGGTAATAAATAATTGAAACAAAAAGTGTCCCATTCCCATAATAAATAGGAACGAAGGTCATTTAGAAATCTTACCCTTGAAGATAATACGATTAGGTAACTAAGTTATAATTGAAGGCTATTGCAAACACCGCAGTATAAAAGCAAGAAAGGAACAATTGCGTTCATTTCATATTTAATTATTTATTTTTATACATCAAAAACCAATATTACAAAACAAAATTATAAACCTATTCTTAAAATATTAAGACTTAAGACCAAAACCTGCAACAAAATACAAAGTATGATTATTTTCGAATTTTTACCATCAAAAAAATATTTTTTGATCCGTTATCTGAAAGTTTTAACCCTCTTCTTTTTTGTTTTTCAATTATATGTACGTGTCTTGAGCTTATCTTGGCATGACACAAATTATGAGCAGTTTAGTAAACTTTACTTTATGTCGTTTTTTGTTAAATTTTCCTGCCTAAAGGAGAATGGGCAAAAATGTATGGGAGCTGGTCTACCTACTCAACACCAATTTGTCATACATGGTTGGAAAGGTAATGACGTGTACATTAATTAATTATGTGGACGTAAGGCGCTAAACCATGGGGTTCAAAAGATATTGCTCTTCAAAGCACCGAAAAAGACAGTAATGCAACTCTTCATTTGGAGCTTGTGTTACCACCCACAGTAAAGTGTCGTAATTCGTTGAAAAGACTATTATGTTAACTTCATTTTGTTATATAGCTGTTAAGATGCACATCATGGTGTTAAAAAGTTATAAAGCCATCAAAAACGGCAAACAAAATATAATGCAATTCTTCATTGGCAACTGGTCTACCAACTCAACAGTAATCTGTCATACATCGTTGTAAAGGTTATCACATGTTCTTCATTTAATTATATGGCCATTAAGCCATTAAGGGTTTGTGGGGTATGTGGGTTAAAAGATATTTGGAAAAAAACGCAGAATAGCGCAATAACGCATTTCCGTGTTTTTTTTTCAAATATTTTTTGAACCCCATGGTTTACAGCTTAATGTCCATATAGTAAAATAAAGAGAACGCTATAACCTTTTCAACAATATATGACTTATTGCTGTTGAGTAGTTAGAAGAGTACACAATGAGGAAATGCATTATTGAAGTTGTTGGTTCTTTGAAGCCGAATATCTCTTGAACCCAACGACTTAGAGCTTATCGGCCTAATAATTAATAATTTTAATTACCTTTTCAAAAACGTATGACACATTACTGTTGAGTTGGTTGACCATTTCCAATGAAGAATTACACTGTTATTCTATTTGCCGATTTTAAGGCCTAAATACCTCTCGAACCCCATGGTCTACATCTTAATGGCTTTCAAAAAATAAAGTACATACTTTATGCTTTGTAACGATAAATGTCACATTTCTGTTGAGTAGGTGCAGCATTTTTGCCAAATACCTCCCAAACCCCACTACCTACACTTTATCGTTTTTATACAAAAATTAAGTACACACAATAACCTTTTCACTGATGTATCACACATCACTGTTGAGTTGGTATACCATTTACCAATTATTTTTGTTTTTGATGCTTTGAAGCCAAATACCCCACAAACCCCATGATAAAGAGCTTAATGGCCATATAATGAAATGAAGCACATGTTATAACCTTTACAACGATGTATGACAGTTTACTGTTGAGTTGGTAGACCAGTTGCAAATGAAGAATTGCATTATATTTTGTTTGCCGTTTTTGATGGCTTTATAACTTTTTAACACCATGATGTGCATCTTAACGGCTATATAACAAAATGAAGTTAACATAATAGTCTTTTCAACGAATAACGACACTTTACTGTGGGTGGTAACACAAGCTCCAAATGAAGAGTTGCATTACTGTCTTTTTCGGTGCTTTGAAGAGCAGTATCTTTTGAACCCCATGGTTAAGCGCCTTACGTCCATATAATTAATTGATGTACACGTCATTACCTTTTTAACGACATATGACACTTTACTGTTGAGTAGATAGACCACTTTGCCCATTCTCCTTTATTTATACATTTTTTTAATCAATCCACTTTGATAAAAAACAAACACAAACAAAAACTTTTTGATTTAAAATCTTAGTTTAGGGTTTCAAATTATCCCAAAAATATTCAAAATAAACCTGTGTGACCATTCTCTCTCAGAAAAAAAAGGTGACAAGAAAAAAAAAAAAAAAAAATTTTGAAAAATAAAACAAATTAAGAAATAAAGAAGAACCTTAGCCACTCTCATAGAAATAAAGAATATTATAAAATTTGTTTCACGTAAATCAGATAAATACTTTATAAGTTATGCACGGACATACAAAAAAATTGTGTCGTCTTTATATAATAGTGAATATTAAGATAACGATAAGATTAAGATTAAGATCAAGATTAGGTTAACTTAAATTTAGCGTTATAAATTGTCTATGTAAATAATCAAATAAATAAGCAACGCACCTGCTCGACGAGAGTCCTCGAATGCAACCCGATCGTGTACGCAGCAGAGGATGAACCCATCATAACAAGTTGGCGCGCACAAGTGAAGAATGACTTCAAGCAACTTGGTATGCGCAACTGGAAGCGGCTAGCTAGGGACAGAGCTGGCTGAAAGGGCTTGTTGGTGGAGGGCGTAGTCCATCCTGGGCTGTGAGCGCCATCCAAAGTAAAGTAAGTAAGTATGTAATAAATTTAAAAAACCAATACTCGTAGCTCCACCGATTCTAATTTTTTTGATTCCATTTATTTATATTTAATCAAGTACTCAAATGACATTTTGATTTTTATTTCAAATTTGTGTCTAACGAGCTTCTTTAGTAAATACAAATTGGCAATTCGTTTGAACTCGCACTTGAACTAATCAGTTTGACTATAGTGATGCCAGTGGCAGTGGCGTAGCGTGGGTTTTTGCCGCCCGGGACAGACACAATTTTTGCCGCCCCCCCTGATTTTTTTTTTTCAGCTTTAAAAAAAGTAGTAACCAAGTACCGCGGCAATTAAATGATATTCATGTGTATTTGATTGAATGAAACAACAAATTAATGATAAAATATGAAAAAAAAAATCTTAATAAAGCGATCCATTACCGCGGATGCAAGGGTGCTACATAATAAAGAATTATCTTGAACCATTTGCAAAAAAACACTGGATCGCTGCAAGAAAATTTTAAAACTAAATTTTCGAGATCGAGACATTTTAACCCTGCATTTTTGAGAACATGTAATTTATTTGGCACATACATTAACTGATCAATTTCCTATTGTTTAATATCCATGCGGATGAACAACCCACTCTTATTCGTTTTTCTGAGTTAAATAAGTAAATTAAATTAAATCAATATATTTTCTAAATAAAATATATAAATTATATAAAGAACTTTGATGTAAAGTGTGTAGGAACCAGTGTTGCCGCTGAGATATTTGAAAAAGTCGCAAAAATAGGGGTCCCGAGAAAAAAAAGTCACCTTTGAAAAATTATTTAATATAATAGCCAAAACAAACGAAATCCTATAAATTGCGAAATAAAAAATAAAAAATATTTGCGTTGTTTGAAGTTTTAGTTTTATTTAAATAATTATCAGGTGCAAAATAAATAGGTTCTTACTCTTATAAATTAATTTTGGCAAAAATAAATTCATTTTGATTGAATTAAATTTATTTTTTAGGTAGGTACATACATACATACATATATCTATATTTCAGTATCACTTTTTTTAATGATAAATAAGTTAAATTCATTTTTTAATTAACTTCAGTATAAGCTAAAACAAAGAGATCAGTGTTCCGTCAATTTACAGCCAAAGTTAAAAACAAAAAATAAATAAATTTTCATTCTATTTGCAGAATTTTCTTTAAATAAGAATATTAAGTACATTTTGGGAATTATTGCAAATTATTTATAAATTATTATTCAAACTCCTAGGCGAAACTTTCTCTGTCATTTCTCTTTCTAATTCTGATAATTAAAAAAAGAAAGAAGATACACATCTTATACATACATCGAGTCGAACCAAAAACATTTCAACTTGATTCCGTTTTACAGATTGAAATTCCGTGACTGTTAAAGGAAGGTTGGAAAGTTTTTATCAACCGAAAAGAGAAGTTTTCTAGAGATGGGGTCAAAAAGTCACCCGATTTCAGAAAAGGGGTAAAAATAAACGCTTTCTGAAAAAGTCGCATCCTAGTCGCACGGTGCAAAAAAACGGTCCAAATACGACTTAAGTCGCACAGCGGCGTTACTAGTAGGAACCTATTTTTTAAATGTATTTTTATAGAAGAGAACTTGTTTACATCTGAACTCGCCTGGTTTTAATTACAGCAAACTCTTTAATAACTGACTCCATATCAATGGCCTCAGTCATTTTTTGCTTCTTGAAATTTTGAATTGGATTCTTTGGGCTCATCAAATTAATCAATTTGAAGAATAAAGGATTTTTTTTAATTTCTTGTCGCCGATTTTGCCGCCCCTGGCAAAGTGCCGCCCGAAGTGGTATTTTTTTCAGTAACGTGAAACATAATCAATGTCCGTTTATTGACTATGCCTATGAAACATATTAACCACTGGGAAAATTTTTAATTGGATTCTTTGAGCTCAACAAATTAATTAATTTGAAGAATAAAGGATTTTTTTTGCACCTGCCCTGGCAAAGTGCCGCCCGGTGCCTGTGCCCCCCCCCCCCGCTACGCCATGGAGTGAGGCCATTTTCACTAAGGAAGTTTCAATAAGTTCGGTCCAACTTACATCAATATCAACTGTGAAATACATAATATTTAACCTTATTCGAACTCTTTATTTTGAATTTTCGGATTATGATCCCTGTACTTATACCGTGTACTCCACTCTTGCATCTAAGGGAGATTGCAAATTATATATATATTATATATATACGTATTTCTTTTTCACTTGGATAGTTGGCCTGAAATTACGTACGTATAACTTTTCATAATTGCTAAATTCGGCTGAATTTTCACACAAGCTTAAACGCTGAACTAAACTCAATCCGAAATAAAAGCAACTGAGAACACATTTTTGAAAAATTTGAATTCATTTTTATTTTCTTTATCAGTTAAAGAATTAAAAAGAGTGCAGAGTATCATAAGAAAACTAATGATCACACACTATAGCCTGATCATCCTAGACAAAATTTCATCATAAATATATCAAAGTTCAATGAAGTACAAAATGTTCAGATCCAGTTAGGTTGCAATAATGATGGAGTAGAACATAGTTATAGACCAAAACTTGATATGCCTATGGCGTGTGCCCGGAATTTCAGATTTTGTGTTTTGTCAATTTGCAGGCGTATTTTGTATTTCTCGCTAAGAATGGTTGTAACAAAATTTATAGATAATTAAATTTTCTGGTTTTTTTATTTTGACATTTTTTTTGTATAATAATTATTTATTGCTAATACTAAGCAGAAAGTGATAAAAATTAGGAGATTTGCCCATTTTTTTTTAAATTTTGGACCGTTTTTATTGAAATTAAGTGACACATTTAAATGGCAAAGTCGTAGAAGACTAAATTGCCTACAATTTATGTAGAAACAAAATTTACGTACGACGAATAGATCACAGAATAAAAATTGTAAGCTGTGGATAAGGTTGCTTAAGCCATGTTTCTGTGTTGAGCGAGTTTCTGGCCGTGATTTATTCGTCGTACGTAAATTTTGTCTCCTCAAAAGCTGTAGGGTATTTAGTCTTATACAACTTTGCATTTTAAATGGGTCACTTACTTTTATTAAATATAGTCCAAATGTTGAAAAAACTGGTGAAATCTCATAATCTGTATTACTTTTTCCTTATTATTGGAAATAAATAATTATTTTACAAGAAAATGTCTGGATAAAATAGGTAGAACATTTAATTATCTATAAATTTGTTCATAACCATTTTTAGCGAGAAATGCAAAATACGGCTGCAAATCGACAAAGCACAGAATCTAAAATTCCGTGCACACGCATATCAAATTTTGGTTTAAGACTATGGTTTTATATTCTACTCCACCATTGCAACCTTACTGCATTAAAACATTTTTTACTACATTTAACTTTGAAGGAACTGCTAGATTGATCGAACTAAGTGGCTCCTTATGTCCTTTTAATCTTAATTACTTAAAAAAAAAAAATATCCATAAAGTCATTCTTTCCACAAGCTTCTTAACATAAATTACACCCCACAAAACGATAAATCTTTTGTCATAACTCCTGGCACTCAATTAAATTTAAGATTTTTTTTAATATTTGCATAAGTAATTTACCTACTCAAACTTTTCCTAACTCAGCATCTGCAAATTTGAACTATGTGTATATACTGAGGTACCTTCCAAAAAAAATGTAATGTCTGCGATACATTCATCATCCAACTCTCCTTGCAAAAAAAGAAGCGCAAAAAAACAAAATAACCGACATTTAGGAGAAAAATTTATTCAACACCAAGTTAGTATCCTCACCACATCTCGCAAAACTACGCTATATTTCTGTTAAAATTACCTGCAATAAATTCATATTCTCTCACCAAGAATATACCAAATTGCACTCTTGTTGCCACGCCAAACTAATTCCTTCCACACCACACACTATGCTCTCACTCACTACGTCCGCCACCATAAGCAACTTAAGCCCAAAGGTAAACTTAAACGGCAGCCAGTGCAATATTCGTGAAAATATTATTTTGCAAACTTAACTTTCATTGCAGCGTACACATGCAGTTCATATAAGAAAATGAAACGAATTAAGGCCATTACCAGTTTCTATCCCAACGGACCCAATATCCTCATGATTTACAGCGCATTAATATACATATAGCTTTGTATAGGTAGGTTTTTTTTTTCTATTTTTTGTTTCTACTAAAGCAGGGGTACCAGTGTTGTGAGCGCCCATTAAACATGCCATAAATGCAACAAAATTGCAGAATCATAATAATGTACTTTTTTGCAACCCCAAATGGGCAATAAAAGTTTTAACATTTCACAAAAAAAAAAAAAAAAAAACAAGAGCACGTTTTTATGTTTAACTCTGAAGCATGTAAAGGTCTTATCAAGAAAATTGGTTTGTATGCTTTAATTATATTTGGTTTTCACTTTTCACTCTTTAACAAAAGAACAGAGTGCTTGAAACGATTATTTCTGATACAGATCTAGAATATGGGGATAGAAAACACAATATGTACAATACAAATACCACAAACCAACAGTCAACGCCAACAGAGAAGAATTACCGACAAACAAACCACAAACAGTGATGCGATAAGACCTCAGCCCTTGTACTTATTTGGATGAAATGCTTAAATTTTGCACAAAATCTAGTTCCCCGTCGAGAAATCTATGTGTGTATACCAACCAACCAAGCCAACTCTGGCACCAACACAACTTTTCGACAAGGGAATATCAATTTCTGTTAGGGACCAGCTCTGGCAATGCAATTGTCGGATAAATATGTTAGCTCTTAGCAGAATGGCGCCCGGGTCGGGACTGTATGGGGGTTCAAGAGGTTCGCCCAAAACCATAAATTTCAAACCGTTGAACCAGCAAAATACCAAAATAAGGAATAATTTATTTGTTTGCTTGTACTGCTGTTACAACCCATCAGACTATGGCATGGATAGCGTAGCGTGTGCAATGCATGCATACTATGCACACGTGGTTTGGTTCCTACAAGCATGGATTGGATAATGCACTATGTGCTGTGCTGTTCTGTATGAAGGATTTAGCAAATATTTTGCTCAATTTCATCCTGTTGCCGAAGATGTAAGGACGTCAGTCGGTTTTTCAGACCTATAGAACATGCATTACTCCTCTTACGTTATCGTTAAAGAAGCAAGCAATCAAGGAGAGTATATAGGGTGCAGCGTGGCGGGCACGAAGGAGCCACATCAGATTCAAAGATGGAGCGTGCCTGTCAAGGCTAACACAACCAAGTTAACAACATCCACATGCAAATAAATGCGTGCTTATAAATTCAACAAAGCAGCCAAGATGAGGAAGGCTGGCTCTGACGATAATAAGTCACAGAAAACCAAGAGATATTGGTTGCAATTGATATTTATATCCTTGCACTGAAGGAAAATCTACCTTTTTTTTTGCATTGAATGGAGTTGGCTTCGAAATGATAGCTAATTGAATAAGGGAAATAAATTCCATGGAAGTTGTAATTATATTATTTCAATTTTTGAATAGATATTTTGGTAGGCGAAAATTCCTTGAATTTTTCAGATAATAAGCTTTGTTGACAAAAATTTAATAAAATTGGGTTTTTAATATGATAATACGGTCGCAGTTAGGCTGCATTGCTTACGCAATGGACATTATATTAATTATGAATGTTCAATATAGCTTATTATAGTTTAAAAGAATTTGACCCTCTGTTACGATGACAGAAAGGACAGCAAAACTAAGTCACATAATTCAGTCTGTCTGTCTGTTCAGCAACAGCCCAAGCAGTTTGATTGACCCGAACACGTTTTTTTCTGAATATTGACTGCTACACTGAAGGTTTTAGCATTTAAGAATTTAAAAAAAAAATCCTAAATTTTGGTAATAGGATTGGGATATTGATGGGTTGTAAAACTATTTAATAGTAGTATTTGAGAAAATATCCCCCTCTAGCTTTTGAACAATCCGCGTAATCAGCGTTTGAAAAAAAAAATACATAATACATACATATATGTACATAAAATACATAACCCACTTGGACTCTTCAGTTGACAATGAGGGCCTTGTCAAGACGCAATTTTTATTAAGTTCAGTCCAGCTTACATCAATTATACTGCGAAAATCAATTGTGAACTATATCCAACCCAATTAGAATTTCTAATCAAGAATTTTTGGAAATTTTCAGTTGACAGTGAGGGCCTTGTCAAGACGAAATTTTTATTAAGTTCAGTCCAGCTTACTTAGGACTTAAGGTTCTTAGAAGGGAAATTGAAATTTTTTCTTAGCTCAAAAAATAACGGTGCCTGTCATACAACCAATATTCAAAAATTGATTTATTTGAAAAACGACTCTAACGATTTTCAAAAAAAAAATTATGACGAAGTAAAACTACTACAATAAATAGTTCTGTATAATTGTTATTGGGCTTTTGTTGGTCAATTTTGTTTAATTATGCAAATGAAAACACGTGAACACGTAAATATTTTGATAGAAAAAAAAAATGTTATTACGTTTATAACGGCACCTGTCATACAACCGATTTTTTGGTTTTCAAATTTCTCGTTAACTACTACACCGATTTCAACCAAAATTTGTACACAAAAGGTTGCTTACAATCTTAGCAATTTTCCATATACAAATTTTCGAAAAAAAAAACAATATTTGGATTTTTAAAAAAATTATTAATTTGTTTTGTTTGCAAATTCAATATCTTGAAAACGGGCTAATGATTTTTTTTTTTAATTTTGTGAAAAATTGAATTTTATTAATTACTAAAAGTCGGCATACCAAATTTTATTTTAAAAAATGTTCAAAATTATTAAAAAAAAAAAAATCTATCTTGAATAATTTCAATAAAATCCATAAGGAACTATGAACAAAAATATGGAAGTTTCAAATAATAATAAAAAAAAAAAGTACAACAAAAATAATTCAAATGATGCAAAATTTACTAAAGCATAAAACTGTTTTAATTTTTGAAGGTTTTGAATGAACAACAACCACTTGTGTTTGGCTACCAGTATTACATTAGGCTGGAATTATTACAATTTCATGGCTGCCACACCAATCACCAGATTCCTTTAGTGGTGCTTAGTCTATAGTTTCAATTTTAATTTATAAATAATTTTGCCGTCAACTGGATTTGAACCTAGACCAAGATACCTCAGAGGCTGTTGCTCTAAGCTTTGCAGCACTGAGGTCACCTGATCGTGCCCATCCAAATGAAGGTTTTTTCATTTACAACTGCATTTGGACAACTAGCATTTTAACAATATATTACGACCTTATATTTTAAAAATTATTAGTAAATGTTGAAAAAGTGAAAATGTAAACTGAATTTTTGCAGTTTTTACAAAAAATCTATTTTCAGTAGTTTGTCAATCATAGATTTTTTTTATAAAATTTTTAAAGATTTTTCAAGATCAAAGCGATTTTCAGTACCTCATTTTTGAAATATTCGGAAAAAAAAGATATACATACTCTCTGAAAGCGTACTTGAACCTTATAAAAGGTAAATTAGTTGCAGTATTTGGTCAGCCATATATGTATATTTGTTTAACGAATTTTTAAATTTTGTTTCAAGGTCGTATAAAACTTTTTGGGAGACGTGAAATAATGCCATATGAATTAAGGCCGAATGTAGCCTTATTTCCTATTTAAATGGAAATAAGGCCATACCAAACATATGGCCTTATTTCAATTTTGTAATAAGACCCGTCGGGCGTTATTTAATTTTTAGATTGGTATTTCTGAAAACTTCCAATCTTTTGTTCAGTTTGAGAAATTGAATAATGAAGTTAAATGTCTTTTCAAAAAACATAAGTACGCGATTTTTTTTCATTATAAACAGAGCAGAGAATATTGAAAAAATCCTTTTTTTTTAAATTCACATTTTTCAAAAATTCAGTTTTTCAAAATTCTGTTAGCTAATCTCTATAAATAATCGAAAAAATCACGTCAGCTGCATTAACCGAATTTTTAAAAACTAAATTTTTGAAAATCTGATTAAAAAAAAATGTTTGAAATTCAATTTTCCAAAATTCTGTTAGCGAAGCTCTGATAATAATACAAAAAAAAAAACAAATGCTGCCTTATTTCCATGTTTGAATGCGGCCAAGTAGGCTTGCAAATAAGGCCCGTCGGGGCTTCCTTACCCTCCTTTACGTAATCTGGTCCATTTGGACCCCATAGCATGTTTGTACACTCATAAGTTTTTGTGTTTTATTTTTTCGCCTTGGCGTTTAATACTCAATGATCAAAATTCAATTTTCTATGTATTTTTGAGCTTTTATGATCACTGAAACTCTTTAGATTGCATCAAAATCTGATAAACCATTTTCAAGAAAGTCGAAAATAAAAAAAAAATATTTTTATGGGCAGAGGTCAAGCCTAAACTTAATATAAATAACTGAATTTTTTCCACACACAAATCTACTGGAGACGTTTTTAAAGCAAATAAAAAAAAAATAATAAGTTTAACGAATACAAATTACAAAGCATTATTTATAGTTCTTTCAAAACATCTCTAAAACAAACAAAGAAAGGCGAAAAAAAGCAATTCATACTAAAAACATATTCTATGTTAATTAAAATTAAAATTCAATTTGAAAAAAATATTAAAATAATAAATTATGATATTAACGACGCCAATGCCGAGGCCGACGTCTGATGTACCTTAAATATTCCAAAAAAAAAGAGAATTCCGTTTCGTAGCCTGCTCCTGCTCCAAAGCACTGACAGACATTGAAAACTTCTTATGAAAATTCATGTTTCTCAAATGAATTTTGATTAGATTCTAGATGACAGCAAAACTACCAACCACTGTCATTTAGCATTACTAGAAATCTTGAAGGGGTTTATATACACTCAACAACCCAGGTAAGAACGAGTACACGCACCACCCCATCAGCTAAAGTGAAATCTTGGTAGAGCCACACTAAGTCATCATGGGGATTATTCAAAACTACTTTGCCAGAATATCAATCCGACATACAACTGGCCATAAAGATGTGCCGGCCGAAATGATTCAGGAAGAAAGAAGGACTCAGACGATGACGATTGCGATGGCAAACTAACGGCCAAAACAACAACAACTGGCAGGACGAATTTCAATTTATTTTTCTGGAACAACAACAAAAAATGAAATGGAAAAATTATTATTAGCAAGAAAACTCAGCATCCAGTGGAGTAATAATAACTTTGGTATTCAAGAAAAGTTTTTCTCGCCGGGGGACACAGCCATAGCATAGTCTCCGTTTTGGGCTCTATTGGAGCTTACTTTTCTTTACCCTACCGCTACCAATCGGTGAAATGACGAACTACGACAGCTACTGCTGCTGTATTATTGTTTAGCTGGTTGTTCTTCGGTTGCTTATTATAATGACGATTAAGGTTGACTACTCTGCGAACTTCTCGAACTTTTTGCATAAATTTTCACAGAATAAGCTCAAAAGTTTAACGGTTCTTCATCATTAGCATCAGCTACCATGTAAGGTAGGTATATTAGAATTAGGTTGGTATATACATACATATATACAATGGTCGAAACCTTGTTAACTTTTATTCGGCGCGATGCCTCCCTTCATAATCACAGCGTGACGCAGTTAAGACCTTAAAATTGTCTTCAGAGCGATGTGAATGTTGGACTGTTGCTTGAATTGTGGATTGAAAAAATGAGGTAAGGTTCACTTTTCATTGTTTTTGACTTGTAGGGTTATTGCAAAGTTCTCTAAAGTGAACTTTTAAATCCGCTTATTAATTAGCAATATTCGTACTCAACAAAAAAAAATGTCACACTCCAACTGACTTTGGTCCTTGGAGAAATAAAATGCGAACCGCGAATCGTGGTTGCTTTGTGCTTTGTTTCCCATAAGTCACACATTGCTGAGGAGGGGACATGCAAAGGGGTGTGTTTTTTTTGTTTTGAGAAAACTTTCGTTGTAAGCTTCATTCAACAGTAATTATTATTAAAAGTCAAAACTTTTACTTAAGAATCATCAATTATTAATTGAAGCAATTTCGAAAATTAATAATTCAGGTTAAATACGACATTACGCCATGGGGTGAATATTAATTGCTTTTTATTCTCTTAAGTCCAATTAACTGATTTCAAATCTGATTTCCGATAATACCAGAAGTCAAATTGTATACATAGGTATAGGTGGAATATGCCTACATAAATAGAAACTGAATTTAATTTATTCGATTGCTGCTTTCTAAAAAAAAAATTAATCGGGTGGCACAACGGCTCATGAAGAACCAGGGCCTAGTGACTAACAACTCGCAACCATTCCTGTGTGCGCCTTTCGACAGGAATGGAAGGGACCTACAATTTTATGCCGAATCCGAACGGCTAGACGAGAAGCACTTATGCGGGACAAGTGATACTCTTGGAGGATTTGTCTATTCCTTGCAAGAGGCAGTAGCCCTGAAAAAAAACTTTTTAGTTTTTAGGTGGACGAGGCTTCTTTCTAGTGTTTGTTTTTTTACCATTTTGTTTCTTTAAGGTTAAGCAATGTTGGGAAATTTAGAGTGTATAGATATGTCCATATTTAATTAACTTTGAAATTGTCCTTTGAATCAAAGAACCTCAGGACTGAGTAAATTTGGCTTGTTCAGGAAAATGAGATCTCAGAATTCTCACTGCAAAAATACATAAGCGAGCTACAAACATTTTGTTCCCTGAGTATTTTGACAGTGAGGTGAGATCTCGATTTCCTAGTCTGGTTATTGATGAGACAAAAAACACATACCAATGATCTTTGCAAAATTCTGACTTTTCTTTTGCATAAAAATAAGCAAACATTTGCAAAAATTTGACAAAAAAATGCTAAAATGGGCAAAAATATGCACTTCTAAAGAAAGTATGCAGAAAATGCATTTTCGACGAAATATGCAAACACTCTTCTTAACAAATTTCATAAAACGGATTTACCAAGGTCTTCAGTTATTTGTGTCGCTAAAAAATAAATTATACCATGCAGTTAGATCAAAATCTCGATTTGCACTTTTTTATTCTTCGCAATTATCCTACATAGCTATATATACATATGTATGTGGGATCGATGAGTAATAACATAAAGCTAAGTATTTAATAAGAGTATATTATTGTATATTAGATAACGCAGATACTATACTTTCAGACCGTCGTCATGATCAAGAAGCAAAATAAACATCAGCACATTCCACTGGACGGAATACGACCTGTCACCACCGCGGCGATGAATAGCAACCATACACCCACGACGATAGATAAGAATGGAACAGCAAACATACACCACCGGTCAATGCACTGAACAGATCCAAATATCCAGCAATGACAACGACCGACGAAACATGACCTAATTCAATGCATTTAAATAGCCATGCACATCGTAAGGAGGAGAACAAAACAAAAACAATGCCAAGCATACCAAATCGATTCATCAAGATTCTGCTGCTACTGGGAGGAGTGGTAGGGGTTGGCTGCCTATGGAGTTGGGCCACCAGGGCTCTTGCCTGGTATCGACTCATGCGAAGGTTGATGGTATGGGATCTTATCTAAGCGACGGCGAAAAAACACAGAAGAGAGTTCAAGAATAGCTACGACGACGACAAGAAGTAAGGTAACGACGATCTATACGACGACGGCGGTCTGAAGTATATTTCTGTTTAAATTAAGTCAAAGAAAAGTAAAGTAAATAAAAACCAAAACGACTGTTTAATAAAGACAATATATTAACTATTATAGTGTATAAAAACTGTTTATATTTCTTTATATCCTACATGTATACGTCCCAACTAACAATTTTTCCTCTATAAGGTTAATTTTTTGAATTTCTATAAGTTATTATTTGTACAAGGCTTGTATTCGGTTTGGACATCGAAGTTGCAAATTTTCGAAGCTTTATTTTTGAAAACAGCTTCCTACAAACCTATTACAAGCAGAATCTTTAATTTTCTGCAAGCCTGAATATTTACAATTTGGTTATAGTTTTCGAATGGCTTCTCAGAAATTAGTTTTGAGAGGCATGCGAAATAAAAGATAAGAAAAAGCTTTCATTAGGAAGCATTGCCAAGAGCTCTAGAAGGGCCTGCTTACAAAGGCCTGAAACAAGCTATTATGTGTACAAAAGTCTAATGGTAGCATAATTGTTAGTGGAATTATGTCAATTTATTTTGTTTCTGTAAGCCCCCTGAGGAAAAGCCCAATACAAGCATTATCTTGTGTACTGTTCGGCGCATGTCAAATTATTTATGAAAATAAAAATAGGTAAATTTGTATCATTTTAAAAATTTAAATTAAACCGATTCATTGAGTAAAGGTAAAGCTTTTAAATTTTGCAAAACAAACACGGAACAAACATTTATTTTCTGCATTGAGATAAATATGGAAAAAGAAAACAATTTATTTAAATTCACTTCAAAAAAAATATATATTTATGTTTTTTACATGGAACTATAATTATGTAATCTATATTCAGAATAGCAGTACAAATACAAATTATATATCATGTTCTATTAGAAATGATTACACAAAAACGGATAAACTTTATTCATATTCGTTGTTTGTTTTCTTTTTTTAATTTCTATAAAAAAAAAAAATAATACCCCGGATCCCACCAATAAAAATGATTTCCTCAGAATTAAATTTGATCGCAGTGGTAACTCTGATTAAGAATGACATCCAATTTTGGTTCTATAACCCATCAAACACAAGCCCGACACAACCATAATAATTGTGTGAACTCTGTCAGACGCATGCGCGAGAAGCATTTATTTCGATGAATTTGCCTCAGCGAAGTGATGTCAGCCTAATTTGTTTCTATAAGATCTGTAAAGAGGTGGTTATGCAAACATAATTTTAATCATCCTCTCAGGCGCATGCGCGGGAAGTAATAATTCCGATTATTTGGTGCTAGCGAAGTGTTGCACACTCAACATGAAAGCATTAAAAGCTGGTACTTCGCATGGAAATTAGTATTGTTGTGAAAACAAGCTTCTGCTGGCTGAATTATTCACAAACGAGGTGACCAAAGAATAGTTTCTGTTTCATCGTTAAAAAATATTGTCACGTTAAGAAATTAATTTTAAATGTTTTTTAATATCTATACTATATAGCTACTTTCAGTTGAAAAAACTTAATGATGGTCGTTATTGTTTATGTTTTTTAATTAGGCAAATTACCTAGTATTTTTAAAAAAGATACAAATTATAATTGTCAGTAAATGGTTTGTGTACAAAATGAAAAGTATGTACATATTTTATGGATCATAAAAGAGTTTTTTATATTTTATCTCAAATCAAAGCCTTTCATTCTTAAAAACAATCGATTTCAATGAAAAGGGAACTTACAAATATTTAAATTGTTGTCTCACAAAATGTATGTTTGTGTGACCACTTCCATATTTTCTCTGATGCGTAATCATGGAAACATTAAAAATTAAAAAAAAAAAAATAGCATTAAGTAAAAAAAACTCCCTTGCAAGCAACAGACAAATGGTCACCTGTATTTTTTAAATTAGTTCAATTCATCAGGAAGTCCCAAGGAAGTTTTTAGGAAGCTAATTTCGGTTTCAAGTGGTTCCAACTTGCCACTCATTTTTCATATGCCAGGCTAGCTCAATACATAAGGTGCTCGACTCTCAACCCAACCATCCTCGGTTCAAATCTCGCAAAATCCATCAAGTAAGTAATGTGTTTTTTCAGATATAAATAATTATTGTGCATTAAGTTCTAGAAGAAAATCATTACTTGCATGCAAATAAAGGAGGAAATGTAGAAATAAAAATAAAGAACTTATTTTCATTTTGTTTTGCATTGTGCTTCGAAAAGGCTTCTCCTAGGCCTCGACAAGCCTTTTGTAAGGGTTTTAAGATGTGCCTATTGAAACACTTGAACAAAACTACACTACTACATTTGCAATGTTTGAGTGAAGTTTTGTTGTACAAGGCCTTAGCGAAATAAATTGAGTACTTCCAACAAACCTGTAAATGATTACTTAAAAGCCTTTCGAGCTTCTCAATGTGGGCCAAATGTGTTTCTCTAGGGCCTTATAGAGACAAATTTGCTAATCAGGAAATAGCTTCGATAGACCCTTACAGAAGTTAAACTGTTAGTTGGGATATATTTGGCTCTCTAAGAATTATGTATACTAGTATCGGCCCGTGGCCGAAAATTCGGCCAAGAAAATGTACTTAACACACTTTTTAAGAGAAATTAGAAATAACCAATAAGTTGGATTTTTTTTATTGTTAGGGCTTAACTAAAATAGATCTACTGTTTGCAAAAAGTGCAAAAGTGGGAAAAACATGTAAAAAGACATGATAAACATGTATTCAACAAAAAACTTCTTCCAAAAAAACATACGAAAATATTTCTGACAGATAAATTTAACCACCAAATATAATTTTCGATTTTTTGTTGTCTTCAGCAAAGATATTCATTTCTTTTTTTTACTTTTTGCAAAAAAAAGGTCAATGTCGTTAAGCCTTTACTATAAAGAATTCATAAATTTTTTATTTGAACAATACCTGATTTTTGTATCTTATTTCTATCAGTGACTTAACCCCTGCACCCTTAAAAAAATATGAAAATATTTTGCCGCTCAGTTAGAAAAAAATATATAATTTTCAACAAAAAATAAATCAACCAAAAATTACCCTTCCTCAGTTAAAACAAACTTTGCCCTACTAAAATTATGAATTACTTTGTGGATACAACAGTTACTTTTCTAAACCTAAAACCGCCAATTTGTTTGATTTTTGCGTTGTTTCACTATGCCAATATAACTCAAGATATAAGCTTTTTATGCGAACCTTAAGCCTAATCCACATCTGTGTCGTGTTGTGCAGTCGTGTGTCACTATCGCTACAATGTATTTCATATGCGTAGAACCATATTCGTCTCGTGTGTTGTGTTGCAGTGTGGTGCATAAAATATATGGAATGACAGCGACACACAACTCAACAACACAGATGTTGATCAGGCTTGAATGTTTTTTTTTTAGACTTTGTTTTTCTGATTTTTTGCGTATTATAAATCTCCAAGAAAAAGCCGATAAGGTCCACATAAAAAGCTTATATCTTGAGTTCTTTTGGACTTAAGAAAAATGACAGAGCATCATAACATATATTTTTCAAATTTATTGAAGTGGTAATACCTCTGGAAAACAAATTGGAAAATCGCTATTTTTAAAACCCCACCCTCCCTAGAGTCTGAAAAAAATCTGCCAGATTTTGGTTCTCGATATAAGCACCTACAAACCCTCATACTCTAATTTTGAAAATGAAAAATAGCCCCAAAAATGTATATGGAAAACAGCAAAAACATATGAAAGTTTAAAATTTGTTAATTAGGGCCTGCCAGGCGACTGAGGATACCCTAACGTGAGTGGGACAGAGGACCCAAAAGTGGAGTTAAAATCATTGAACCCGTGAAGTGGGCCAAGCAAGGTACTTTTAAGGCTATCCCAAACCGACGCAAAACACTTTTTTACAATTGTAATTTTTTCTGTTGTTGTTGCTTCTTACACTTACATACATATTTTGGGATAATTTTTCAGTTTTTGTTTGGAGTCATTTTTCATACGTAAGTTTGGGGCCATTTTTCATTATGAGCCCACATTTGGGGACATTTTTCGTTCGGGGCATTTTTCAATGGGAGCAAATTTCATATAGCCTGCAGGTGTACAAACATGTGCATCAGCACCAGCCAACTTATCCCGAGTTCGTTCTTTTACAAATAATACTTCCTTTTTTTAAATACTGACATATGTACATACACACAAACAAATTATTTTTTGATATACATAAAAGCTTAGTCTGCTATAGTTCAACATTTACATATTTCCTATGGAAGTGGTTTTTGAGCAAAAATATATAAAAATGTAAGTTTCTCTGTTGTCCGGCAAGTTATGAATTATAATTTTTCACCAAAAAATCCAAATAAATAATGCTTATCTTCCAAAATTTCAGAGTTCTAATCCAAACCCTTGAAATGATAAAAATCATTTATCTGGAAAAATTTAAATGTCCATTAAATGCTTAAACAGCTACATACAGACATCTGTGGGGCAAATCCTTTCCAACGTTATATAATTTGTGTAGTTCCGTTGAGTATTTACAGAGAAAAGTGTACCGTTAGGTTTTGCTTATGATTTGCTTAGCGTATTAATATATAGATGGGACGCAAAAATCTAGAAACCTACAATTCTTGTATTTAAGTGGCGGTTAAAATAATAGAACAAAAAAAATAATAATTTCAGAATAAAAAAAAAAATGTTCCACATACGCCATAGGGCCCCAAATTTCTTTTATTAATTTTTGTAATCAATCACTTTACAGTAATCTTCATTATTAATGAATCTTATTAAACGTATATTGCTGCATTAATTGATATTATTTTTATCGATTTGGGCTTAGAAGCTAACCATAACAAAAAGCAGAGTAGCGCTATGATGATACTCGAATATTCTAAAAAAAACTTGTTCGATTGACGCTTTTGAAGAAAGTTGTTTGAACTCAAACAAACAAAACAAGAAAACATGATCAAAGAAAATTTACAATTTGCAATGTTTTGTGCAAAACAAATAAGGACTGTTCATGGCTAAACTAACCTATGTACAATGTAGATATCGCTCATTAAAAAGAACAACGTCATAACTCAAAAAACATGAATTTTGACCTAATGATACAGTTCAAACTCATTTTCTATAAACTATTTTTTGGCAAAAAGTCATTTCTAGAATTTGAAAATTAAAGGCTATACAACATCATTTGTCATTATATACACTGTCACTTTTAAATGTTTTTTTTTGTGGCAATACTGTATTTTTTACATTTACGCAGGCACCTTTGAAGTGAAAACAGTCCAATACATATTTTAAAAGTGTCATATTTTGCGATAAAACTTTAATTAATAGCTCTACCAAGAAAAAAGAAAAAATTAGATACAAATGAAGATGATTATAATGAAATACAGCAATGTAAACTTTAAATTACGATTTCTGAAATTTGAAGTTTTTTGAGTTAAGACGTTGTTCTTTTTAATGAGCGATATGTGTCGATCAATAATGCACAGCACATAAAACTTAGACCAAGAAATCCAATTTTTGATTTTATACTTAGTTTTCGACTGGTTTTCACTCCCTCTGACTATTTTCCTGTATACATAGATTCCTATTGTTGTCTACTCAATTGTTTATCTTTTATTGAATCTTGAATATTGTGTTATTATCCTAATAAAATATGCACGTTTAAAAAAACATGTGCATCCTTTGTGACATTATTTTAATTGCAATGATTTTTTGGGGCAAGAAACGTATGACACAAGTGAGTGATTCACATGGATAAGCAAGTTTTGTTTTTATGATTTTCATTTTAAAGAAAAAGCATACATTAAAAAAAAAAAAATATTTAAAAATCAACAATAACTGATAAAATCATGAATATCCGAAACTTTCTCACAAACTTGTTCTTTTAATAGTGGAATTTCCGTGCTTACATTTATTTTCACACAAACTTATTTTGTTTTTTTCTGAAAGCATCATACAATCTTTATCTCATGCATACATTACCTACATATATTTAATAATTAAATTATAATAAAAATGCATAGACTAGAAAATGCAAAATCTAATGAAAAAACTTCTTATGAGCAATAACATTGTTTTCTAACTTTTTGTTTTACTTTTGTTCAAGCAAAATATTAGTTTAAATAAAAAATGAAAACTTACCAGATGGCTATAGCATCGCTCATTGCACTTCTCAAACTACCATCAGCAAAGCATCACTTAGAATGCCACCCGTTTCAATTTTTTCACTCACAGGATCATCTCGTCGAAAAAGGGGCAGCGGTGGAGGGCTTCGGTGGTGGTAGGTGCAATAAAAACATAAATACAATTTAACATAACAAAAACGAAACACCACGTCCATGAAACAAAAGTTTTTATTTCTTCCCACCTATAGACAAGAGAATTTTAAATTTTGCATTTTTTAAAAGAAAAAGAAAATAAAAAAAGGAAAAAACATTTTAAAAGTAGGAAATACACAAGAAACAAAAAAATTAATCAACTACTACAACTCCTCGTGCTCCTTTTGGATGTTTCCTTAGAAGGAAGGTATTTATTTGTAAGGGCATATAGCATTGAAGCTCAAATAAAGTAAAATGAAATGGGTGCAAAGAAAATACCATTGAGGCAGCATAGTTAAGCATTTAAAATCAGGAGAACAAAAAATTATTTCAAACAAAAAAACACCAACAAGAGATGGTTTCTTCTTCTGCATCGTAAAGAGATTGTCTTCCAACAACAGCCAGTAAAAGAAGTTGTTTTCTATTAAAATGATGTAGAGAAGAAAGAAATAATAATGCAAAACAACCAGGTTATATGAGCTTATTGGAATTTCCTCCTTAAGCTGCATAAAACAATTTACAATCGTATATAGAGGAAGAAAATTAGTAGGTAGAAGAAAATTAATCTTCTTTTCAAACAAAAAAAAAAGAAGAAAATTATGGAATTCAATTTAATGTTTTTATGTGTGTGTGTGTTTTTTAAGCTTCTCGTTTATCTATAATAAAAAATGTTTTACTTCTTTTGGCTATTTAGCATTATTTTGTTTGTTTTTGATTTCTACAAAAAAAAAAAAAAAAAACATATTTTGTAGAAATGAAAAAAGAAATTCGTTTTGAATTCTTTCTATTTGAATTAAGAAAAATGCAATTTAAAATTCTGCTCAAATCCTTTTTACTTTATGCGTATATATGGTTTTTTAAACATTGAGATACAGACTAAATGGATTCACTTAAAATTTGTGGCAAAGAGAAAATTTTGTTGTAATTTATGAGTAGAAAAATAATTCAGCCTTATTATCGTACCTGATCGGAACGTAAATTTTCTCCGATTTCTACGAAATGTACGAATTTTGTATCATTGTAGCCGTTCAGATAGACCAATCGGACATCAGTTTTACGAAAAAAAAAAGTTTAAGTGCGTTGAATGTCAAATCCATGCGTTGCATGCCGATGAAATGTCAAAATGGCAGCAACGCATCGTGAATTCATGCGATGTATGGAGATATTTGCTTTCCGATTTCCCCGACAGAAAATTTGAAGTGAAAAATTTCCTGAAAAAAAAACGAAATGGACGCTCAGCAACAAAGATTCGTAAGTAAGCGTATTTTTATTTGGCAATTATTTATGGTCATTTGAAAATATTTTGACAAAAATGTAAATATCAAATACATACATCGTCGAAATCAACACTTAATTTATTTATTGGTGCTTACGTCAAATACACGCGTCGGTAAACGTCGGTTTTTCCGTTACGAAACGGATACCATGAAGGAAATAAACGTTACGATCGTAACCTTTCTCCGATCGTAGGTTTCTCTGAACGGATTTGATGATAGACCTGATTATCTATGTAGTATATATGTTTTAGCTCATAAAGGAGACCGACAAAGATTTTTTAATTTAAAAATAAAATTTTGTATTTTACCTCTTTGATCATGTGAACCGCGTTAAAGTGAATCATTAAAACTATAATTACTACTAGCTGTCCCGTGCTTGCGTTGGTTCTAAAACTGTATATTTTTATATTTACATTTTTTAGAGTTAAATTTTATAGTTATAATTTGAAGGCATAATTTTTTTATAAAGCTTTCCACGTTGATTAAAATCGTCCTATTTAATTCGAGACAGCAATTCACAAATTCCACAATTTTTGTTCGATTTTGATGAAATAAAGCTAATTTTGTTTTTAAAATGATAAAAAAAGGACTATTATGTGCTTTGCCACTTTTGCACTCATCAGTCTCCTTTTTTGTGGTGCTGAGCTTTAAACCAATTTTATTTGAAAAACTTTTTATGCACACCATAGGATTAGAACCCACGCATATCAGATTTGCTCAGTCTTAGCAGTGGTGTGCACTACGCACTCCACCGCTTTAGACCACTGACGTTACAGGTCGAGATGTGTTATTTGTTTATTAAATGCATTTGAAGCATCAGCATTTTTATAAGTGCCTTTAAGTATGCTGTCTTGTTCCGCCTCCATTTTTCTCCATACCTTGTTTCGATAGACTACAATTCGCAGTACGTATCAAAGGGGGAGAGGTTGGAAGATCGTTAACGAACCAGACTATTAAGTTATTATTGTTATTATTACTATTCGTACTAGAATGTCAGCTTATTAGGCTTGACCACTCTTTATTCCATCATATATCTCCAGACAAACAATTGGTGGTAGCGCGTTTAAGTTGTTGTTGTTGTTCAAAAATTCAATAAAATTGACGGAATAAAGAATGGTCAGGCCTAATAAGCTGAAATTCTAGTACGAATAGTACAATAATAACAATAAGGACTATTATTCTTTTTTGAACATTACAAAGATATGTTAACTCGATAAGAATGTGACTGAGTTTAAAATCGTTTAGTCAAAAAAATGATTCTTATTTTTTTTTTTTTTTTAATTTTCAGTTTGGATCCATTTTCGAATCAGCCCGTAATTAAGGTATAACCATTTCCATAGCTTATGAATGAGAAATACTCAAAAAAAAATTTCAAATGTAAAGCCTAGTACTTAGTTCAACTGAAAATGAAATTTCTATATAAAAGTGACATTTATTTCACAACGATGAAATTCATAACAAGAGCTGAGTACCCAAAATGTGAGAGCGAAATATGAACCGGTTCAAAATTAATTTCATTCCATAATTTTCCTTTCCTAACGTACGACCACTTGAAGTGTGGAAAAGTGTGACATTTGTCAATAAATTAAAATAAAAGTTGTAATAATTGAATAAAAAAAGCCTAAAGAATTATTTTAGATCTTATGATCTTTTATTTTTATATATTAACTGTTACCGAAAAGCCAAACATCAAACTATGGAATTAAAATAGTCTTCTCAAGCATTACAAGATTCTATTAAGCTGTCAGACAAATCAAATAATTTTTCATTCAAATTAAGTACTAACAATTTTCAAACTGAAGACTGAAATTGCATCACGTGGATAATTAGTTATGGTTTCACAATGCTTTTTCACGTGAATTTCAAACCGCTTTTATTTTTCATTTCACTCAGGGGTGAGTATATTTTTTATTATGATATTTTTTATTATGAGGATCTATGATAATTATGTGTGAAACGAAATATCGGCCAAAAATGCTCACCACAGCTTATATCTTATCAATGACTCTGAGACATAATTGAGGTTAAATGTCGTCAATGTGCCGAATTGTCTCAACATTTGGCTCTTGAATAATTGTTCTAGGTTTATTGACCTACACTTTTTCTTTTAAATATCCCCAAAGAAAGAAGTCCTACGCTGTTAAATCATTTGATTGTGGAGGCCAATTAACATCGCCAAGACGCACATGGGATAACACTGACATTGAATTTTCGCGCAAAAGAGCCATTGTTTCGTTGGCTGTGTGGCAAGTGGCACCATCCTTATCGTCCAGGTCCATATCCTCAATTTCTGGCCACAAGAAGTCCGTTATCATCTCGTAACTGCTTGGCCGACCTTATTTTCGAAGTAGTATACGGCCCGATGACGCCACCAGTCCAGAAACCGCACCAAACAGTCACTCTTAGTGGATACATCCACTTTTCAACCATCACTCGTGGATTTTCTTTTGCCCAAGTGCGGCAATTCTGCGTGAATCCACTGAGGTGAAAGTGTGCCTCGTCGCTGAAGATGATTTTCTTCCTAAAGTCACCATTCATCGTCTGTCTGTTCAACCAACCATTCGTCGTATTGACGACGCTTAAAATAATCAGAAGGCTTCAGCTCTTGAATCAATTGAACCTTGTTAGCGTGTAAATCCAAATCTTTATTCAAAATTCGCATCAGTGATGTTCTTGTGATGTTCCATTGTTTGGCACGACGACGAGTCGATGTTGACGGCTCTTCTGACACACTATCGCGAACAACAGCGATGGTTTTCGCAGAACGAACTGGTCGAGCATGCACAGGTGTTTCCACATTTCCTACAGATCCAGTTTGCAGAAATTTGAGCACTATTCTACCGATTGTGGACACATTTGGTCGATTATGCTGACCAAAAACTTCACGAAATGCATTTTGATTTGAACGCCCATTTTCGTATAAGGCTTAAAAAATCTTAACGCGCCGCTCAATTGTGTACCTCTTCATGGTTGAATTTATCAAATACTGAAACAAAGAAATGTCAAATTATATTGAGCAAAAATCATGACATTAAGGTGTGAGGTGTGACTCACAATAAACATCGTACATTATGGTTGGACCACCCTTTATAACAGCTCTCAACCTCAACTGTTGTTTTAAATGTTCCACGAATTTCAATACATAAAACCTTTTAAGAAAAAAAACATTTTTATCGTGATAATTCAAAGAAATATACAAATTATTATTTTTTTTTTTTTTTATAGTGATACTAAAAATATTATGGAAAACAAAAGCTTGTATTTTTACGAATTAAAAACTCCAAAAATGCGACCTCATTTTAAAAATCTAAAAAAATTAAATAAGTGTTCTAAGGAACCATAAAGAACCTAATTCGTATAGAGAGCATATAAAACAAATGAAAAAAAGGGAAATCCTGGTCCACCCCAGTGTAGCATGCATTCAAAATTGAAATAAGTTCAACTTCAGCTGCACCATACATTTCTACATTAGCAGCTTCACATTGTGGTACTGCATACTATTTGCATACCTTTCTATTTGGACAGGGCTTAACGCTGTATTTCTTCTCCAGCTACACCATTTCGTTAGTTGTTTTAACTTGGCTCAAAAAATTGTCCGATTTTTTTTGTAAAAGATGACCAATTAAATGACCACTTTTGAACATCCATCAACTTTTTTTAATCACCCGCAGTTTTTGAAATTTTTGATTTTGAAACATTTTTTCTAAACAAATAAAGTTTTTTCTTATTAATTTTTGAATGTATGTTTTAAACAAGATATTGATCAAAACAAAGCATTTAACAAAACTTTATTTGATAAGAAAAAAAAATTAAATACATACAAAATTAAAATATTTAATATTTTGAAAAATCGAAATAAATTATTTCTAACTTGTTTTAATTTTTTTTTTAATGCAATTATTTAAAGACTTGCTACTTTATGATAATCAACACAAAAAAACAACAAAAACTGGAGAAGATCGAGAGAGAAAAATATATAATATTAATGTATTTACTAACTTGAGAAATCGAAAAATCTGCCTTGGGGCAAAAAATCTGCCGTGGGGCAAAAAATCTGCCTTGGGGCAAAAAATCTGCCGTGGGGCAAAAAATCTGCCTTGGGGCAAAAAATCTGCCGCGGGGCAAAAAATCTGCCACGGGGCAAAAAATCTGCCGCGAGGCAAAAAATCTGCCGCGGGGCAAAAAATCTGCCGCGATGCAAAAAATCTGCCGCGGGGCAAAAAATCTGCCGCGAGGCAAGAAAACTACCGCGGGGCAAATAATCTGCCGCGAGGCAAAAAATCTGTCGCGGGGCAAAAAATCTGCCGTGGGGCAAAAAATCTGCCGCGGGTCAAAAAATCTGCCGCGGGGCAAAAAATCTGCCGCGAGGCAAAAAATCTGCCGCGGGGCAAAAAATCTGCCGTGGGGCAAAAAATCTGCCGCGAGGCAAGAAAACTGCCGCGGGGCAAATAATCTGCCGCGGGGCAAAAAATCTGCCGCGAGGCAAAAAATCTGCCGTGGGGCAAAAAATCTGCCGCGGGTCAAAAAATCTGCCGCGGGGCAAAAAATCTGCCGCGAGGCAAAAAATCTGCCACGGGGCAAAAAATCTGCCGTGGGGCAAAAAAACTGCCGCGGGGCAAAAAATCTGCCGTGAGGCAAAAAATCTGCCGCGGGGCAAAAAATCTGCCGCGGGGCAAAAAATCTGCCGCGAGGCAAGAAAACTGCCGCGAGGCAAGAAAACTGCCGCGGGGCAAATAATCTGCCGCGGGGCAAAAAATCTGCCGCGGGGCAGAAAATCTGCCGTGGGGCAAAAAATCTGCCACGGGGCAAAAAATCTGCCGTGGGGCAAAAAATCTGCGACGGGGCAAAAAATCTGCCGTGGGGCAAGAAAACTGCCTCGAGGCAAGAAAACTGCCGCGGGGCAAATAATCTGCCGCGGGGCAAAAAATCTGCCACGGGGCAAAAAATCTGCCGCGGGGCAAAAAAACTGCCGCGGGGCAAAAAATCTGCCGCGGGGCAAAAAATCTGCCGCGAGGCAAAAAATCTGCCGTGGGGCAAAAAATCTGCCGTGGGGCAAAAAATCTGCCGCGGGGCAAAAAATCTGCCGCGAGGCAAAAAATCTGCCGCGGGGCAAAAAATCTGCCGTGGGGCAAAAAATCTGCCGCGGGGCAAAAAATCTGCCGCGAGGCAAAAAATCTGCCGCGAGGCAAGAAAACTGCCGCGGGGCAAAAAATCTGCCGCGGGGCAAAAAATCTGCCGCGGGGCAAAAAAACTCCCGCGGGGCAAAAAATCTGCCGCGGGGCAAAAAATCTGCCGCGGGGCAAAAAATCTGCCGCGGGGCAAATAATCTGCCGCGGGGCAAAAAATCTGCCTCGGGGCAGAAAATCTGCCGTGGGGCAAAAAATCTGCCACGGGGCAAAAAATCTGCCGTGGGGCAAAAAATCTGCCGCGGGGCAAAAAATCTGCCTCGAGGCAAAAAATCTGCCGCGGGGCAAAAAATCTGCCGCGGGGCAAAATAAAACTGCCGCGGGGCAAAAAATCTGCCGCGGGGCAAAAAATCTGCCGCGGGGCAAATAATCTGCCGCGGGGCAAAAAATCTGCCGCGAGGCAAAAAATCTGACGCGGGGCAAAAAATCTGCCGCGGGTCAAAAAATCTGCCGCGGGGCAAAAAATCTGCCGCGAGGCAAAAAATCTGCCACGGGGCAAAAAAGCTGCCGTGGGGCAAAAAATCTGCCGCGGGGCAAAATAAATCTGCCGCGGGGCAAAAAATCTGCCGCGGGGCAAAAAAACTGCCACGGGGCAAAAAATCTGCCGCGGGGCAAAAAATCTGCCGCGGGGCAAAAAATCTGCCGCGAGGCCAAAAATCTGCCGTGGGGCAAAAAATCTGCCGCGGGGCAAAAAATCTGCCGCGGGGCAAATAATCTTCCGCGGGGCAAAAAATCTGCCGCGGGGCAAAAAATCTGCCTCGGGGCAAAAAACTGCCGCGAGGCCAAAAATCTGCCGTGGGGCAAAAAATCTGCCGCGGGGCAAAAAATCTGCCGCGGGGCAAATAATCTGCCGCGGGGCAAAAAATCTGCCGCGGGGCAAAAAATCTGCCTCGGGGCAAAAAAACTGCCGCGGGGCAAAAAATCTGCCGCGGGGCAAAAAATCTGCCGCGAGGCAAAAAATCTGCGGCGAGGCAAAAAATCTGCCGTGGGGCAAAAAATCTGCCGCGGGGCAAAAAATCTGCCGCGGGGCAAAAAATCTGCCGCGGGGCAAAAAATCTGCCGCGAGGCCAAAAATCTGCCGCGAGGCCAAAAATCTGCCGTGGGGCAAAAAATCTGCCGCGGGCAAAAAATCTGCCGCGAGGCAAAAAATCTGCCGCGGGGCAAAAAATCTGCCGTGGGGCAAAAAATCTGCCGCGGGGCAAAAAATCTACCGCGGGGCAAAAAATCTGCCACGGGGCAAAAAATCTGCCGTGGGGCAAAAAATCTGCCGCGGGGCAAAAAAACTGCCGCGGGGCAAAAAATCTGCCGCGGGGCAAAAAATCTGCCGTGGGGCAAAAAATCTGCCGCGAGGCAAGAAAACTGCCGCGGGGCAAATAATCTGCCGCGGGGCAAAAAATCTGCCGCGAGGCAAAAAATCTGCCGCGGGGCAAAAAATCTGCCGCGGGTCAAAAAATCTGCCGCGGGGCAAAAAATCTGCCGCGAGGCAAAAAATCTGCCACGGGGCAAAAAAGCTGCCGTGGGGCAAAAAAACTGCCGCGGGGCAAAAAAATCTGCCGCGGGGCAAAAAATCTGCCGCGAGGCAAAAAATCTGCCGCGAGGCAAAAAATCTGCCGTGGGACAAAAAATCTGCCGCGGGGCAAAAAATCTGCCGCGGGGCAAAAAATCTGCCGTGGGGCAAAAAATCTGCCTCGGGGCAAAAAATCTGCCGCGGGGCAAAAAATCTGCCGCGAGGCAAAAAATCTGCCGCGGGGCAAAAAATCTGCCGTGGGGCAAAAAATCTGCCGCGGGGCAAAAAAACTGCCGCGGGGCAAAAAATCTGCTGCGGGGCAAAAAATCTGCCGCGAGGCAAGAAAACTGCCGCGGGGCAAATAATCTGCCGCGGGGCAAAAAATCTGCCGCGGGGCAAAAAATCTGCCTCGGGGCAAAAAAACTGCCGCGGGGCAAAAAATCTGCCGCGGGGCAAAAAATCTGCCGCGGGGCAAAAAATCTGCCGCGAGGCAAAAAAACTGCCGCGGGGCAAAAAATCTGCCGCGGGGCAAAAAATCTGCGGCGGGGACAAATTGGTATCATTGGTAAGGTAGTTCATCATTGATAAATTAAAAGTCATTTTATGAGAAAAGTTGTGCCAAATTGAATTTTATTTTACCTAGAAATAATTTTTGAGTCAATAAGCTTTACTTTGCCATCAAAATAATCATTTATTTTTTCTTCAAAATCTCTCAAAATTACCAATTATTATTTTCAATGATGGGTTTTAATGATAGCTATAACTGGCCCCTTAGTCAGTGGTTCCATCACAGAACCATTCGGCATCAAAGTTGACAGTTTAGTTATAATTCTTTTCAGTGTTAAACTAACCGAAATAAGTGGCCTATATATTAAAATTATATTGAAAATGTATTGTTAATAAAAAAAATTTCCATAGAGTTTGTTGAATCAGATATGTTCCTTATAGCATTAGTTCTAACTCAACATAAAACATAAGCTGATGATAAATCCACCGGTTGCAAAAATGATAATTAAGCAGGATTCTTCCTAGTTTTATGAGGAAGTTGGTTTCTTAATTTTTAAATATTTTTAAAAATAAAAGTCCTAGAACGATCCGATTTTCAGTGTTTGACTAAGAATTAAAAAGAACACTGATTTTTGAAAACAAAAACAGTACTTAACTACGTATAATTTTGAATAAAAATAGTTTGAAACAGAAAAAAAAATTGTCATTTTTTCTCAAAATTTTAAGTTTGAAAATTAATTAAAAAAAAAATACTTTTAACTAAAACAATATTATTAAAAAAGAAAATTAAATAAGGGTTTTCTAGGCTAAGAAAAGGGTATCAAAGGTTGTTGTTAATGATACCGTTGTTTCTTAGGCAACAAAAGGCTTTATTATTATCGCCGTTTATAAGGCATTTCTGCCCCACTGTGCGTCGGAGTCACCAATGTTAATTGTCTATCTAATGGGTATGTATACACTTCTTAATAAATCAGCACAAAGCGCAACGTGATGAACAATAATTTAAACTTTAATTATTTCCACCAAAGAAAGAAATAATGCTGCTGGTGTTCTCTTGTCGAGTTGTCAAAGTATAATGCTTTATTAAAACTATTTAAACTAACTTAAGAGGTAAAGAATTAGAGTAACAAAGGAAAATAGAGCCGTTAAGCGCTTGCTGTAGTTCGCCCACCAACTATTAATTGAGCAAAACTGTTAATTGCAATCATTTGTACATCGTTTGTCTACGTTTGTACAAGTTTTAGATTCGTTTGTACACTCACCGTTATTTTATATAGCCACTTCAAATAAATTTACGGAGTTTAGCCCACTAACTATAACGCTCGAAAAATCTGGAAATGCAGTTCGATTGATAATCGTTTGTCTATGTTTGTCTTTTTTTTTCGCTTCTATACGTCCCAAATTTTTCTGACAAAAAAAAATTTTTCAACCAAATTTTATTAAAATTTTAAATCATATGCATTCTCGTTTGTCTCTTTTTTATAATGATTTTTCATCGTGTTAGTTTTTTTAATTTGTATTTTTTTCTATTTTTAATTAATAATTACTTTTTTTGGGACATGTAGTTGGCCCACCAAGAGCATTCTCTATTGTTTGGGTATCCACAGTTTCAACTTGTATACGAAATTGCGATACTTAAGACTTTATTCTTTTTTTCTATTCTTTTTAAGGAGTGCCCTGCATTTAGGCTGCATTTAAAAAGACTTAAGTTACACTTTGAGCATATTATTTATTCAGTTAAATTAATTTAAAAAAAAGGAAACAAAAATAATTCCAATTCTCTAGGTACTTGTTCATTAACTTGAATTTTGTCGTCGACTTAACGCTATTAATGAGTTTCTTTTCTGTATTAAAAAGAAAGTAATTAAAAGTACAAATACCTATACATGCCTATTATAGATATTGATAGGTAGTTCCAAAATGTTTGAGTACCTACCTAACTAACCACGGGTTTTGGATGTTTTTTCAGCGAATGACTTAGGGGGGTTCACTTAATATAAATCAAAATTATTTTAACTCGAACATAATCTTGAAATGTTTAACCGATTGCAAAAGTAATAGCCGACACTCTTCAAATATAAAACACGTCCGTTTTCTCTGATGGCTCGAATTCAACTGGAACTCGAATCTTTTTCTTTATTCCATATTTGCTTATTCTACTTCTTCCAGTTCCCCTCTTTCATATCACAAGTTTCTTATTTTGTTTTCTTTTTATTTTTGACCGTTACACCACCTATAGGTGGGTAGTTTTTTTTTCTATTTATGGTATTGATTATTACAATTACCTTTTCATTATCATTATTTCAACATTATACATTATATAATTTATTCATTTAAATTCTTGGTTTAGCGGCGATAAACCTGCTAACTGAGAGGAATCGCCACTGAACAAAGTCTCACCTAAGGGGACAATTACGTATTTATAATATTTTATTTTCCGATATGCATAAGTTTGTTTTCTAATTAACAAAATGCAAAAGATATAATAATGGAAGGCAATAAATGAAAAAAAAAAAAACAAAATTCCTCTTTTTTCTTAGCTTGCATTTTTTATTTCTGTAAGCAAGCTATTACCAAAATGCAAAAGCTATATACATTTCAAATGGAAGGCAATATCTGTCACTTCTTGATTTGTATAAGTTTGCTATTAGCAAAATGCAAAAGCTATAATGTTCCCGACGTAAGTCAATAAATTTAACAAGAAAAACGAATCCCACGTATACGTTATACCTACAATACATACACCTATTTCAAAAATGCATCTCGTTTTTTTTTAGTTTTAATTTACGTGAAGTGGCCAATGGAAACAAAGGATAATAGTTTACTCTAAAAAACGAATTGAGGCTATTAAGTAGAATATGCGAACAGCTTTTTTTTAACTTGTTGGACTTTTAAATACATTAAAAAATTCTTGCAAGACTTCACTTTTGAGAAACTCAAACGAAGATATTTTCATGCACAATATGGCAGAAGCAATTCTTATAGTTTTTATTTGTTTCATGCTTCAAAATTTAGGTAGGCGTATGTTCAAACATTTATTATATGCCTTATAAATTTATGACAATTGCGTTCTTAAAAGCAATATAACAACACTAAATAAAATCAAACTATTTAAACATCTATCCGACATTTTCATGAAGCGCGATTATTTTCTTAAAGAAACTGTTAAGGAGTTGTCTGTAATGACTTTCACTTGAATGTTCAATAAAAGCTATTTTTTTCTAGCTTATACAACCTATTTCGGCAGACCTTAAAAAGGTCTCCGCAGGCCTCATTATATGAAGTCTCATATAGGAACAAATTTAAAGGCACTAAACAAGCAATTTTGAAATAAATAAATCGTTTAATGCTTGGCTTGCATTATTTAGCCTACAAATTATTTTATGTCAGCAATAGCCTATTAAATTCTGAAAATTGGACCTTATACAAGTTAAATTCTTAGTTGGCAAGGAACGTGTTTGTCAAACAGAGAGTTGGTACACACTATCAAACGTGAACATATTTGTCAAACAGGTTTGATAATGTGTACCCCGCTTAAGGCTCTTCCAAATCAACGCCAAACATTCAGTGCGGCGGAGAAACATTCGCCGTTGGAGTGGGCACTCTCATTTATCTCCGTGCAAATAAATTTTGACTAGCGAATGTTTCACCTTAAAGGCTCTCCAAAACCAATGCAAAACATTCGGCGCGGCACAATAGGCACTGTTGTCGGTGAAACCGTCTTCAATGCAACTTTTGTATGAGAATGACGATCGACTAGCAGTCCTGGTATACTAGGTCCATGACTGCCACTGCCAAAATGCAACTTCTGCGTTCAAGATCGTATCCAAAGCTATTTGGATAGTTTTTTGTTTTAATTCCTTCTGAAAAAAGCTATTACAATAACAAATCAAGGTATCTGAACATTTTTGGATAGGTTGACAACGTCTCGGCTAGGTTCCTTAACGCAAAGAACGTCAATGGGAAATATATGTTTTAAAATATTCCATTTAATGCAATTGACACAGCAAAACCCTTCAATTTTATTCACCCCTATAAAAACTGATCAAATTTAACTGGGATCAAATTTAACCAACATTTTAATGCAATTGACACACGGCCTTAAAGATAAAGAGTGACGTGAAACCACAGACTCAATTTTATTCAATTTAAAGTAAAGTAGTGTACAAATGTAGATATTATTGCATTTGGAATATTTAAAAAAAAAATCCATAAAAGGCATTTGGAATTCCTAACTAAAAAACTTAACTAACCCCAAGGACATTAAAGATCCACAAAAACAAACCTTAATATGATTGAATTTTTTTTGTATTTTATGAAAGTAAATAAATCGGATGAAAGTTATAATATATGTATAAGGTTTATTGAGTTGCTTTTTGACTGCACAAACAAAGATATCTTTATTTAACCAAACAAACAAAAACTTTTCAGGACAATAAAAATGAAGTAGGTATAATCATAAAATATTTGTGAATCAAGTATAAAAACATTTAGCTTGGATATTATATATGACACTAGTCAGCCTTTCAAATTTATTGATATTTACGTTCCATCTTAACTATATGTTCGTGTTGTATAGATACCAAGTTTATAGTATTTAATTTATGTAGGGCGTAAAATAAATCCCTTAAAGCTAGAAAATATGAAACAACAAAATGGTATGAGGTAGGTACATCATATAAAACTATTCGCTTGCATAAATTTGACTAGCTGATGATATTATGTGTCCTACTATTAGTTGTCATGGCTTACCAAAACCCCATTTTCTGGTTTATATCGCAAAAGTTAATTACAATTTCAAGAACATGCACATAATAAATACTTACATTATTGTATACATAGGTACCCATCATTTGCTTGTGAAATGATAATGATCTTTGTTGCTTTGATGAAAACCATAAACCACTACCACCACCACCTCAGAAGTCTCTTCAAAAAACCAAATCAAACCTTTATATACCTACCCAACCCATCATCGCCACTTTGTTTATTCTATACAAAATCCTATATAGTTAATATTTAAACAAGGTGTTAAATAAATGTCAACCGAAAATTACATGCACACAACTACATACTTATACAGTGTATCAAACAATTATTCTTCAATCAACTTTTAGAAATTAAGTAAAATCTAAAACTGGATTTAGTAAAATCGGACCACTTTTCTTATTTTCAAATTGGGTCCATATCATGGAAACATATATAAAAATATTGAAGTAATTTTGAGTTTTTTTTTTTTATAAACGAGAAAAAATATGTTTTTTTTTGTAAAAATGCCTTGGTTGGTTTTCTTCTTTGGAATTTGGTTGATAAGAATTATGGCTGAATAGTTTGGATATAAAGGGTTTTTTAAGTATAAAATATTTCCCTATCAAATTTTCAATATCAATTTATTGATTAAAATGTTGACCGTAGAAAAAAAAATTTCAAAGTGAGCAATTATTTAAGCTCCTGAACATTTCAAAATTCGTTTTGGTTACAGAGATATTGCCATTTGAAAATTCCATACAAAGTGCTATTTGTTTTCGTAAAAAAAAAAAGGGAACAAGGGGTGTTTTAAATAAAATGTGTAAATAGAAATGAAGTGACTGGTATTTTTGATCAATATAGTTGGATCTGCAAATAATTAGACAAAGCTTTGAAAAATTGTGCATAATAGGATTTTAGGGCTAAATTTTTTGCATACTATTCTCTCAGAAAGGAAGTTAAGCAAGTCTTATGAAATTTCATTGCCTTCTTAAAAATATGTAGGTTTTGACATCAAATGTATCGGCAAGGGCTTTGTCGATTTTCATGTTTTGGGAATAATATCCGTATCCCCCTAAGCTAGGGCCTTGTGCGTATGAAAATCTGTGAAAAGCCGATCCGATATAAAATCAGACCCCCAAAAAATAAATATTTTGTTGAATAGAAAGTGAAATCTGAAAAAAATAAGAAAATCGGAAAAACTGATTTTTTTGGTTAGACGGCATTAATTTTATTTGAAAGAATATTCTTGCGAATAAGTGTGGCTTTAGTCAATATTTGTTTTTAGGTAGGGTTATTATGATGAAATTGGTAAAAAAAAGCTCTCAGCTCATATAAAAAAAAGTAATATCGTGCCATGAAATGACAACGTTGCTATCAAATATTTTAAGAGCGATAAGAATTCAAACAAATCGTCCGTACTTAGAAGAATAAGTTTCCTGAACAATGACAACTCAATATAAAAATAATTAAATAACTAGATTTAGTTAAAAAAAAATTTTAAATGGTAATTATCCAAGACTTTTGCGACACCCTGTGTTTCATATGAATTAAACATGTTTTTTTTTTTGTGAAAAATCATAGTTTCTTATCGTTTTTAATGAACTTTATAACCATGAACAATTTGTAACCCCTCCCCCCTTTTGCAATTTCTACGCAAGGGGCTGGCCTAAGGAACTGTTTAAAATTGTCGTATATATCAGAATACTCAGCGCTGCAATTATACTGATGGCATATGCGTTAACGCTAACACTACGGAAATCAAATTCTTCTTTTTTAAATTGTGAGAGAGCAATATCCTGTGAGTTATTGTATGGAAAATATTTTCACAATTTTTTTGTACAAAATATTATGGTCTACAAATTTAGCGCAAGTTTCTTTCGACAACTTCGTCATTTAAGTGTCAAACACAAAAAACTGAAATTCAGAATTTTTGTCAAACTTTTAAAATATTTATATCTTTAAAATCGTCATTCTTAAGATTCTTAAGAAAAAAAAACTACTAATTTTTTTCTATAAGGGGCCAAACGATGTACAATCTTTGCATTCAAATGTTTTCAAAAAAAATGAGGAGTTCAGTTACCTATAAGTAAAAAACTAGCATTTTTGACATTTTACGTGTTTTGAAATGTCGATAAGGTGAGGCGTAGGAAAAAAATTGTTTTAACTTTTTTTCTTGTGAATAACAAGATCTTAAACTTTGTATAAAATACTTTTTGATAACATTTACGGTTTCGGAGTTATATGCAAAAAACTGATATTTTCGATATTCAACCTTGAATAACTATTGCCGCTGACAGTATCTGGTAATGGATTTCAGCGACTATTGCTTATACTAAAATAAAGTTTATTGTGTTTAAAAACTTCCAGTTGGATTTTTTTTTTTTGCATATTGCCCATTTATTTATAAATTCTTCCTGGGCTAGTAAAGACAAAGATGGAAGATAATTTTGTTTAAATCTGACAATAGTGCATCAAAAAATGCAACACATTTGTTAAAATTATTAGCAAATGCTCATTCACAGTCTCGAAGATCTTTCGAAATTTTAATAGATTTTTTATATTACAACACATTTTTTAGATCTTGAAAGGAGACTTCTTTGACACACTGTACTTCTAACTAAAATTCTACATGGTTAAAGTGCGACACACGAGCACAACCAGATAGGGTTAGTTATTTTGGATGGATATTATATATGCTTATAATATGCTTGTTCAAAGTGTGTGGTTGACTTTGGGTTTAACTAGAAAAGCGCTTAGAATTTGCCCTCATGGAATTTTACACCTGGAACGTAATTAAAATGATCCTTGTATACCATATCTTCAGAGGTGTTACCTATAAACCTATACATACATATACAGTCTACCTGATGGTTTATAGCGAAGAGGGCGATTGATGGTACAGAGGCTAAATGAAGCCCATATACACACTTTGGTCATCCTCAAACCCGACCATTTAACCATCAACCCCATTCATGATGTGTGGTTTCCTTTGTCACATTTGAAAAGGCTAGGTTTTTAGCTTTGTGAGGTTTTTAAAATACATTTTTACTGGTTTATAGCTAACCCCCAATTTTGGGCTGTAAAATTGTCGGCTATCTTATTCCATTTTGATCCTTTTTCCGCTTTAAATTTGCCTATTTATACCCCTACTCCTCCTCGATGATGTCCTTTCGATTTTCGTTCGTTTTTGGTCGTCGTGTATTGTGTGGTGTTCTGTCTTGTTTAAATCTACGAGTGTATCATGTTATTGTATATGAACTTTGGGCTCTCAATGTGAAAAGATAAACGGGTCCTGAACCCATACCCCTATGTACGTATGCCAATGCTGACTATGGACTGGGTTGCAGCAGAAAGGCTGGGAATTACAATCGATTTGGATTTGTTGACTAGCAAATACAAACGGCCAGGCGAGGCCAGTTCTTCCTATAGGTATAGTAGCCATACCCGGCTTGACATGCGGAGACAACCAATATTTCTGTAGGTAGTTTTGGTTTATTGCCCGGGGACGGGGTATATAACGGTCGTTCGGTTGTTATTACATTCACTGTGGGTTTTTATTTGTAATTTTTTTTTCCTTTTTTTTATTGTTATTACTTTTTATCTTTTTCGTTGGTGTTCATCGTATTTCTATGGACATGGAAAGTTTTTGTCATGAAAAGAGTATGGAACATGGAAGATGATAGCGGAGCTGTTTTCCATCCAGAACCGAAGGAATAGGACACGAGTAGCAGCTGGAGGTACATATATATATAACTGTACAACAGAAAAAAAAGAACTCCCTTTATTTGCGCTGAGGCAAATTACCTACGAGGCTTATTTATGTAAACTTTTTATGTTTGTAGGACAGTTGTCATGAAATATTAATGCCGATGATGGTTTATGCAGAAGCTAATTGATTTAAAAAGTTTTGTGTTATGGTCTCTGCGCTTTTGATTTTATTTGATTAATTTTTTTTCTCTGTTTGTTTACTTTTTTTTTTTGTATTTTTTGTTTTGTCTGTAGGATTGTTAAGGTAGAATTGGTTTTGATTTGGATTTTATTTCATTTTGTTACCGAAGAATCCATCTGTTGTTCATTGTTATGAGCGAATAGTTTACAAAATATGAAAAAATGAAAATTGAACTTAAATAGATGCCTAGGATGTGGAGAGCATTATGTGCTGCAACGTTTAATAAGAGCGTCCATATATACCCTTTTCTCAATTTTCAAACTCATTTAAACAATAATTAAGTTGAATTTCGTATTTTATTCTACTTTTTAAAACACTAAATAGGTATATCGATAAGCTGAAAAGATATTAAATACCTTGGACATATGTACACATACCTTCTGTATATGAACATATATCTGCACAAATTAAAATCTTAATTTCCTTGTTTTTTTATAATTTCAAAACTTTGCAACTGAGTCTAGATGAAGTTTGAAGCTCAGCTCTTTTGTTTTTATTTTGTTTAAGGGAAGTAGTTCTATGTATTTATATTGGGGTGGGGGTTATTTTGAGATTGCTCGAAGTTCTTTCTTCCCTCCTCTTTAAATGGACCAAAACAGTTAAGCAAAAATGTGTTTAAAATTTAATGTGAATCGATTAACAGCCCAGTCAAATTCGACAATAAAATCGCAAAGCGCGATATAGGCTTGCAAATATTTGATATTTTGTTGGGGCATGTCTGTAGCTAAGCTTACAACTTCGAAAAAACTGCGCTAATATAACGCCATTTTTTGGGACATTTATCTTTATAACTTAGAAATGCAACTTAGGAAAAAACCATCCACTATAACTTTGTTTGTTATAACATTTTCTACAAGACCACATTAGCTTTAAATCCATGATAAAATTGAAAATGTTGCAAAAAATGGGGTGATTTTAGATTTTTTTCATTTTTCCTGCAGCGAGCACAGGTTTTTCGAAGTTGCAAACTTAGCTACAGACTACTCTAACTCGCCTCAACAACATATCAAAAATGCAGATCTACCTCGCGCTTTGCGATTTTAGCCCTTTTTTTTTTAATTATTGACTGGGCTAAGTTGAAATTTCTATAGAAATGTAAACACATACACGTAGTTTTCACAGATTTTCTCTTTTTTTGCACGCTCTTAATACACAAGGTGTCTTACATGTGGTGTCAAAAACAGGAGTATAAAGGTTTTTTGAGGCAAAACAAAAAAAAATCATATCGAAGGGGGTGGCCTGTTCGCGAAGTTTAAGTTAAGTTTGAAGTTTGACTTAAATAGAAACAAAAATTATTACAAAACAACGGCAACAACAACAATGTCATGTTATACAATTTTTGTAAAAAAAGAAATCCCTTTTTTTATTTCATAGTTTCATAAAGTTGTCTTAGAGCCGATTTTTCAATAGCCAGTTAAAGAGTCAGTTATTTATTCGAAGAATAAAGTTAATTGGCTCTTTAGCAATCGGATAGCAAAATTGAATTTTTCAATTGAGAAAAAACAGTCTATAGAATATTATTATTTGAATGTCACTTTCATTTATGTTTGTATATATGTAATTTTAAACTTTTCTTTACGTGGACATAGCATTAAAGAAGAATGGGTATAGTTTTAAGCAAAGAACTTGGAGGCCTAAGATAAATATCTTACTGAATACTCCACCAATAACAAGCGAAAAACAAGCCGTATATAAAAGGGATTTCCGATGGAATTGGACGAATTTTGGGAAAATACGGAATAAAAACTATTTTCAAACCACCAACCAAAGTCCGTCAACTTTTAAGAACACCAAAAGACACTCTTCCATTTCAAAATCCCGGAATGTATTCTGTACCATGCAGTTGTGGGTTAAGTTATATTGGCGAAACAAAAAGATCAATAAAGACACGCTTAAATGAGCACATTAAATCTGTCCAAAATAATGCTGTCACAAAGTCTGCAATTTTTGAGCAGCTAGCTTATAACGAAAGTAATTATACATATACGTTTTGATCAAGCTAGATCACTTGCTACCGAAGGTTTTATGTACCGAGGATAGTCAGAGAAGTTATTGAAATAGGAAAACATAAAATCTTCAACAGGGATGCGAGCTTCAAACTATCGACAAGATGGGATCTATTTAGTCTAAGAGCCGGCAGCAAATTTTGGGATTGGATTGATAACCTAAATATCAGTATGAGGTTCTGTAGGTGTACATGCACCTACAGTACAGCAGTATCAAAAACAACCGTCTGGCAGGTTTCTTTTTCAGCCTTTGGCGGGAGTGGGGGCTTGAAAAAAGCGATTTTACACTTTATTTTGTCAGAGGTACTACCACTTCAATAAATTTAAAAAATATATTATGTGATGCTTTGTCAGTTTCTTTAAGTCTAAACGTCATAATCTTGGCAATCCGACCAATAGAACTCAAGATATTAGGTTTTTAAGGGAACCTTAATCGATTTCTTTTGGAGACTTTGTTTTGTTGATTTTTTGTGTTCTATAATTCTCCAAGAAAAAGACAATAAGGTCCTCTTAAAAAGCTTATAATTTGAGTTCTATTGGTCGGATTGCCAAGATTATGACGTTTTGGCTTTAAGACCCCCACCTCCGTCAAAGGCTGAAAAAGAAACTTGTCAGACGGTTGTTTTTAATACCGCGATGTATGCACCTACAAACCCTCATACTCATATTTTGGTTATCAATCCACTCCCAAAATTTGCTGTGGGCTCTTGGTGTAATTAATTAGTAAGCTCAAACCAACAAAAATAGCAATCGAATTGCCTGACGTTGTAAGCTTTTGGATGCACACAAGAATATGCACACTCAGTACAACATGGTCCAAATTGCCTTGTACCCACCCCCATTGAAAGTGCATTAACAACATCGCACAGGTACAACTTAAGAACAAGAGAACAACAACATACGTCAAACGTCAGTCTTATCCCGTGACCACGAAGTATGCAATTTCTTCGAAACGTCGGGAAGTAGAAATAAATAAATATATTTCTTATTAAATAAGCGGTAAGTTCCGAAAAAACATAAAAAAAATTACAATGTTTGTATGTATGTGCAACACATATTTATGTTTTTAATGTTTTTGTTTTTGTATACCGAACATTTTTAATGTAATTTTATTTTTATTTAACGTTTATTTCAAAGCAATGTTTACAAACAGTAATGTTTGACTTTGAATATAATTATTCCTATAAATAAATTTATCTGAATTCTCAATGAGAAGATAAATTTACTGTAACTATTCCTAGGAATATGTTATATCTGCCTATTGACAAAATAGATTTTTGCTCTATATGATGGTTAAATACTAACTGACTGCTTATCTGACTATTGAAAAATTGGCTCTAAGTGAACAGTTTAAAAAAATTTATAAAAAAAACTTCAAACTAATTTGTTTTCAAAAGTACCAAATTCAAAGCTCTTATCAATTCTTAGTCAAAAATTAAAAGGTAAATGGTTTTGAAAATTGTATTTTACAAAATATATTTTAAATTAAATTAACCAATTTCTCACCAATCCGACTTAATTTTTTTTTTAATATTTTGAAAAATAAAACTCCTAAAACCATGCAGTTTTCAGTGTTTGACCTAAAATTAACAGGAGCAATGAATATTAAAATCTAAAATTATACTTATTACCGCAAAATTTTCCAAAAAAATTGTTATTCCAGTGCATTTATAATCTGACCCAGCAGTTTGTACCACCCGCAATTTTTTTTTTATTCTATAGAGAGTTGATCGAATATGATAAAACTCAGTTTTCGCATTCGTAACATTTACCGAATGTTTTGCCGCCATCTTGGATTTTACTTTTTACTAAATATCTCGGTTCATATTAGTCCTAAAAAAAAAATTGGAAGACATAAAATACGTAGAATATAATTTCATTTTGTATGTGTTAAACATTTTTTCGTTATTGATAAATGTTTAAAAAGTTACAGGCCAACAAAAACCAAGTTAAGTATTTTCCTAAATTTAGGCCATTTTCAATCAAAAATTTGAAAAATTTTCTACAACAAGTTTGTTGGGCTCAAAATCATTTTGGAAAAAATACGGCCCGATGATGCCGCCAGCCCATAAACGGCACCAAACAGTCACTCTGTGTGGGTGCATTGGTTTTTCGACAATCACTCGTGGATTATCTTTCGCCCAAATGCGGCAATTCTGCTTATTGACGAATAGGCCAGTTGAAATGTAATTTTTAATTACAAAAATTAAATAGTGGATTTTTTTTCTTTTAATCGTTAGAGGGGTTCATAAAGAGTGTTCAGTACGGCTTTCGACCCCCTAGCTCTTTTGCGTTAGCCACCATTTTGAATTTTCGGAAAATCGGTTTTTGTTAAATAAATCGTTTATTTTCAACTTTTCACTAAAAACGCCCTACACAAAAATTGTTCAAAATTTAATTATCTACATCTTTGGTGGAAACAATTTTTTGTCTAAGATTGATAGTTTTCGATATAATCCAAAAATTGCGATTCCGATTGGTTATTTAAAAACCGAACAACAAACTGCTGGGTCCCCCATATAAAAATGTATAATTGCACTGGACTAAGTTTAAAAAACAATTTTGAAGAATAACTATTTACTAAAACAACTTGATTTGAAAATAAAATAACAAAATGAATTTCTGTGTTCTATTTTATGTCAATTTTCTGCTTAAACGGAGGCAACCTAAAACCTACATGCTCTTGATTTTTGTCAAATCTTATGCAAATAATTTTGATTATATTAACACAAATCAAATTTTATTTGGATGGAAATACAGTTTATAATTATTCTTAGTTATGTATCAAGGTGCGTTTTCTTAAGAAACTTGTTTCTTGAAACAAAAACACAACAAATTAACATCAAAACAAAACAACTTTCACAGCGTCGCATAGCACGTGTTTGACTTAATTAAATTAGAAATGTATTTTGTTATTCCCTAAAACCAATGAAAACAAAAATATACCTAGGTATGTATATAGCTATATGTATGTACAAATTTTATAAAGAGACCCGTGTGTGTCGGAAGTTAAATTAACGTCGGAACTTTGAATCTCTGAATCCAACAAATTTGTTTTTGTTTCCCAGAAGTCCTATTAAAGCGCGAACGAAAACTCACTGAATATTTTCATTTCCTAGATTCTACAATTAAAATAATTTGTTATTGTTCACAATGCCGCTTTGCGCGCACAAAGCTATTTTATTTACAAGTACCTACATAGTACAATAATTGACATGAATAAGGAAAAAGAAAGTCAGTTGTTAAAAAAACATAAAGAGAAATACTCGTTCTGATGTGTAAGTCTGTGACTTCCTTAACTGAAATTGTTTTCGAAAATCTTAAAACCCCTGAGACCCATGTCACATATCGTATGAATCAAAATCATTGCTCTGTTGTTCAAAATGTATAATGAGGGGGGGCGGCGGGGAAGGGAGATTGTACCATAAACATATTCTCAAAATTGAGGAAACTTAAAACGTGAAAGTAGTACGGGGCTTTTAGAGTTCGTTATATGGGGCTCTGGGAAATAAATCCGAAGTCAGGTTTGACTTTCACATTCGAAAGAGTATTAATACACGAGTATAAAACCACATTTTGCACAACTGTACCTAGTGTCATTTAGCCGCCATTTTGTTTTTAATGGACACTTGGGTTTTGGCACGTAACTCGCGTATTATTCATCCTAGACGAAAAAGTTGTTTCACAAACTTGTAGCAAATTCAATTGTCTATAAAATATGTTAAGCAAATTTTTTCGCTAATCTTTATGGTTCAAAAAAGTCGGTGTTGATAATTTTATTTTCACCATATCTTTTTTTTTGTCACTAAAAAAAAAAAATTGTCGCGACAAAAGTTGTAGAGACTTCAATTATCTATAATTTGTACCTTCACACTTTTTGAATTTGAATAACGGTTATCGCTCTAAATCCCATATGAAATCGAGAATTCCGTATACGGGATCATTTTATCAATACGAGATTTTCGAAAAATACGTGAGTTATGCGCCTAAACTCAAGCGACCGTTAAAACCAATATGGCGGCTAAATGACACTAGGTAAAGTTGTGCAAAATGTGTTTTTTGAATCGTGTAACAATAGTCTTTGGTATATTGAAAGCTTAATTTGCCTCGCATTTTTGCCAGCTGTAATAATATCATCATTCGAAAATCTCGTATTGATAAAATGATCCCGCATACGGAATTCTCAATTTCATATGGGATTCAGAGCTATAAATGTTATTCAAATTCAAAAAGTGTTAAGGTACAAATTACAGATAATTGAAGTTTCTTCCACTTTTGTCGCGACAATTTTTTTTTTTTTATAAATAAATAAATAAATCGGGTGGCACAACGGCTCATGAAGAACCAGGGCCTAGTGACTAACAACTCGCAACCATTCCTGTGTGCGCCTGTCGACGGAAATGGAAGGGACCTACAATTTTATTCCGAATCCGAACGGCTAGACGAGCAGCACTTATTCGTGACAAGTGATACTCTTGGAGGATTTGTCAATTCCTCGCAAGAGGCAGTAGCCCTGAAAAAAAACTTTTTAGTTTTTAGGTGGACGAGGCTGGGAAGCGAACCACAGACCTCCAGTGTGACAGTCGAACGCACTAACCATTACGCTACGGGCTACTACTTTTTTTTTTAGTGACAAAAAAAAAAGATGTGGTGAAAATAAGAAATTCAACACCTACTTCTTTGAATAAAAAGCTCTGTAACTTTTAAACCATAAGGACTATCGAAAAAATTTGCTTAACATATTTTATAGACAATTAAATTTACTACAAGTTTGTTGTACAATTTTTTCATCTAGGATGAATAATACGTGAGTTACGCGCCAAAACTGAAGTGACAATTAAAAACAAAATGGCGGCTAAATGACACTAGGTTCAGTTGTGCAAAATGTGTACTCGTGTACTAATACTCTTTCGAATGTAAAAGTCAAACCTGACTTCGGATTTATTTCCCAGCAAAAGTCTAAATGCCCCGTACTAAAGCGCACGATGAAACTCAACGGAAGCCTGCCAAAGAGAATGCTCTGTCTGAAGCTCTGGGGATTGAACTTTCTGGATAGAAAACAAAATATTGTAATAATCTGCACGAAACCGACCGACGATGCTGATGCTGACGTCGACGTGAGAAAGATCCTTTGCAAAGCTCAAATAAATAGAAGCATATTTATGCGGAAAACATACCCACCAAAGTATTTCCCAGACTTCAGGTAAGGTTGTTCATAAGTAATAGAAAATATGAAAACTAACAACAGCCGCCCCCATTAGGAAGGTAAGTTGAGAGGCAGCAGCGAAGGGTAGCGTTCTCTACAGTCAACAACATGATTTCAAATAACTCCTTTTGGTAGCGAGTTTTGTTTTTTTTTTTGTAGAACATCGTCGTCCTTATTTTTGGATGGTTCCGGAAGAAAATCCTGGAGTGCAGGAATTACATCAGCATCAACAGCAGGAGCAGCAGCAACATCAGTAGCAGCAGCAGAAGCAGCATCTGCATGAAGACCTCGCACGTATACCACCAGATGTATGAGGACATATTCATATTATGCTTCTGTATGCAGCCATGCATAATTTGCAAATGTCAGAACTGAGCTGTCTCCGAGGATTTCAAAGCGGACGAAAGCTGAAGGAATTTTTGTGTTGTGTATTTCTTCTTTTTTTTAACAAACATACCCAGAACAACATTTTTTAGTTCGTTTATTTTTATTTTTGGGGACATGTCCCGCTTCTTGTTAGGATACGTCTCTTCAGGCATTATCTAAACTGAATCATATACTAGGATCCCGACAGCGTTGACAAGAAAGCTGGAGTAGAAAAAATGGACTGAAGTTCACTCTAACAGCAAGCAATGTTTGTTTTCTTTAGGGACGACAAATGTGATCGGGAACTGTGGGAATTCGAGACTTGTGAAGGACCTGTCTTCATGGACTTGTCCCGTTTTCATTGCCATTAGATGTATATAAATTTAAAAGCAAAATATTTTCTATGTAGGTATAGAGGTAGATAGTCTTACAAAAAATAAGTTCATAAAAAATGCTCTCAATCTGTCTCTGATGGAAGGTGGCACACTTAGCCAAAGTCCAAAGTTTAAATTAACAATTAAAGTCATCCCTTTTATGGGTTTTAATTTGATTTCTTGTTTGTGTTCTCTTCTTCTTCTTCTTCTTTTTCTTTTTAACTTATACCAAGGGTAAGGGATAGAGTAAGCAATAGTTGTGCACTTCTTATTGGAATCTAGGATGTCATTAGTTGAAGTTTTTTTAATGCCTCGTTTCCAACTAGCGAGTGACTATTTTTTTGTTTTTTGTATTTGTGTGCATATTTTTTTCTAATGAAAATAAAAAAAAGAAGACTCGTTAGTGTACACGTCCTTTTAGATAAAATAAGACTGAAAGTGAAATCCAATTTGTGTCCATGTGGAAAATGTGATTTAGTAAAATGGTATACTTTTTTTGGTAGCTATGTCATGTATATGTGTATGTTACGTTTTTGCTTTCTTTTTCAATCTTGTTTAACAAATCTCGTAACTGGATTTAATTGGACGATGAAAGAGAAAGATAAATAGATCAACTTTTTATTCTTTTTTTTTGCAATTTTCCTAAGTTGGTTAAAGAAGCAGTTTTAGATAATTTCTTTAAATAAATTTGTTGAAAGATGTAGATAGGGAAGATAGAGATATGGTGTAATTAACTCTATAAATAGATTTTATTATTAGGATTACCACTTAGATATAAACTAGGAAGTATCTTTTTATCTAAGAGGGGTTGTATGAGATTTTAGCTTATGAATTTGTATTTCCTTGGAACTTGATCTAAAAATACATTTCCATTATTATTTTAAGGATTATTTTCAAGAATACTAGTTCCTGCTTGAATGAAAAGTTCTTGGAAAAATAAAAAAATAAAATAAAAGTTCTGGGTATACTAACCAGTGGCGATTCCTGGTCCTTAGTATTGGTTTAGCTACGTGGTCTGGGGAAGGTTAAAATAAAAAAAAAATCATATTTTTTTTTTTAGTTTTATTGATAACGACAATTAATAAAAAAACGTTAATAAATAATAGGTATAAAATAAACATGTATCGATACATAAATTCGCTTCGTCGTTTGACGGAAACAAAATTTTCGCCGACTTTGTTGTGGTCAAAGTAGGACACTTAAGTTGGCACTGATTTTTGTACACGTAGTTTGAACCCTTAACTATCATAAAATATATGTTGAAATTCTAAACGGGCTTTAGGTTTATATTTGTATATAAGTATCTAAATTAGACGACGGACGTTTCAAATGTGGTTACGTTTTTCTTCAGGTCTCTAAAACATAGTTATTAATATTTTATAGCTTCAATTTTTAAAAATTATAGAATATGTACTTACAAATTTATTGCTTATAAAAATAATATGAAGGTATAATCCTCTTTTGGTTGTATTTTGGTTTTTGAATGCAATTATTATTCTTTTCAATATTAAGAAATGTCTTGAAAAAGACGTTTTTACTAAATCAAAAGTTTGAATAATAATAAATATTTCAAACCAAATTTATTATATTTTGAATAATAATTCAAAATATTTTAAATAATTCTAACCTACAAAACAAGTTAAATATAAATTCTTAGTTGTAGTTTATTGTCTTTCAATGAGTTGACCATATATGCTGCTAAGTCAGAAAATTGTTCACTTGGCTTAAAAAGCCTTAAAAAAAGATGTAAATATTATAACTATATTTTACGATAGTTAAGGATTCTAAGTACGTGTACAAAAATCAGTGCCAACTTAAGTGTCCTACTTTGACCACAGCAATGATGCAAACATTGCGTGTTGCACTTAGTTAACATCATGTTTTTTGCCAAAACTATTTCACCGATTTGAATCGAATTTCGTCTTGTAATACTCTAGACTATTTGATTCCAATTTTTTAGGAGAATTCTACAATTTTTGACCTATTTTTTGAGTGCTTCAAAATAACTTAGTGTTTCAAATTTTTTTTTTAATTCATGCATTTAAAATTGATGTTAGTAGAAAATTTTATAACAAACATGTTTATAGTGGACGGTTTTTTCCTAAATTGCATATTTCCAAAGTTATAAAGGAATATGTCGGAAAAATGGGGTGATTTTAGATTTTTTTTCACTGTTGCATTTTTCCCGCAGCGAGCACAGGTTTTTCGAATTTGCAAACTAGGCTATGAACTTCTTTAATATGCCCAACTACATATCAAAAATACAGAACTACATCGCGCTTTGCGAATTTAGGACTTTTTTTTGTAATTATTGAATGTGCTAAAAGAACTCAATCGCAATGTTTACTCATATAAATCAAAGAACACTTATAACAAAACAATAAGCACACGTAGGTAGGTAGGTGGGTAGGTTTTTGTATTTATGGTATTGGTTATTGCAAGAAATCATTATCATTATTTCAAGATTGCTATTTGTTACTTTTTGAAAATAAAAAGAACATCATATAATTTATTCATTTAAATTCTTGGTTTAGCTGCGATAAACCTGCTAACTGAGAGGAAACGCCACTGATACTAACGTGCTTTTAATGGCTGGTTAGATTAAAAGTTGTCTAGTCTTCCTGATGCTTCCAGAATGAAAATCGCTTTCGGTTTAATTTTTTTCCTCTCAACCGCCTAGTGTTTTTTTTTTTTGAAACATATGACCACACGTTTTTGTATGGTTTTAAGTAAATTTTTTTTCAGCCGTTAAGAAAAATATTACTTTTCCTCAATAACGATTCTTAAAATTGAAAGAAAGCATTGCAGGTCATAACTTTAAAAAAGTGCTAGTTTTGTGTATGCTTTTTCGGAAACTATAGCTATTAATGATTTCGCTGGTTGGTTCTATTTTTAATTTTCTTAAAACGGTTCCGTTGATTTTTGTTTTTGGATTTGATTTTTCAAATCCATTCTTAACACACACCCTTAGCTTTTCCTTCTGAAAATTAGTTTTTACTCTGGTGAATAGATGGCTATTTGAAGTTAAGATAAAAGAAAGGAATATATGAATAAAAAGGAAGAAAGAGGTGGATATACATAAAAAACACTATTGTCATTGTGATTCAGTTTGTTTTATTATCATGATCAAATCCAAACTAGATCTGGGGGATAGTAAAACGCAGCTTTTATATACTACTTACAAATCTTGTTCCTAGAACCAAAACAAAAGGGTACCTACCATACGAAATTTGAAACCCGTTACGAAAAATCGTTTATTTTTATCGAAAGCGGCTCCACCAATTTTGAAAAAAAAAATCTGATTTCAGGAGAAGAAAATTACACTTCGTTATTATCAACAGTCAGTGTTCCCAGGTGAAATTTTCAAAGTCCACACAAATTCAAAAAAAATTCCCCCATTTTTATATGGATGCAAGAAAAATAGCCATATGCATTTATTTTAGAATAAATAAATACCTACAGACCTTCATAGAATATAAAAAAAATATGGATACTTACTTTTAATGTTCCCAATCAACTTTTTGTTTCAAGGTACCTAAGCTAAATAGCTAATACAAGTTTTTAAAAAATAATATTTCTCTTAAAAATATTAGGAAATACATGCATTCTATTTAAAAAAACACTTTGTTTTTATATATTTAAGTTCATAGTCTCTGCAAATGCGTTTGTGTAATCGGGAAAATAACTCCCCGGGAGATTTGTTCCCGAAAAATTAAAATGCTCCTCACATCAAATATATTAACATTTTCAATTTTTTGGACATTTAGAATCGTAGTATTATTTCTCATATTCGAAGTTTGCTAAGAATAAGAAAAAGAGAACAAAATTCCCGGGAATTTTTCGTTTAGAATAAGAGAGTAGGGAAAAGGGAAGTATTTCCCCGGGAATTTTTATTTAGAATTGGGCTGATTATATGTACGAGCCCAAACGCAAAATAGTTGGACTACCTAATGAATTTAATGAATTTAATTTATTAGATCGTTAAATGCTAACGTAACAAAAATATTTTATATCTATCCTAAAATAATATTATTTAATGTACAAAAAATTGTGCTTTTTTAGAGCCGATAAAAAAATAATATGTATTAAAAACTAAAATTAATTGATTAAGAGGGCTGTTTGCACCATAGTTTGATCTACTAAATAATTCGATCAAAGGTTGTTGTAATCTTACACTTGTTCGGCTAAAATTAAAATTTATTCTACACAGAACTGATGGAGATGAAATTGAACCATTTATAATCCCAGTTATAAAACAAAATTGGAGATATTTTCTTTGTTTTTTAAGCGATGGAAGGTTTATTAGTGCAAGCCTTTGGTGGTAAGGGGGGAGAATTATTCCTCGTGACCATGGAAGAAATCGAAGACAGAAACGCATAAATCTTCTCTAAACAGCTTCTAATCTATTTACATGTACAGAGTAGTGAGGTGCCCATACCACACATCCGTACTCTAGAATTGGTCTCACAAAGGAAACAAACAGAAGTTTAAGTACGTAAGGATCACGAAAATCACGCGAAAATCGTTTTATAAAGGCTCTCCCAAACCAATGCGGAACATTCGTTGCGGCGAAAAAACATTCGTCACTCATAATTATTTCATATGTTTCTCCGCCGCGTTGGTGTGGGCACTCTCATATATCACCATGTAAATAAATTTTGACATGCGAATGTTTTTTCGCCGCAACGAATGTTCCGCATTGGTTTGGGAGAGCCTTAAATCCTAAAACCTTATTTGCTTTTTTAATAATGTAATTTAAGTGATCATTAAACGTTAATTAGGGATCTAGAATTATTCCTAAATCAGAAAAAACCGATACTTTAATAAGAGGACATGAATCAAACATGTAGTTACAAGTATACGGTACTTGTAAAGCTCATGGATTTACATTTATCAACATTCAAAATAAGATGATTGGTATTGCACCATTCCTTGAATCTTTTCAAATCTTTTTGTAAAAGTAAGCAGTCTGAAGAAGATTTTATTCTTTTAAAAAGCTTAATGTCATCAGCATAAATTAAGACAGACGAATTTTGTATGATAGGAAGCAAGTCGTTTATAAATAAAATAAATAATATATGACCCAAATGGCTACCCTGAGGGATACCTGAATTAACAAAAAATTGGAAGAATATCCCAGTACTTGGTAGCATTGACAGTTCCATTTACAAAATGTAAATTGCCCAAACCTCGCCCAGACATGCATCCCCATATCATTAGAGATGCTGGAAACTTGATTATTTTTTTAAGGCAATCTTTGTGAAAGGCCTCTTTGGAGTTTCTTACGACACGTTTTCGTTTGTCGCCCACGCAAACTTCAAACCTCGACTCATCACTCCAAATAACGGACCGCCATTGACTTAAAGTCCAGTTCTTACGTTGCCATTACTTGGCCCACTCTAGGCGCCTTTTCTTTTATTGAGGTGTTAAAAGTGTTTTTTCTTTAGCCTATGTTTTAACGAATTAAAATAGCTCTAATTTAAATAAATCTAAAACAAACCTTATACAATTTATATCCAATTTTTTTCATTGTCCGCTTAGAAGTGTCGACTTTCGTGTCGACACTTTTTTGAATTCTTTCTTTCCATTGAACGGTTATTGCAGTGGCAGTTTGACGTCGATTTCCTTTATTATTTTTTTTGAGACTCGGCAATCTCGAGGTTTCGCAATTGGTGGGCGTCCCGTTTTTTTACCAACCTCCACATTTCCACTATTTTTGAACGTTGTGATAATGTTTCGAATTGATGAGCGAGGTAAATTAAATTGGTTTGCTATTTTGTAGCTCGACAATCCCTTTTCGAAGGCTTTAACTATGGATTCCCTAAGGTCTCGTGATAATGCAACACCACGCACCATGATTGACACTAAACTGTTGCTGGCTTACTTAAAACAAGAGATCAATAAACAACAAAACAAGTGCATGTCATTTTTTTAATAACGGTTAACTGAGCATCTATTTAAATCGTCATAGGCCAACTTATTTGCATCCCATAGAGAGTAGTTATGCTCTTATCTTTGTTTAAGAGATTGCAACCTGAAGCCATGTGTGTTTTCTCAAATTAAATTCTGTTTGGTCTTATTTACTCACTAAATGTAATTTATTACATTGATAAAAAAAATAACAACTGCTTGGGACAGAAAAGGAAGGCATATAAAGGGGATTAATGTGTTAATTGATGAGTAGGCCAACAATTTTGCGTTTGGGTCGTATATCCGAGTTTTTCCAAGTATATGTAGACATTATTTCCGAATTGAACGAAGGTTTGAAATCAACACATCCTTGAGTACTCAAATTGTACCAAACTCTTAAAACAGCATCGGCAGTTTCGATCCTTAACCGATTTCTTAACTTATTTTTCACTATATTTACTATTGAAAATGCTCTCTCCACTGAAGCATTTGAAAAAGAAAGACTTAAAATTGACTAAAAATTGAACTAAAAGTCCCCCATAAATCAATTTATGTTCAATTTATTTGCCCCCATTTATCCCCCCACTATTTTGGAACACTGATAACAGTACATACCTCTTATGGAATAATTTTTCATAATTTCAACTTTTTCATTATTGGAAGAACCGATTAACTGTTTTTTTTATTTTGTCTGAAGATTTTTTTTCTAAAGCTCTTAAAATAGGTATTGCATATCAAAATTTTGCAATGAAGGTTGCTTAGATGTAAAATATTTTTTTTTTTAAATTCGATTTTTCAAGGTAAGGTATTGATTTTTTTTTTTTTTCAAATTAAATTTTAATCTATGTTTATTAATTCCAAATAAAAAGAAATTATACCGCGAAAGATCACTACTTTTAACAAAAACAAAAGTAATTTGCTTCGTCAAATTGATTTTGTTTAATTTGTATGCATTTTGAGTCAAATTCAATTGTCCCTGTCCCTTGTTTGAGGCCAATATTTGCATAAAAGTTTTTCTCGATAAATACCTGCAAGCAATATTTTTCCTGGAAATTTTTGATACGTGTGGGTAGGTATATATATTTTGCAATAAAAAAGGATAAAGTTCAAGAGTTAACTTGGGAAATCCATAGAAATTTCCCAAATTATGTGAATGGACTAGAAAAACTTGATTGAGAATATTCCAAAAATTGCTTGTCAAAATTTAACATCTCCGATTTTTTTTCAAACAAAAGTATAAAATATTTAAGAAAGGATAGAAAGCTATATTTTATATTAAATTTCAAGTTAAAATGGGCTCTGGAAACACATCGACAGCAGCTGAAAAAGGATCAATTGATGCTTTAAAGGAACAGGGATTCTCAGGCCGAGAAATAGCTAGGAGACCAAACAGAAGTAAGAGCATTGTTGCACACACATCTCACCCGGGGTTTAGACAAGCGAGTAGAACTAGTAGCGTGTATGTGTGTTAGTGTATCTGAACACGAGAGAGTCGACTAGCAGGGCAAATAGTATAATATTTTTGCCTGCGAGTAGCCTGCCTGTTATCCTGCTAGTGTAGTGTATTGTTTTTATTTATTTGTTTTGTCTCCATAGTTTCAATAATTTGTATATTTTTCTGTATGAAATATTTTAAAAAAATCTTACTAGTTGACAAAACGCGCAGAGAGCTACTAGTCACGCATACATCCATAAAACTAACACTATGATACAAATGCTACTAGTTCTACTCGCTTGTCTAAGGCCCGGGTCAAGCAAAAAAATCCGAGGAAAGCGACTCATTCAGCAGCTAGCTTCAAATTCCACACTATCAGCTTTTATTTACACGATTGAAGAAAAGAAGAACTTATTTTGTCAAGACTTCACAGTCGTACATCAGGTGTTATGGTGTGGGGAGCTTTCACCTATTATGGAACAATTTAATTTATAATTACATCAATAAACGGAAATAGTTACAAATGCCTGCTGAAACGCGTATTTCCAAAGATAATGAATATTCTTGAATCTCTACCTTGGATATTCTAACAAGACAATGTCCCTATCCATACTTCCAGGGTAGCTAGAAGCTGGATTCAGTCGGAAAACGTTGGACTTTTACCATGGCCACCCTATTCCACGGACTTAAACATCATCGAAAACGTTTGGGCCTGGCTATCTCCAGAAGTTTCTGATGCTGGTAGACAGTTTGGAGATAAGGACGTCTTGGTCGAAGCAAACTGCGATGCCTGGAGTAAAATTTCACTGGATTTTTTTTTCAGAAAACTGTATGATTTAATTCCAAACCGTCTAATAGAATTTATTTCAAAAAATAGTGGACAAACTCATTACTTATTGACAAAAAAAAAAACATAATACATTAACGTTTAAGAACAAAAAAAAGTAAACATTTTTATAGTTTTGTTCTTTTTTTATAAGATTTTTCAAAAGTCTCAATCAAGTGACGCATTTTATATACCCATTTTTGCAGTCCATTCATATAATTTGTGAAATTCCTATGGAACTTCCAAATTACCCCTTTAAATTTACACTTTTTTATTGCAAAATATATTTACCTACTCACATGTATCAAAAATTTGTAGGAAAAATATTTCCTACAGGTATTTATCGAGAAAAAACTTTTGTGAAAATAGTGACCTTAAACAATACATACACATACATATTTTTTAATTATTTTTTAAATTATATTTGTTCAAAAAATCAATTGGCATCTTTTTAACTTGGCCAAGCTACTTTAGGTAATAAGCTAAAATAATTATAAAAAATAATGTCATATTACTACTAATAGAAATCAACTTCCTTATTTTTGAATAATGTTCTTATACCAACATACAATTTTTGAAATTTAATAAAAGTCACAGTCGTGCATTCGATTTATTTTAAATCACACAAAAATTGTTATTTTTATTTGAAAGATCATTTTTTCATTTAATTTTAATTTTATTGAGACTTTGATATAATCCATTTTATAGTTTATGATTACATTTTGGATTCATGATAGCCGCCTGTGTACTTAACTGAGTACTGAATGCCTCTTGCAGTTTTTTTTTCCCCAAAAATGGATATAAAGTCCTCTCCCATACGAATGCGAAACCTATATGGAAGCCAAATTATAAATTTCCTCTTTTATAGTGTAGATAATATATTGGGAGTTCAAGGTTAATAAGAATATCAATAAAATTCAAAATTAAAAACATTATTTTTTTATAATTTTATTTTTAATGAGATACAAATTAAACAGAAAACAATTAAAATTCAATGGCTTTGCCTAAGTCAATGAAATATTGAAAGTTTTTAAAATTAAAAAGATCGTTAAAAAATTTTAAAGAGAATTTAAAATTAAATTAATTAAAATACTTAAAATTTGGTTTGGTCCTTAAAATGTACAAGAAAAATAAATTAGTTTTCATTGTTTTCTTAAAAAAAAACACTCTTCTAGATTCGTTCAATACAGTCCACTAAAATAAAAACAAAAACAATATAACTTCTGTTGTTTAGGTTTTTTCTTTCTTTATTTAAGTGTTATTTGTTCAAATATGGGGCAGTTAAGCATTTATTAATTTGTGTGAGACATCTTCCACAAGATTGCCCCACGTAATACAAATTTTGTATGTGAGGCAAATAAGCACCAAAAGTACCCACAAATATGTGGTCTATGTAGAAAACGTGGGTTTCTTTAACTTTTATTAAAAAAGAGATAGGACAACGGGAATAGCAACAATCGATAGAGATAATTCGAATCAGTATAACTCCATCATTGAGTGAATTTCCCGAAAAAGTGGTCTACGAGTATGAGGTACACAGCCAGTGAGGTCATGTCAATGTCTGAAATTGGGAAAGAAATTAATTATCTTCCTAAGGGTACCCACAACCACTAAGGGAACAAAGGAATAATCAAGCTGAATTTTTGACAGGGTTGCCGATGTCTTGAATTTAATTTGAGTTAATTTTTCGGGAATAACATCCGTATTTGATTTTTTCTAAAAAAAAAAAAACAGCCTTAACAATTTTTGAATAAACAAATGATCTCTACAAATTGTTTGCACATGAATTGTGGAATCTAATTTTCTTGTCAAAAATCATATAATTACGGTTGATATACTTAAGGAAAATAAACTATTTGAGAGTCTAAGTAAATATTTGAGTCGACCTCAAAGCAATGTTATAAAAAAAAAAATGAAAAAATGTGTAGGTACATATCTGAAAGATTAAACAAATTAAGAAATAAGTTACATTAGTTGTGATTTAAAAAAAAAAAAAAACTCATTAAACAACTTTCTTAAAAAACTGCAATATAAATTCAGTGATTACATTACAACGTACCCAAGGGGCACGCAGAGTTGCTAATAAGTTGTAGTGACCTCTCAGCAACAAAGCGACAGTTTCAATTATGTAAAAAAACAGTCACCACTACTTCACTGTAATCTGAAAAGCGCAAGTGGCGGTCCATTGTGCAACTAAATTCAAGTTGCTATATAGTTATAGTTACAAAATGGTTCCTTTAAACTGGATTGCAACTTTGAGAGGTTTTAAGTGTACATGACTGGTTTCAAACAAATTTTTTTCCAGTTTCATAAAAGTATTTCTTATTAAAATATAAAACTTATATAAAACTAACTTAAAGTCAAAAAAAAAAAAAAAATGCAAAGCAATGACTCTTGACTTGTTATACATAATCATTACAACATCAGCTTGTTAAATAATTATTTATTGAGATTCTTTATGTTTAATTTCATATCGATCGCAGTTGTATCACAAAATGTGCCTGGCTACCCCTTCTAAAACTTACGCCCTCACTAAATAAATCACTTTAAACATATTTTACTTAAAAATCACTAAACTTTCTTTTCTTTTTAAGACTTTTCTGCTTAAATTCTCTTGGTTTTAAGATTGAATATAGTAAACTGTGATGTTTCACTCAATTCGAACGTCGCAAATTAAAGTATTCTTTCAAAGTCTTAAAAATAAAGAATGAAAAATTAAATAGAGAAAAAAAAAGTATGGCCGATAAAATGTTTCCTTTCAGTCACCCCATAGCAACTGCTCATCAGTTTCAGTTTTGTGACAATTGTCGTTACAGATAACTGCAATGTTTTCCCTAAGAAACTGAGCAGAAACTTAATTTAGTTATACTTGAGTTTTAAAAAACTTTTTTGAAACAACTCAGTTACGAACAAAAAAAAAATTCCAAAAATGAAGTAAATGCAACCTATCAGAGATAAAGCATAGTTAGCATCCATTATTGGGCTGTGCCTTGTAATGGTCGGCCAATTTTACACTTTTCTAATGTTTTTTTTTTTGCGAAGATAGTAGCTTTATTTTTTAAATTTTGATTTATTTGCGACATGGTGAAATTTGTTGAAGAATTTTACAGATGAATAAAGTAATTGCAATGTAGTTACATTCAAGTTGAAATTTGTTAAAGAATTTGACAGATGAACAAAGTGGAGTTCCAATGTAGTTACCTTCAAGTTTGTAATAATTCAGTCATTTCAAAGTCACTAAGAAGTAATTGAATGGACATTTTGAATTTGTTTCAAAAGAATTACATTTCAGTTCTCAAAAACAAATTTATCTTTGTTAAACAAGAGTCACTTTGTAGTTGCAAACGCTTAACGTTTCTGATCAGTTTCAATAATTCTTTTGAAAACAAGGAATTTCAATTAGGTTGCATTGAAACTAATGGATAACTGATCAGTTACTTTAAAGCCAACCCCATTAATTTTTAGTTTTATCTTATGAGAACAGTCACTTTTATATAACGGAATTGAAACTTAAATAATTTAAAACAAAAATGGAAGACTTGAAAAACTTTACAATAACATAAGAGGAACACTGGTGAAACGAAATTTGTGACTTTTTGGTTGCACAATGCTTGTATATGTTGAGAAACTTTAACAAAAATAAAACCAAATTTTTGGTTTCTTTTTTCAACATAAAACTGAAACGTTGTTGTGTTTCAATAACTGAATATATAATAAGAACTTGACAAATCCGAAAACTTTCCAATTAAAAATAGATTGCTAACTTAAAGCATATTATATGTATATTTTTGCAAGCAATTTTAAATTTCCAAAAGTGACGCACCAAAAGGCTCAACTTAAAGCACCATTTCTAAACATGTAATTTATTTATATGTCATAATACGCTCTGTTTAACTCGCATGCTTTTGTGTTGGGTTATTTGCCAAGAAGATTTCCATGTTAAACATATCCCCGTCATTAAGATGTCATCAATCAAATTTCAATCACAATTTGTGGTTAGATATAAATTCATCCGCAATGAATTAAACAATGTAAAAAATGGAGGATCAAGAAAATGTATAAAATATTCCTAAGGTTGAATACCTACTTATTTTTTATGAAAAGTCATCAAGAACTTAAACTCAGCATTTAGTTCCTTTTAATAATTTTTATTTTGCTTAACGTTTGTTGTACATATATAACCGTTTTTTGTACGGCTCATCTGCTAATGTATACGATTTTGACAATAACTGTGATGATCTCACTGGGGACATTTTTCACTTTGGTTTTATTGTTGGCTTATGTTTTGAATTGAATTGCGCGTGTAGCTAGGTAGGTACCTCTCATTTTCTTGCAAGCGTTTTATAATTAAATTTTAAACGACACAGATAATCCATTGCTTTTAAACTCGAATATACGAAATGAACATTTTGTACAGCGTAATCCGCAAGCTACAAGGACACAAAAATTTCTATATAAAATTATTTATGAGGTTCGTTTTAAGAGAAGACATTCTTGCAGGGCTTGAACTGCGAGCTACGACCCAGTGTGAACCGAGAGACAATCACGTTTTGTTTTTTTTTTTTTTGTTATTTTTCTTGAGGATTTTGCCCTCTTGTTGGCGCATTAATGCTCAAACAAACTCGATTGTTCGTTTAATTGCCATCTTTAGGGGATAAAGACAAAATGTAAGGGAACTTCTGGCGACTGCTTTAATGTGTCCACCAATCATTAACATTTTTATTATCATCACGCGAAGGACGAGAAGATTAGCCAAAGGTTTTTTTTGTTTGCTTTACTTTGATGGTTCTAGTTCTGTTATGTTAATGGAATGAAAATAAAATGTAAAAAATGAAAGGGGAGGGTATAAATCCTTCAAAACGTTTCAAAAACCACAGCTCAAGGGCAGTTATGGCAAGCTATCGTCAAAATCGACCGGCACATAAATCCGTTTTATTATTTTTTCTTCTATTTAAAAAGTTTTCAGAGGGCTGTGCTCTGCTCTGATAAAACCACATCCAGGATGGAAATGTATATATGCATCAGGATGTTTAATCTACCCGTGCATTAAATATATCCAAAGCTATCAAGAGCACACAACCGCGAAAGTTGAAATCAATTTAGGCAGTGAACGTTCACAAAATGCTCCTGAATCCTGACTGAAGAGAGCTCTCTGGGATGGATTCTCTGGTTCATGGCTTGGCTGTTGGCTCGGTCCCCAACCAAATTGGATTGGTTAGGAGCAGGATTTTCTGGTCTGGTTCTTCCTAACCGCAGAGAAATCTACATTCTGATCGAAAATCGGTTAATGTCAGTGACATTTGAGCAAGCCTCAGCACCTTTAGCAGGATCAAGTCCTCCGGACGGATAGGATAGGATATAAAATAGGCTAGGCATCACCTAAGAGCAGAACGATATTTTTGCACAGATGACTATAACGACGACGATGTAGACAATGACGACGACGACGATGGCTACGATGAGAAAATGTGACTGCATTCAATTGGAGTTGGCATTCCGACAAAAGTTTAATCACACACATCCTCACATTAAGCAAATGGCAACAACACAATACAGTGAATAGGTTTGCTTAAATAATTGTTATCTTTTGTTATTTTTTGGAAAAGGAAGGTGGTTCAACAAGGATGTTTAATACGAAAGGAAACACAAGCGCACTTGTCTTCTAAGCACATACAAACAATCAGTCCAGGACAACGACGAGGATGACTACGACGGCTGAGGCTGAAGCAAGCACTCTCTGGGGCTCTGTGAGCAAACAATGGAAGGCTATTTAATGACACAGCAATTAGACTTTCCAGGTGTAGGAGTATCGGCAGGCTAGGTCCTGTGGGGCAGAGCCAGTTGAGGTGCTTTTAACTGAGACTGAGGGGGTGTTTTTGTAAGGAAGGGCCAGGTACATGTTATGATAATGATTGTGGTGGTGGTGAAAAAAATGTACTCTTCTTTGCGCTTGGCACACTTCCCAGGGCACTTTCACTCTAATGGTAGACATTTTAATGTGGATTACATTTGCCATCACTGTGTGACTGTTTGTGAGCTGGGTTATAAGGCAAGTCTGTGCAGTAGGATTTGTTCGTGTTGATCGGCGTAAACCGGGTTTTGGGGGCGGGCGGAAAGAGATATGACATTTACATGAAATTAACAACAATGAGGCAAATTAATTCTGAAAGCTAAAAGGACGCTCCAGGACAAGATAGCGTATGTTGCTGTGCTGTATATAGAGAATTGGTTCTCGTATAAGCTTTTCTTATCGTGATTCTGATTATTATGTTGGAACATAATAGGCTTAGCTATTAAAAGATGGTTTTCACAGGATTTGGTCAGATATCCCTACTCCTACATATACCTACTCCTACCTACTATGTGTAATGAAAGTGTTAGAGGAAATAACATTGTTGTATAAAAATGATACCTTAATAATAAAAGTGTTTAGGTATGACCGCATGAATTTGGTTCTTTCAACATAAACACTGAGCACCTTATCCTATAAATTTTGTAATTTTTAGAATTTGTAGTAATGACACGTTTTACTAGAGGTACCTTTGTGTACTATTTTCTGCCTTAATTGTGAATGTGAATTATATTAAATTGTATATTTATTTGGTTTTACTTACAATTTTGTATGTCTTTGCATGCACTCATTACAATTTTGTATGTCTTTACATGCACTCATGAGAAGGGGTTATGACTATACCCTATAATTTATTATCATAAGTGATATAGGAGTTGCAAAAGATTTGAAATGAGTTATATATTTACATTGGCTTTTTGTATTTCCTGGTATTAGAATGGGAACGAATAATACAGCCAGATTTGGTATTTTGATATTCGTATATTGTGCTTTGAAAATGAATATCTCAGCTTTACAGTACCCACTTCTTAAATTGAATAGCTTAAGAGTAAATGGATGAAAACTCCTTGAAGTGGTAGGGAATAGTCATTGATGAGAAAAGCTCAAGATCTATCCATTTTTCGTAAAACTCGTTTTTTAAGTTCGCTTCGTCATTTGTAAAAAACATACGAAATACCACCTCGTCCTCGGCTCAAACCTTCGTATTCAATGATATTCCATTTGTCAGCTCGCAAAATAAAGCCAATTTGATTGCAGCACAGTTTGCTGTTAATTCGACGCTGCTTGAAAGTGTCTTGTACTTGAGAGCGTAAATGATTTTATGGGAGAAATCTTCTTTCGCACTCGTGCAGTTGCTAAAGTTCTGAAAGATCTAGGCATTCACAAATCCGCTGGCCCGGATAGTATCCCTCCCATTTTTCTGAAGAGGTATTCTTCAACGCTGGCAAAACCACTGCATAAGCTTTTCCATCTTTCCTAGTCTACTAGTCTTTTTCCGAGTGGATGGAAAACAGCATTTGTCCAGCCTATCCCTAAAAAAGGCGTCTCTTCTTCCCCCTCTAACTATCGACCAATTGCGCTTACGTCCCTTCTTTCCAAGGTCATTGAAACGCTGATTAATTTTAAGCTTAGAAAATATCTCGAAGAACAAAAGCTTCTTAATGACCGGCAGTACGGCTTTCGTAGCAATAGGTCCACTGGTGAGCTGATGGTATATCTCACCGAACAGTGGCACAAATCTTTACATCGTTTTGGAGAAAGTAAGATTATTGCGCTTAATATTTCAAAAGCATTTGATAGAGTTTGGCATCAAGCTCTCTTATCGAAAATGCGTACATTTGGTATCGTTGAATCTTTTCATCGTTGGATTAGAAATTACCTTTCGGACCGTTCAATACAAGTTGTATTGGATGGTTTCAAGTCTGAAATTCACAAAATAAATGCTGGTATGCCCCAGGGCTCCGTTCTGTCTCCGACTCTCTTTCTTATAATCATAAACGTTTTTCTGATCGCTATAACTGGGCCTAAGGCAAAGCGCGTAAATTATGTTCAGCTACATTTTTAAGAAATCAACTTATTAGGTAATTTATTCAGTTTTTCTACATAAATTGTACCTACCTACGACCAAGGTATTCCTTTTCTAGCTTCAGAGTCGTTATTTTTTAAAACAAGAAAACGTAAATCCGCTATGATCCACCACGGTTTTGGAAATGATTTTAAAAAATCAACTGTTATCTTCTTTTACTAGAAATCCTTATTAAGATGTTAGTTTTTAAACGATCGTAAATTACAAAAAAAACGACACAAGGTTTTAACAATGAAGAAGAAGAAATTTAAATATTAAAATTACTTCTTAACGCTCAAGGCCATTGAGTCCAATTTAAAAAGGGTTACCACGAAAAACCAAAGAAAAAGGGGTGTCTATCAGAAAATCTCAGTTTGATTGTCAAAATACTGATGTTCCATTTTTTTTTGGATGTACTTGCTCAGCTTTTGGCATTTATTTTAGGCGCTATGGTATTATTAATGCGAAAACCATCAATTCGTGTATTCAGCCAAAAACGTGATATCATAGATTTTGCTCCATCAAAAATCTGATTCAAATTGTTCTTCAGTATTTTGACAATCAACTGGGATTTTATACTGGAGAATCCTCTTCTCGCCTAATTAAAGCATGGAATTTATCAAACCGGAAAAAGTATATTGGAGGAAATTTAACAGAACTTTGTGGGTGGCAATGGCACAGTGGATATATAGTGTTTGACTGCTAACGTGGACGTGTGGGTTCGAGCCCCTGTCAAGGTAGCATTCTTTTCTATATTCCCCAGTTTCAACTGGATGCCATCCGTGGAGTTTCAAGAGATAATTAACATCTAATTGTCAATCCACTGTGCCAACAAAAATCTTTCCTGCTAACTAGTGTCGTGCATTGCATTTAAAAAACCTGAGGTCTTACAGGCATATAGTTAAATAACATTATTATTATTACTTCCAAAAAATATAACTATTTACTTTAAAACCCGGTAAAGTCTGTTAAAAATGTTTGTTCACTATTTCATAACCTCAAAAATGTTTAAAAATAAAAACCTAAAGACTAAACTACTTACATAATGGGTAAATTCGATAAACAAGTTTGAACTTATGTATGTATATAAATAAACGAGAGTTTTAAAATGTCAACGCAAAATATGAAGTTGAGGATTTGAACATGATGGTTTTAGGGTAAATATATGGCATTAGTTAAAATCGTATGATGTTGACTCATTTAGAGATGACTTTGAGGTTAAGTTTGTGAATTGAGTTTGGTTAAAGGATTTATGTGCATCTGCAGCACTGGATTGAAAGGAAATGGAATAAAGAAGTTTTTTGTCAAGAAAATCAAGCAAGTTTAAGTAACAATGTATGTAGTAACCAATAGGATTTATAATTTTGTGTGCCTTGGTGACGAAAGTTATATCATTGGTAAATTGAGAAGAAGAAAAACTTTAATTCAATAAGAAAATTCATGATGCCATGATGCTCCGAAAGACCACCGTGATGCTTTGGAACTACTCAAAGGTATAAACAATTTCTACAGAAGAGAGATGGCTGCAAAGTTGACAAGCTAACGAAAATTCGGAAATAAAATAAATTAGTTAGTATAGTGATTTTAAACCTATAGGACTAAATTTAAATTAAAACATCGCTCCAAGAATTCTAAATAACTAAATACGCTTCAATTTGAGCACAGAATCTTTTTTCAGACCCAAAAGTTTCTAAAATACACGTTTTCAAAAATTAGACATAAGATAAAGAATGTGTGACATAAATGCATCAAGGCACTGGAGCGTGTAGGTTCGGCTAGTAGGAAGGAGGGTAACCCCCTTTAGATTGGAAGAACAATTTTCCAAAAAAAAATACGGTCTAAGGCTCTCCCAAACCAATGCGAAACATTCGGTGCAGCGAAGAAACATTCCGAGTTGGTGTGGGCACTCTCGTTTATAATCCTGTAAATACAATTTGAAAGACGAATGTTTCTCCGCCGCGTTGGTGTGGGCACCCTTCACTTGTGAATGTCTCTTCACCGCACCGAATTTTTCGCATTGGTTTGGGAGAGCCTTAAAGTAGAACAAAAATTTTAGACCTTGGTCTTGGTATCATTTTTATAAATTTTTTTGTAATCTTGGATTGGAATATTTTAAAAGATTGTTTATTTTAAAAGATATTATCCTTTATGTTTTTTTTTCTTATAATTTTTAAATTGGGAGCTTTTTATGTGTGCAGAAAGTGTTCTAGTTTTCATGTATCGATAGCCCCCAAAAAACTGATTTAGGTTTTTAAAAACCGTAATGTTATCCGAGGCTTATTTGCGGAGCTTTTGGCATCCAAATATATATATATATATATATCCAAGGATTGACTTTGATTTAAAATATCTTCGCAACCAGACCTTATAGAATGTTCTAGTTTTCAGCTATTGATAGCTCTCAAAAAACTGATCTAGATTTTTAAAAACCGAAATGTCTTCTGAGGCTAACAAACTCAAAAAAATAACTGCTGATATCATTTTACAAAACCTTTCCATTTATGTACATTTCAATGGGTTCCAGAGACTTTCGTGCATTTTTTTTTGTGGCATCAAAATCGATTGAAAAAAAAATTGTTACAATCAGGAAGACTTTGAACGACAATGCAAAGTCCTGTGCGTTCTCTATTCAACAACGTCAACCGCAACCTCCTACGAATCTTTTGAAAAGTTATAGCCATATACAGATTTTTAGTTTTGGGTCAAAAATAATGGAATAATGGAAAATAACCAGACCTCATAGAATGTTCTAGTTTCCAGCTATGGAAAGCTCCCAAAAAAAACTGATTAAGCGCTTTAAAACAGCAGTGTCTTCCGAGGCTTATTTGTGGAGCTGAAGCGTAACTACGATGGTCGTATTATATAAAAACCCAATAAATACAATTATTTCTTATGTCAATGACTCCAAGACTCACTCGCTTTTTATTTTTTTAAACAATTTAAAAAATCAACGAACTCTATCGTATTTAATTTAAAAATAATAAATAATATTGATTTTGTGTCAAAAAAAAAAGAAAAACAAGATTCTTTAATTGTATGGAGAAAATGATTTATATTTACTACACTACATTTTTAAGTTAAAGAATTCATGGATTCACCCTGACTTAGAAGAATGAACAAGCCAATTAATTGAGACTAAGAGTTGCAATGATGTAAGACAAAAATGATGACATTTTTTTATGAAGTTTTGCGTTTGTTTAAGACGACCCTAGCAAGACTGGTGAGCAAAACCTCAGCCGAATATCATAATGCATACGAAATTTTCTACATCAAAACGATTTGACTCAATGGCTTTGAACCCAATTCAAGTAATACTTTCATTTCGAAGTCAAGTCGAACTCTAAAATTTTTCAATCAGACAGCAAAGAAGATTGCATCCATTACCTATAAATTAAAACTAGGAAATGGATCGTTCACTTCAAGATAATTCCAGTTAAAAGCCAAATAATAACCACCCTCCCACTAAAAATTATTAATAATCAAATCATATTTTTCGAATCATTCAAATAAATTAAAAACAAATTATATAGCAAAAGAAGAAAAATGAGATCAGTTTATTAAATGGAACGTTAATGGGTATATTATAATTCAATAAAAAAAATCATTATAATACTTATTATAATTCTTATTTCTTGTTGGCCACAACCCACAATAATAAGAATTATAATAACTTTTAGAACGGCCACATACAAAAAAAAAGTTTAAAATATTACAATGGAAATAAAAAGAATTACATACATACATATGTTTGTATGTTGATATTAATAAACAAAACAAAAACTAATCAATTTCATCAATCAATTTAGTATAAAAGTCCTTCATAATTGTAGTATTGAAAGATGAAATGATGTTTTTTTCTGCTACGTTTAAGTATGGCTGGTCTATATTTTATTGAATTCTTAAATTAAAAAAAAAATATAAGTACATTGTACATATACATAAATAATTTTAACTTTTATTTGTTTTTATAAAATATATCAAAAAATTATACTAACATAGGCCCATTCCCTCCAAAATCCCCTTTTAAAATAATCTGCAATTCTTCTTAGGAACCCGTCTTGCCTATTTCGCTTGAGCTCCTTTCTTTTAGCTTCTTCTGCTTCAATATCAGATAACTAAAAAAAAATATTTACCACATTTCTATAATTTTTAACATTTAAAATAATAAAATTTTAATATACATACATTATCTGGCATTGAATTGATCCATTTCTGGACATCATACACTTTTTTAATTAGACCGCTCGGTCCAGGTGACTAAAAAAAATAATTTACCAAATTTTAATATTATTTAAAACTTTAATTCATACAAATTTAATACCCTTACATTGTCCGTCATTTCATTCAGCCATTTCTTGACATCAAAATCGTTTTTATTGAGGCCACTCGGTCCAGGTAACTAAAAAAAATGTTATCAAAATTTTACATTTTTATTTTTTAACTAAAAAAATTTATTTTGCAAATTTTTACATTTTTTAACATTTTAAATCATAAAATTTTATTATCCTTACATTCTCCGAAAGTTGATCAATCCATTCTTGCAGATCATATTCTTTTTCATGCATTTTTTCCATTTTTTCTTTATTTATTTCGATATTTTTTCTTTCACTAAATTTTTTTAATTCTGTTCGCTTCGATATATTTTTATTAATGATTTATTTTTTTAATTTTTTTGCCTTATATAGAATTTTCAATTTCATGAACTACTGGGTATTATAAAAATTATTACAAAATCGGTCCAGTAGAAAAAGTGTATAGTGGATTATTTATTTTATTTAAATTGTATTCTGCGAACTGATGCAATGCCATTGGTAAATAGAAATATTGGTAACATTGGTAAGATTGGTAATATTGGTAAGATTGGTAAGATTGGTAAGATTGGTAAGATTGGTAAGATTGGTAAGATTGGTAAGATTGGTAATTTGTAATAAATTGGCAACTGGTACATATATTTAAGGGCAAAAGTATTATTTGTGGTAATTGCAATTGCAGTTTCAGTGGTAGTTGCAGTTGCAGTGGTAGGTGCAGTTGTAGTGGTAGGTGCAGTTGCAGTGGTAGGTGCAGTTGCAGTGGTAGGTGCAGTTGCAGTGGTAGGTGCAGTTGTAGTGGTAGGTGCAGTTGCAGTGGTAGGTGCAGTTACAGTGGTAGTTGCAGTTACAGTGGTAGGTGCAGTTGCAGTGTCAGGTGCAGTTGCAGTGGTAGGTGCAGTTGCAGTGGTAGGTGCAGTTGCAGTGGTAGGTGCAGTTGCAGTGGTAGGTGCAGTTGCAGTGGTAGGTGCAGTTGCAGTGGTAGGTGCAGTTGCAGTGGTAGTTGCAGTTACAGTGGTAGGTGCAGTTGCAGTGTCAGGTGCAGTTGCAGTTGTAGGTGCAGTTGCAGTGTATAGTTGCAGTGGTAGGTGCAGTTGCAGTGGTAGGTGCAGTTGCAGTGGTAGGTGCAGTTGCAGTGGTAGGTGCAGTTGCAGTGGTAGGTGCAGTTGCAGTGGTAGGTGCAGTTGCAGTGGTAGGTGCAGTTGCAGTGGTAGGTGCAGTTGCAGTGGTAGGTGCAGTTGCAGTGGCAGGTGCAGTTGCAGTGGTAGGTGCAGTTGCAGTGGTAGGTGCAGTTGTAGTGGTAGGTGCAGTTGCAGTGGTAGGTGCAGTTGCAGTGGTAGTTGCAGTTACAGTGGTAGGTGCAGTTGCAGTGGTAGGTGCAGTTGCAGTGTGCAGTTGCAGTGGTAGGTGCAGTTGCAGTGGTAGGTGCAGTTGCAGTGGTAGGTGCAGTTGCAGTGGTAGGTGCAGTTGCAGTGGTAGGTGCAGTTGCAGTGGTAGGTGCAGTTGCAGTGGTAGGTGCATTTGCAGTGGCAGGTGCAGTGGCAGGTGCAGTTGCAGTGGTAGGTGCAGTTGCAGTGGTAGGTGCAGTTGTAGTGGTAAAGGCAGTTGCAGTGGTAGGTGCAGTTGCAGTGGTAGTTGCACTGCAACTGCACCTACCACTGCAACTGCACCTACCACTGCAACTGCACCTACCACTGCAACTGCACCTACCACTGCAACTGCACCTACCACTGCAACTGCACCTACCACTGCAACTGCACCTACCACTGCAACTGCACACTGCAACTGCACCTGCCACTGCAACTGCACCTGACACTGCAACTGCAACTCCCACTGTAACTGCAACTACCACTGCAACTGCACCTACCACTGCAACTGCACCTACCACTGCAACTGCACCTACCACTGCAACTGCACCTACCACTGCAACTGCACCTGACACTGCAACTGCACCTACCACTGCAACTGCACCTACCACTACAACTGCACCTACCACTGCAACTGCACCTACCACTGCAACTGCACCTACCACTGCAACTGCACCTACCACTGCAACTGCACCTACCACTGCAACTGCACACTGCAACTGCACCTACAACTGCAACTGCACCTGACACTGCAACTGCACCTACCACTGTAACTGCAACTACCACTGCAACTGCACCTACCACTGCAACTGCACCTACCACTGCAACTGCACCTACCACTGCAACTGCACCTACCACTGCAACTGCCTTTACCACTACAACTGCACCTACCACTGCAACTGCACCTGACACTGCAACTGCACCTACCACTGTAACTGCAACTACCACTGCAACTGCACCTACTACTGCAACTGCACCTACCACTGCAACTGCACCTACCACTGCAACTGCACCTACCACTGCAACTGCACCTACCACTGCAACTGCACCTACCACTGCAACTGCACCTACCACTGCAACTGCACCTACCACTGCAACTGCACACTGCAACTGCACCTACCACTGCAACTGCACCTACCACTGCAACTGCACCTACCACTGCAACTGCACCTACCACTGCAACTGCACACTGCAACTGCACCTACAACTGCAACTGCACCTGACACTGCAACTGCACCTACCACTGTAACTGCAACTACCACTGCAACTGCACCTACCACTGCAACTGCACCTACCACTGCAACTGCACCTACCACTGCAACTGCTCCTACCACTGCAACTGCACCTACCACTGCAACTGCACCTACCACTGCAACTGCATCTACCACTGCAACTGCATCTACCACTGCAACTGCACCTGCCACTGCAACTGCACCTACCACTGCAACTGCACCTACCACTGCAACTGCACCTGCCACTGCAACTGCAACTATTACTGCAACTGCACTTTCCACTGCAACTGCACCTACCACTGCAACTGCACCTACCACTGCAACTGCACCTGACACTGCAACTGCACCTACCACTGCAACTGCACCTACCACTGCAACTGCACCTACCACTGCAACTGCACCTACCACTGCAACTGCACCTACCACTGCAACTGCACCTACCACTGCAACTGCACCTACCACTGCAACTGCACCTACCACTGCAACTGCACCTACCACTGCAACTGCACCTACCACTGCAACTGCACCTACCACTGCAACTGCACCTACCACTGCAACTGCACCTACCACTACAACTGCACCTACCACTGCAACTGCAACTACCACTGAAACTGCAATTGCAATTACCACAAATAATACTTTTGCCCTTAAATATATGTACCAGTTGCCAATTTATTACAAATTACCAATCTTACCAATCTTACCAATCTTACCAATCTTACCAATCTTACCAATATTACCAATCTTACCAATGTTACCAATATTTCTATTTACCAATGGCATTGCATCAGTTCGCAGAATACAATTTAAATAAAATAAATAATCCACTATACACTTTTTCTACTGGACCGATTTTGTAATAATTTTTATAATACCCAGTAGTTCATGAAATTGAAAATTCTATATAAGGCAAAAAAATTAAAAAAATAAATCATTAATAAAAATATATCGAAGCGAACAGAATTAAAAAAATTTAGTGAAAGAAAAAATATCGAAATAAATAAAGAAAAAATGGAAAAAATGCATGAAAAAGAATATGATCTGCAAGAATGGATTGATCAACTTTCGGAGAATGTAAGGATAATAAAATTTTATGATTTAAAATGTTAAAAAATGTAAAAATTTGCAAAATAAATTTTTTTAGTTAAAAAATAAAAATGTAAAATTTTGATAACATTTTTTTTAGTTACCTGGACCGAGTGGCCTCAATAAAAACGATTTTGATGTCAAGAAATGGCTGAATGAAATGACGGACAATGTAAGGGTATTAAATTTGTATGAATTAAAGTTTTAAATAATATTAAAATTTGGTAAATTATTTTTTTTAGTCACCTGGACCGAGCGGTCTAATTAAAAAAGTGTATGATGTCCAGAAATGGATCAATTCAATGCCAGATAATGTATGTATATTAAAATTTTATTATTTTAAATGTTAAAAATTATAGAAATGTGGTAAATATTTTTTTTTAGTTATCTGATATTGAAGCAGAAGAAGCTAAAAGAAAGGAGCTCAAGCGAAATAGGCAAGACGGGTTCCTAAGAAGAATTGCAGATTATTTTAAAAGGGGATTTTGGAGGGAATGGGCCTATGTTAGTATAATTTTTTGATATATTTTATAAAAACAAATAAAAGTTAAAATTATTTATGTATATGTACAATGTACTTATATTTTTTTTTTAATTTAAGAATTCAATAAAATATAGACCAGCCATACTTAAACGTAGCAGAAAAAAACATCATTTCATCTTTCAATACTACAATTATGAAGGACTTTTATACTAAATTGATTGATGAAATTGATTAGTTTTTGTTTTGTCTATTAATATCAACATACAAACAAATGTATGTAATTCTTTTTATTTCTATTGTAATATTTTGAACTTTTTTTTTTTGTATGTGGCCGTTCTAAAAGTTATTATAATTCTTATTATTGTGGGTTGTGGCCAACAAGAAATAAGAATTATAATAAGTATTATAATGATTTTTTTTATTGAATTATAATATACCCATTATCGTTCCATTTAATAAACTGATCTCATTTTTCTTCTTTTGCTATATAATTTGTTTTTAATTTATTTGAATGATTCGAAAAATATGATTTGATTATTAATAATTTATAGTGGGAGGGTGGTTATTATTTGGCTTTCAACTGGAATTATCTTGAAGTGAACGATCCATTTCCTAGTTTTAATTTATAGGTAATGGATGCAATCTTCTTTGCTGTCTGATTTTTGTGTCTGATTGAAAAATTTTAGAGTTCGACTTGACTTCGAAATGAAAGTATTACTTGAATTGGGTTCAAAGCCATTGAGTCAAATCGTTTTGATGTAGAAAATTTCGTATGCATTATGATATTCGGCTGAGGTTTTGCTCACCAGTCTTGCTAGGGTCGTCTTAAACAAACGCAAAACTTCATAAAAAAATGTCATCATTTTTGTCTTACATCATTGCAACTCTTAGTCTCAATTAATTGGCTTGTTCATTCTTCTAAGTCAGGGTGAATCCATGAATTCTTTAACTTAAAAATGTAGTGTAGTAAATATAAATCATTTTCTCCATACAATTAAAGAATCTTGTTTTTCTTTTTTTTGACACAAAATCAATATTATTTATTATTTTTAAATTAAATTCGATAGAGTTCTTTGATTTTTAAAATTGTTTAAAAAAATAAAAAGCGAGTGAGTCTTGGAGTCATTGACATAGGAAATAATTGTATTTATTGGGTTTTTATATAATACGACCATCGTAGTTACGCTTCAGCTCCACAAATAAGCCTCGCAAGACACTCCTGTTTTAAAGCGCTTAATCAGTTTTTTTGGGAGCTTTCCATAGCTGGAAACTAGAACATTCTATGAGGTCTGGTTATTTTCCATTATTCCATTATTTTTGACCCAAAACTAAGAATCTGTATATGGCTATAACTTTTCAAAAGATTCGTAGGAGGTTGCGGTTGACGTTGTTGAATAGAGAACGCACAGGACTTTGCATTGTCGTTCAAAATCTTCCTGATTGTAACAATTTTTTTTTCAATCGATTTTGATGCCACAAAAAAAAAAATGCACGAAAGTCTCTGGAACCCATTGAAATGTACATAAATGGAAAGGTTTTGTTAAATGATATCAGCAGTTATTTTTTTGAGTTTAGAAGCCTTGGTTATCTTTGGATGCCTAAAGCTCCGCAAATAAGCTTCGGATAACATTCCGGTTTTTAAAAACCTATATCAGTTTTTTGAGAGCTATCGATACCTGAAAACTAGAACACTTTCTGCACACATAAAGAGCTCCCAATTTAAAAATTATAAGAAAAAAAAACATAAAGGATAATATCTTTTAAAATAAATAATCTTTTAAAATATTCCAATCCAAGATTACGAAAAAATTTAAAAAAATGATACCCAGACCAAGGTCTAAAACTTTTTTTTCTACTTTAAGCCCGTTTTTTTTTAGAAAATTGTTCTTCCAATCTAAAGGGGGTTACCCTCCTTCCTACTGTGTGCCTTGATGCATTTATGTCAAACATTCTTTATTTTATGTCAATTTTATACTAAATTGATTGATGAAATTGATTAGTTTTTGTTTTGTTTATTAATATCAACATATAAACATATGTATGTAATTCTTTTTATTTCCATTGAAATATTTTTAACTTTTTTTTTATGTGGCACTCTAAAAGTTATTATAATTCTTATTATTGTGGGTTGTGGCCAACAAGAAATAAGAATTATAATAAGTATTATAATGATTTTTTTGTATTGAATTATAATATACCCATAAACGTTCCATTTAATAAACTGATCCCAATTTTCTTCTTTTGCTATATAATTTGGTTTTAATTTATTTGAATGATTCGAAAAATATGATTTGATTATTAATGATTTTTAGTAAGAGGATATAGGACTTGCAAGTAAGGCAAATTTCTAGTTTGTGATTGGTCAGCTGTCGAAAAATTGTTACAAATGAAGCGAACTTTCGACAGATGGCCAATCACAGTCTATAATTTTGCCTTACTTGCAAGTCCCTTAAGTCTTCTGAATGTACGTTTGTACATAAATATTAAAAAAAAAATAATTATTTTAATATTTTTTGTTGACGGTAATTAAAATTGTATTTTCTTTATTCAATACTTAATAAAAGTAGGAAGTGAATGTCTACATCTGAAAAATTGTCTGCCTCTTTAAGTCCTATAAAGAATATTTAAGCTCTATCAATAGCATATTGTGACCACATGTTGATTAATTTATGTATTTCTATTTTTCCTTTTATTTGTTGGACGTTCTTATTGTCATATTAAAGACATACATCAAATAAGGAAGGGAATTTTTTAAGGTCAGAATATTACTACTATATGATGATCCAGAAACATTAATCACTTCAAGTATTTAATTTAAGAAAAGTTCCGTGACAGACGGTACGTTCGATTTATAATATATCTGTAAAGACAAATATGATTTCTAAAACAAACATATATTGGGGCGTATTCATAGTCATTTTGGAGCTGTTGTATTTTAAACATAGGTTTAGTTGAATTTTCGGACGTTGATTCTATTTTTTTTTAAGTTTATCATTTCAAAATATTTGAAACTATTTGTGAAGTATACCAAGTTAATTATCTTATAAAAATATAAAACCAACAATTTGTAATTAAAATCGGTCTGTATTCATTGAGCCAAAATTGTCTTAAACTGTAGTTTAGTTAAACCTGGGTCTATCTGCGACTTATGAATATGCCCCATTATGTTTAAAAACGAGTAGGGTCTTTATGAAGAGCACAAAATGTGTTTCTACGTGTGCTTCTGGGTACGAAATTCTGTATAAGCACGTAGATATACTACCTGCTACGTTTCCAAACATTTCTTATTTTATATATTAACAGAATTTTGAAATGTACCTATTTAATAAATTCAAATAAAAAGTACAAGTGACATCGTCGGCATTGCCCTTACAGTTGATTTTGTATATCACATAAAGGATAAAGACAAAGCCACTGATGTGATATACACAATCAACTGTAAGGGCAAACCCGCGAATCCTTTCAATCAATGCTATATTGGCACCACAAAACAGTTCCTTCGCCAACGTATGTCTAAGCACAAATCTGACATAAAATCTAACAACCCTGGGAAAACTGCATTAGCGAGCCACATAATTGAAAGCGGCCATTCTCCAGACTTCGAAGATGTCCAAGTTCTCCAAACCGAGCGGCACGCGTCATAGCGATACACACTTGAAACGTTGCACATCATTAACAACCGCATCAACATGAACCGAAAGCTCGACACACAAAATATATCCGCTGTATATTGCTCACTTGTCACTGATTAAACGTCAATTGTTGGTTTTTGTTTATTCTTTTCAAGTTTTATAAAATACAAGACTGAACTTCATTTTGAAGTGCATACATTTAAAATTTTATTCAATGTAAATTTAGTACAATTTTTAATATTTTTACAAAATTTAAGCCTAATTTTTAATGTTGTCATACAATTGTTATTATACGAAACGAATGGAAGTATTGGCAAGATTCAATTTTACAAAACTTAACTTTCATAATTTGACAAAACTTAAATTTAATAGTATCTAGTTATTTCTTCTAGACCGAGAGCCCATACCAATATTTTGGGGTGAACGATATCAACAATCCACTAGTGTTTTAAGTTGGGTCTACCACGAAATCTAGAAAACCAAAATCTCGAAAGACAAAATCTGGAAAGTCATTATCTAGAATGACAAAATCACGAATTACAAAAATCTAGAAAACCAAAATATAGAATGCATAATCTAGAATAACAAAAATCTCGAAAAACCATTCACTTTTGAGACAATGCTTAAGCCTTTCGCGCGCAAATCTCAAAAGTGAATGTGTTTTCGAGATCTTTCACGATTAGGTAATTTTAAAAATATAATAAAGGTACTTTTATTCAATTAGTTTTACAGAAGACAGTTAAGATAAATTAAAATATTACTTTCAACTATTCTTTCTCCAATCTTCACATACATATACATATGTATGTGGAAGCGCATTTTCTGCATTCTAAAGATATAACGTCTAGGTAATATGATTTAAACTTGAAACATACAGAACAGTAAATAAACATTATTAATTTTGAATCGCCAGTGGCATTTGTGTAAACGTAGCGAACGCTTTACCTAGAATGTTAAAGTCAGTTAGCAAGAACATTTTGCTTTGTTATTTCTATGATTTTGTACAGAAAGACCCCTTTCACACAAGGAAACTGAGTTGCCGGCGAGTTTTAGTTTGTAGGCGAGAAGGGCGTAAAAGGAAGACAAAAAATCTCCCCTCACACCCTTCTCGCCTACAAACTAGCCAGTTTCTGGCAACTCAGTTTCCTTGTGTGAAAGCCGTCTTACTTGCCATTATACTGTCATTATTACTACTAACACCGCCCATTGGTCGAAATTCGACCATTCTCTATATAATAGGTAGGCACTTTAATAAAAAAGATTCTAACCCACTGAACAACGTATATGAATAGTTGTTGTAATGCCCTGCAAAATATCGTACGCTCCACCATGACCGTCCTCACACACTGACACTGATAATTCATAATTATCGTTTCTACTCTGGGGTGGAATCGGCTAAGGCGATAGTTGACTGTTGATCATCAAAATATATGCTTTTGCTCCACGTAAGGTGATTATCAAATTGACTATCACTTTTTTGATATAGTTTGTGGGTGACAGCTATTTAGGTGTCGTTTTCATACATTTTGCTTAATATTTTTGACAAAGATAAGTTGTGTTAGCTAAGCTCCGCCATAAATCGATAGTAAAATGAAAAAAAGTGAGAAAAGTTATTAAGTTAAAATAAAATATAAGTGAACAGTATTGTTTGTATATATAAAAAGGTACTCCAAAGCAAAGTTTCTATGCGAACGAACGAGAAATTACAACAAATTTCAATTGCTCAGGAAGGAATAAAGGTAATATTCTGGAACATCCTTACCCAATGTACCTACCTATGATACCTCAAATAATATTTGTTAAGTAAACTCACAAAAAACGTTTGCATTTTATTCAAATACCATACGAACAAATAAAGTGTTTAAAAGAAAACAATTTTATTGGCAATCCATTTCCATTTAAGCGCCAGCTGGTCCCCTTGATGCTTTTGGGATGTTCGCCTAGAGCTTGACAAGGCATTTTACATAGTATTTCTCCAGCAAGGTTAAAAATTGTGTTTTGCTAATTTTAAACGAGTTTAGCATCGTACTATCCCCTACCATTTTACTTAAGTTAAAATCACCGACTCTTTATTCTATCTTTTTAGTATCGTACTTAATCCATATGAGAAATTTACTCCAGGTATAGGATGGACCCGAATGTTCCAGGTTCGAGTCCTGCCTGTACCCAACCTTTTTTTTTTTTTTTTCTTTTTTTTTTTGTATATAATGAAGTTAAAATGATAAAAATATAAATATCGGGTACTTATTTAAAGCTCATGATGGGTTTCCATCAACATATAATTAATTTACAACGCATAAAAACAATAATTGTGTTCATCAAATTCAAACCCTACAAATGTTCTGCTTTTTTTAATGATCACTTTACGCAGAACAAAGAAAAGTTGATAATCAAAATTGATTATCAAATCAGCGACAGTCAACTATCGCCTTAGCCGATTCCACCCCTGGCTGTGGCTGTAGGCTCTGTGAAGTGTGAGCTGTTGTTGTTTTTTTTCGGGTTTTCTTTGTGCTTGCTTACCAGCTTACCACTGCACTGACGTCTATTGGAAGGTTGGAATATTGAATTCGCTGCACAAACGAAAAGTGATGGTGACCAATCAGTGTTGCCGAAAATACTCCCATAGGAGTATTTTACTACTTTCAACACCATCGTTCTCCCGTACTCCTCCTTTCACATTCGTACTCCTATTTTTTTTAAAGACCTCTAATATCTTACACTTGCAGATTACAATTAAGTTCCTTATTTTTATTCTAAAACTAATATTACTATGAATAAAGGCATCTGCCATAAGACAGATGTTATAATTAAAGAGATATTTTCTTACTTTTGTTAGTATAACTAATAATTTATTTATTTATGTATTTTTTTTTACTTAATTTATTTTTGATGATTTTTTTTTTCTTAATAAAGTTTAAGAAGCAAATTGTGCACACACTTATTTTTAAAGACAAAAAAATGTCTGATGCAAGATACCTTTTTTGGCTGAAGTACTACCTTCTAATATTTTTCCCCGGCAACATTCCCCGGTGACCATTCTCTATATACTTTAATAAAAAAGATCTTACCAGTGTTGCCGGAGAAAAATCCTTGTTTGCAATTATTCATATCGACTTTTGAATGGCAATTCAGAGTGAAAACGTCAAACTAATCTTTTTTTCTCTGGTGAAATTACTTCAAGATTAATTTTTAATCTACTCTTTTTAATACGAATTATCTTTAGGTAGACACGTAGTATTACTTTGAATTATTCTTACAAAGAATAACAATATTTAAAGCATTAATTCAGCAAACCTTTTCATTTTACTGAACTACACATACAAATTCACGAAGTTCAAACAAAAAAAAAACAGAACCACCAAACTACAATCTCAAGTAACAATAAAATAAATAACAAACTACTGGCAGATAAAAATTGCATGAAGCCAACGAAAAACGAAATAGTTTTGAAGCTGTCAAATTTTTATTAAATTTAAAGTGAATTAAATTGATAGAGGTTGGCATTACACTTTGCTGCAAGTGTAAGATATTTCAGGTCTTTAAAAAATAGGAGTACGAATGTGAAAGGAGGAGTACGGGAGTACAAAGGTGTTGAAAGTAGTACAATACTCCTATGGGAGTACTTTCGGCAACACTGGTTCTAACCCACTGAACAAGGTACATGAATTGTTGTTGTAATGCCCTGCAAAATATAGTACACTCCACCATGACCGTCTTCATTGCATGCCCAAAGCTATAGCATAGTCCCGATCTACATTGCCCGATTTTTCCACGAAGATTTTTCCAGAAATCGTGTGAAATGAACACACAGAACGATTTTTTCCATAAGATTTTTTCCTTGTCTTCTACATTTTTGTATTGCTGTGCTCTTCATGTTTCATTGAGATGCACTCACACCATCAAACGAACGGCACACTGACACCGAACACACACAAAAAAATGGAAAGAAGACGAGAGAGAACATAAACAGACTGGAAAAATCGTTCGAGTTTTGTGTTACAAACGATTTGATCCCTACCCCTCACTTTTCACTCCCTTCAACCACGAACAAAATATCGGCACTGGAAAAATCGTTCAATGTAGACCGGGACATACTGATCATTCATAATAATTAATAATCGTTTCTACTCTGGCTGTGTGAGCTAAAAATCGCGTCGTTGTTGTTGTTTTTTTTTTTTGGTTTTTCTTTGTGCTTGCTTACCACTGCACTGACGTCTATTGGAAGGTTGGAATATTGAATTCGCTGCACAAACGAAAAGTGATGGTGGCGGGGTGAGTTTGCAAGCGCGGTCAGGGGGTGTAGAAGCGAAAAACTATATAAACAATAATTTAACTGCCTTAACGCAAAATATAAACAAAATAATAAGTTTGCGGAAGAGTGACCGCCCATATCTTTGAAAAAAAGCAAACAAAAATATAATATGTAGCCATTAAGACATTGAAAAAGGTACGGGTAGAAATCACCTTACGTATTAATATAATGATAACACCTGGCTGTTATTTCTGTCTACGTTTGTTTTTTTTTTTTTCGTCTGAAGTGTTGTTTATTTATTTTTTAATTGGTTTAATTTTCATTTTGTTGGTTAAATATAAAAAAAAAACTCCTACATATGTATGAACATTCAAAATGGAAAAAAGTCTTTTATTTTACATTTCTGTATGATCAACAGTATTTTATAATAAGAGAGCACACCTTCATACATAAAAACAAAATTCTAGATTTTTTCTAGATTTTATTTTGACTTTTCTAGATTTTGTGTTTCGAGATTTTTGTACATTCGAGATTTTTGTCATTCTAGATTTTTGCATTCGAGATTTTTTTTTTTGTTTTTCTAGATTTTGTCCATTCGAGATTTTTAGATTTTTGTCATTCTAGATAACGTCATGATCCCTTTTAAGATAGATCGAACTTCTCAGATGTAATATAAGAAAGTCTTGAATGCCTTTGCAGGTAATGCCGCATTGAAAATTAGTAATTTTTGTTGAAAGCCAAGATATAATAATAACAACTAAAACATTGTATGGAATAAAACAGTTTACCGCCTTGATCATGAATTTGAGTTCCAAGACGTCCCGGGTGGGTTCTTTTGCATGCAAGGCGAAGCCAAAAAAAGAGCATTAAACCTTTTAATTTTTAAATTTTGATAGCAATATGAAGCAAATTCTAACTAGCTCCAACTAGGTCCAAGACGTTTTTTATGGGGTCAAATGTCTTCAAAATGCACTCAAAAAATGCAAATAATCGATTTTCTAAAAAATTGTTATAGCAAAAGAATTCTTGTTCCCAATGATAGAGTAGTCAGTCCATCCTCTTCACCATAATGAGGCTCCAGGCATTTTTTCTGCCAGACGCATTTAAACTTACACACAATTGAAAGCAATTCCTTGAAAGTATCTGGCAGACACTCCATGAAAGGCATCTTGGACTCTCATTTTGGGTACCCTTCTAAGACGCCCATCTCAATTCCTAGGCGAAACGCATGATGTGGAGGTCATACAAAATTATATTCAATCACGTATAGTATCCCTCCCATTGTTCTGAAGAGGTGTTCTTCAACGCTGGCAAAACCACTGCGTAAGCTTTTCCATCTGTCCTACTCTACTGGTCTCTTTCCGAGTGGATGGAAAACAGCATTTGTCCAGCCTGTCCCTAAAAAAGGCGTGTCTTCTTCCCCCTCCAACTATCGGCCAATTGCGCTTACGTCCCTTCTTTCCAAGGTCATGGAAACGCTGATTAATTTTCAGCTAAAGAAATATCTCGAAGAACGAAAGCTTCTTAATGACCGGCAGTACGGCTTTCTCAGCAATAGGTCCACTGGCGATCTGATGGTTTATCTCACCGAACAGTTGCACAAATCTATTCATTGCTTTGGAGAAAGTAAAATTATTGCACTTGATATTTCAAAAGGATTCGAAAGAGTTTGGCACCAAGCTCTCTTATCGAAAATGCGTGCATTTGGTATCGACAAATCTCTACTTCGCTGGTTTAGAAACTACCTTTCGGACCGTTCAATACAAGTTGTATTGGACGGCTTCAAGTCTGAAATCCATAAAATAAATGCTGGAGTGTCCCAGGGCTCTGTTTTGTCTCCGACTCTCTTCCTTATATAAACGATCTTTTTTCTGAAACTTCTAGTCCAATAAAGTGTTTATTCGTTTACAAATTCACATCTATGTCCTTCGGATGATGGACTTTTATGATAAGTTCTTTAAATTCTGATCTCGACAGCATTGTCCAAAGGGAAAATAAAAAACCGCGTAGAATCGAAACGCACTCCCAACGCTGCTATACATGGTCGTCACTTGCATAGTGGAAGCCGATCAGTTCTCAGTTTTCGGTATGTATGTCACAAACCCCCTTTTGTGGAATGCCTACATACTTGACGTCGCCAAAAACGCTTCTAAGTGCTGAGGTTTTCTCCGAAGTTGCAAGAGATTCTTTACCCCCTCTGGTCTGGCTGTGATGTACAAAACCTTTATTCGTCCAAAGCTCGAGTATAATTCTCATGTATGGGCAGGTGCTCATATTACTTGTCTAAGCTTGTTGGATAGAATTCAAAAAAGGGCTTTTAAAATGATAGGTGATAGAACAATATCGGCAACAATTACATCCTTCGAATACCGACATAATGCCGCCTATCTTTCACTGTTCTATCGCTATTTCTGTAAACAGTGTTCAAGTGATTAAAGTTGAATTCGCTCCCCACCCCCCTTAAACAATTCAACCGTAATATTCGTGCTTTTAGGAATGCTCATCAGTTTATATCAGTCCAAATTCTAACGTACCGTTAAGTATAGATATTCTTTCTTTAGTCACACAACAAGAATGTAGAATGCTTTTCCTGGCCCTATTCCCCCCCCCCCACATTTAGAACTCAGAACTTAAAAACCAATGTCCTTTTAAATCCCTCCTTATTTTCCTAACTTTCATATAAAGGGTAGTAAAAACCACTTTAGAGCACGGCATACTTAAAACACGAAACAGTTCTAGCAAGGATTTTATTAAAGAGAGTTTAATTCGTTATAAGCATTGAAATAACAATTTAAGTCAAGAGAAGAAAATTGTCGACTTAATCAAATTTTGCATAAAATTCTCTGTGATCAAAAACTTGTATATATTTATCCATATCCCACTCCTACAGATTTTTTCTTCAGTTGGAAACTAGCTATGTATTTAGGTACGTATATACATATATGTAGGTTTTCCCATTTAGCTAACATCACTTTATCCAATTTTTAATACCTACGTTTTCTGAAGGGTCAACTTATTCGCACAACACCATTAAAAGCTCTCATCAATCAGTGTCGTATAAGGTTACGTAGTATGTGTGTATTGTATTACGCAGGTACCCAGTTACATCTAGAAAAATTGATACATGACTCGTGTACACACTTCTTTTCTACTTAAGTTAGAAATGCTTAAATGTTATTTATATCAAATACGAACGATCTGTCATTGTGTTTTCTGATATATAATACTAAATGTGGTGTAAATTGATGCATCTGAGCCCAAAATGATTTTTATTTAATATATGAAGGTAGTAAGTACAAGTATAACAAAGTCTTAAATTCGTCTTAAATTTATGTCAAGTTTTCCAATTAATTTTATACCAACCTGGATAATCAATGTACCTTTAGTAGTTTATTATCTCGAGTTAAATTAGATCTAGAATAATTCCATCCAAATCTACAACAATTGTGGTCTGTACTATTAAATATTTGATGCAATTAGCTTCAAACAATTGCATGCTAAAATACCTTAATCCTGATGTGATTGCATATACACCGCCCCAGAGGGTAAAGCTGCTACGGAGAGAGGTATACCTGCTTTGGAGATAAATTAACACTATCTTGCAAAATTGCCAATGAGAAGCTATATTGTCGATGTTCATTAAAGCAGTGAACCCCATAGTGCCAGTGGAAAAGCAATCATCCCTCGAAAGTACAAACTTATCGACCGATTAACCAATAAACTATTCAATAACAAGATTCTATGCTTTCAACCACACTTTATATTTAGTAGTCGTAAACAAGGTCAAAATGGTTTAAGCTCTCCAAGACCGCAGTCATCGTCATTTCCTTCTCCCGCACAGATTCAACCTCCCAAATTCACCCACTTCCGCTTGCTCTCATACCAGTTTACCTAATGGCATCAATTATTGTGTATCATAACAAAGTAAAGTACCAACTACTATGTACTACTATATACTTTATGCTCTCAAGAAGAAGCAGGACCATGATGGTAACACACCAACAACAACAGCAACATTAAGTACTAGAGTGTGCAACATGCATGCAGTTTATCCTCGAGTGGATTTTATAGATGGAAACGCATAAACTTTAGTAAAACTATATCATTTTGCACACCCCAGAGCTATAAGGGAATTATACCAAATAAAGAAAATGTTAGGTACTTACCAGTTTCCATGATGATGCATTTTAACCACTCTGACTGCGGGTAACAAAACTTGACTTAGTTAAGGGCGGTGATAGTTATGTTGTGTTGATGTCTTTTTATTTTATATTTTAAGTTATTTATTAAGTTCATACCCACAATTTTAAACATTAAGAGGTGAAGGACGAATAACCCGGACAAAATTTTTTAAAGGTACATATATATTTTTTAGTGGAAATGTTCAGAACAATGTCCTTAATCATCTGTTAAAAGTCCCAAGCAATCCGCGTTGGCGTACGACCACAATATTGAAAAAATGCAGCCATCTTGCACTCTTTGTTTATGGCAATATCTCTGGAACTTATTGCCCTAAAAAGACCATTCAAATTTCAAATGGACAAGCTTAGATTGACAAAATCAGGGAATTAAATACAAATTAGTAACAGATATTGCATTGCTACTGTTTTCAATTAAATGAATTGAACAGAGTAAATTGCAGTGCAAATTCGAAAAGTTTAAGAAGGTCCCATAAATATTTACTAAAAAGCTAAAATTAAGAGGACATGCTCACAATAGTACTAATAACCATATGTGTAAGTTCCCAAAAAATCCCTTTTGTGGTTAAACTGCTATTTATAAAAGTGTACCATCATTTATATTTGTCGTCTTTCATCATTTAAATCTAAAATGGACATGCTGTGGTGATGGGTGTTTAAGAATAGACTCTTAATAGCTAATCCTGCTCCAGAAAATATTCTAAAAATTATATCATGCAACTTCGAATGTTCATGCGAGCGTCGTAGCTGTGTTTGCCTACGAAGGGGTCTTAGCTGCATGGCAATCTGTGGTTGTTGCGCCGTCTGGTCATGGCTGTTTTAATTGACCAGAAGACATCGATGAAAACGACAGCGAAGATATTGTTCAATACGAAGGTAATGATTGTAATTAATACATTTTTGCGCAAATTCAGGGCCAGTTTGTTCACAGTGGGTTAAATTTCGTAAGTGACTTTTACAGGCTTTAATTAACTAACGCTAATCAACCAAAATTGGCTGATTAGTGAAATCCATGATTAGGAACTCGTACTTTAAATTTAAAAAAAAAGAATTTGATCAACAAACACATTTGAGGATTTCCCAGCTCCACTGATCATGGATTAAAGATGATTAGCTGTGAACAAACTGGTCCTTAGTGTTTTAGAGTTCCCTTTTATGTCTCCAGATATTGAGGAGATCAACCGAAGCCGCTGAAAAAATTTTAGATTTAGATTTAGATTTATTGTTGAAAAAGAACTTAATATTAAGATTAACATCTTTTAGAAAATTAAGCCTTGTGGTGGAATTAATTAATGAATTTATAATAATAATACCTAATAATAATTAAATTTAATAACATTGTTTACAAAATATAATATTAAAAAGAAACAATTTATATATAAAATATATGTATTTACATTATATAAGTACCTACGTATATATCTATATATTTTTTTTTTTTTTGTACAACAATCATTATTCAATTTTAATGATTTGAAACATAAATTAATTAGAAAAATATACAGTTAGGTTTTTCTGAAAATGGTTCGGATTATCCGTTCTTCTTAGTTGACGTGGCAACGAACTCCAAAGACGAACTGCACTAACGAAAAACTGTCGCTCAGAGATCTGACAAGTAAAGCGTGGAATACAGATTTGGTTGGTTCTGTCAGAAGCTAGAAACTGTATATGGTTATAAAGGTCCGGTGGTTGCTCAGTGTGGACAATCTTATATAACATTGTAAGCGTTTTAAATTTAAATATATTCGGAGGACTAAATCTATACAGACTTTTTGTATAGTTCGAAATGTGGTCAAATCTTTGAAGCCCAAAAACATATCGAGCTGCATTGTTAATAACAACGTTCAATTTTCTCTGATACACAGCATCTAAACTACAAAAAATTTCACACCCATACGTTAAAATTGGTAGTATCAATGTTTTAACCAGCATTTTTTTAGTTTCTAATGGCGTGAATTTTCTTGCAGCAGATAGTGTTCTCAGAGCACCATAAGCTTTACCTACCGCAGCATTTACATGATTGTTCCATGTCAAATTTCGATTAAAGTGCACTCCTAGATTTTTCGCTGTATTAACGTACTCAACTGGAATGTTATTAAGGTATATTATCCGAAAATAGCTCAAGTCTAAAGCCTTCTTTGAAAAGACGAGGCACTTAGTCTTAAGCGGATTAAGAACAAGACCGTTCGTGCCAGACTAGTCAAACAAGGCATTCAGGTCAGTGTTGATATTGTAAATGCAATTCTCTATTAGACCCAGTGCAGTACATCTGAGATATTATACATCATCAGCGAACAGTCTCGTTTCACCATCCCTCAAAATACTTGGTAAGTTATTCACATAAGAAGAGAATAAAAGTGGTCCAAGAATGGAACCTTTTGGAACACCTCGGGATATTGAAATGAACTCAGAGGCTTGAGTTCCAGAGACCACAGCTCGACTCCTTCCCGTTAAATATGAAAAAATGAGGTTGACTGCTAAAGGTGAAAAACCAAAGTCGGTTAACAGTTTATGGCACATAGTGTTGTGGTTAATGGTATCGAAGGCTTTAGAGTAGTCAAGAAGAACCAAAAATGAGACTTTGTCTTCATCTAAGGCTTTCCTAACATGCTCTATAACATCCAAGAGTGCAGTGGTACTACTATGTTGAGACCGGAATCCAGATTGCTCTGATGAGAGGAGACTTTTTGCGGTAAAATATCGTACAATTTGCTTTTGCATTAATTTCTCAACTACTTTCGAAAAAAGGTTAAAATTGATATAGGGCGATATTCTGTTTTTTGTTTGTTTTTAGGTATTGGAATAATTTTGGAAAATTTGCACTGTGAGGGAAAAATACTTGTTGTAAAGATTGTATTTATAGTATGAGTAACTAATGGCAAAACATGTGGTATTATTGCTTTAAAGAATGTTGGATGCACGTTATCAAAGCCTATAGCATTTGATTTAACTGAAATCAAGCTTTCTACAACATCTTCAGGTGTAACTCCTGTAAAATCAAAGACATCTTCATGTCTGAATGACGAGTCCTCTACTTGCCAATAATTTGGCCTATTGAAGGCTGGTTGGGGAACTGAAGCTATAAAAAAGTTGTTTAATTCGGTGCAGTTAACATCCAAATCTTCATGATTTTGCTTCCCAATTCCTAAACCGCGTATACTCTTCCAAAGCTTACGCCCATTTTGAGAGAGATTCAAGTGATTTCTAAACCATTTGGTTTTTGCTGCATTTATCAGACTGACACATTTGTTTCGCAGTTGCCGGTATTGTTGGCGATCTTTGGCTATCCTAAACCGTTTCCATTTTGTGTATATGCGATTTCTTTGGCTTATGCAGTTTCGTATCTCAAGCGTAAACCGAGGGTTATCACCATGCTTAACCATTCTAGTTTTCAGTGGAACGTGGACGTCAAATAACTTATTCACATTGTTTTGGAAAAATTCCACTTGTTCGTCTGGAGATCTCATACAGTACACATTCTGCCAATTGACTGATCTGATGTCCGACTCAAGGGATGCTATATTAAGGTTCTTAAAATCTCGATACTCGAAGGTGATTGTTGGTCTGGCAGGAGAAAAGTCAAACGATAGGTGTATTAGGTCATGACGCGAAAAACCTGGTGCTGATAACTGATCATATAGGATTACTTTATGAACGTCGGTCACAAAAACAACATCAAGAAGAGTGCTTGAAAGTTCTTTTCACAATATTCCTCCTAAATATCCAATTCGAGACTCGAATAAATGTCAAAAATTCGGCCACAGCAGAATTCTACATTAGTTTCTTATAGGGCGTAGAGCTACTTAGCGATGTTGCATATTGTATGCGTGTAAAATCGTACTGTACTATCGATGGTTTTACCAATAAAACCAATAAAATGTTTTCTTCTTTAGACCAACGTTGTATTTTTCTCTGTTATCATTTTAATAATAACATGTTCCAGGGTTCCTTTATTTTTCTTTGTCATACTTAATACTTAAAAGAAACTGCTCCTAGCATTTTTTATTTGGAATTTTATTTATTGGTACTGGTTCTGAACATGTCCACAAAATGTCAGCTTTTTAATAAATATTTCTTGGACATGGGCATTTTTTTCGATTTTGCATTGCACTGCAATTACTTACTCTTTTTTAGTAGTTTCATTCAAAACATTGTAGCCCTAAGACACCTGTTTCTAATTTTGAGTATGGGATATGGGTATTTTTTCGAATTTGCACTGCAATTTACTCTGTTAAATTCATTTAATTCAAAACAGTAGCCATGCAATACCTGTATCTAGTTTCTATTTACTTCCCTGATTTTGTCAATCTTAGCCCGTCCATTTGACATTTGAATGGCCTTCTTAGGGCAACAAGTTCCAGAGATAAAGCCACAAACAAGGAGTGCAAGATGGCTGCATTTTTTCAAGATTGTGGTCGTACGCTAACGCGGATTGCTTGGGACTTTTAACAGTTTTTAAGGACACTGTTCTGAACATTTCCACTAAAAAATATACCTGTAACAAAATTTTGTCCGGGTCAATGTCTAATTTGACTGGGCTATTAAGCAAGGTATTTAATATGACGGAAATATCTTATAGTTGAGGTTTATATTGGCCTTACTCGGAAAACTTAGCTGATTTGTGGTGTTCCAATATCGGGTGAGAGGCAAGGAAAATTAAAAAAAAAAAAAATTGATATACAATACCTACATAATTTTTAAAACTGTTTTGAAGCTTCTACCTCCAACAAATTCAAAAGAAATCCAATCAATTACCTGGACCGTTTTCGAGAAAAGCAAAGACACACGAGATACGAGAAAAGCAAAGACATTTTGTACTTGCGATTATATATATGAAGGTACTGTATGGAAAGTAATGGATTCGTAATAAAAACGAACTCAAGATATTAATTTTACCTCAAATTACAGTGAAAGAGATTTCGTCGGTCTCACAATTATTCTGTCTGACTGCCTGTCGGTCTGACTGTCCTCGCACCTAGGGCCTAAATGGCGGAAGGGATTTTTTAAACTTGCAACCTACTGTTTTTTCAGCAATATGGCCACACTGGTACCTGCCACACAAATTTTGTTTTTTTTTTCTCCAACGATTAAACAAAAAAATGAATAATTTGTATATAGAAAGGCAACTTTTTGTTAATTTTTTTAATGTTTCATTTTTGGGTTTTGATTTTTTTTTTTCGGAAACGGTTCTGTTGATATTTTTCTTTCTTCTAATAATGCTTCATCAAAGACTTAGCATTATTGTTCACCAAAATGTTTAAAAAACTTTTGATTTCAATTTTTTAAAAATATGTCAGTTTTTTTTTGAAATTTCAATATTTTGAAAACGTTTTGGTTAATTTTTTTAAAACTTGGTTAAGAGTAGTTTTTTTTTACAATCTTTAAGAATTATACAAAAAAAAATGTTCTCAAATTATAAAAATAATGGTTAAGAAAATAAATAATTTTTCTCGCAAACGGCTCTAAGAATTTTGATAAAAAGTTTTGTGTGATAATAAATTAGTGCAGTCTTCTTTTAAATAAAAATATATTTAATTTTGCATTTTCATCAACAGTAGGTACCTCTACTTCGGCCGTAAAAGCACTTTTCATTATTTCGACTTTCGCATTATTAGATAAACCGATTTAAATTATTTCTAATGCTCCTAAAAGATATTAATAATATTGCAAATCAAAATTTTCCGAAAAATATGTTTTTTGATTTTTAAAAAAATCAATTTTTTTTTGAAATTTCGATTTTTCAAAAACGCTTTGAAGAAATTTTTAAAAATTCAATTTTTATTTGTATAAAAATAATAATTATAAATTCGCGTTTCAAATGTTGTTACTTAAAAACGTTGTCACCCCTATCGTGGTGGACTATTTCCGAAAGGATGTAACACAGCATTAGGCCATCCACTTCGCAAAAAGACGAACATTCTTCGGTTTTCAAATATCAACTCAACTTCTAACTTTTATAGAAGCGCTTATCAGCCATCAGTTTCAAATGTTGTTTCTTAAAAACGTTTTCACGCCTTTCGTGGTGGATTATTTCCGAAAGGATGTAACACAGCATTAGACCATCCACTTGACAAAAAGACGAACATTCTTCGTTTTTCAAATATCAACTCATCTTCTAACTTTTATAGAAGCGCTTATCAGCCATCAGTTTCAAACGTTGTTTCTTAAAAACGTTTTCACCCCTTTCGTGGGGGATTATTTCCGAAAGGATGTAACACAGCATTAGGCCATCCACTTCACAAAAAGACGAACATTCTTCGACCTTCAAATATCGACTCAACTTCTAACTTTTATTGAAGCGCTTATCAGCCATCAGTTTAAAAAATATCTTGAATAACGAAATGCTCTTTAATAACCTACACTACGGCTTTTGGAGCAACAGAGGTCCATACAGATGATCTAATTGCATATATCACTGATATCGTTTGGAGAAATTGAGATTTTTGCACTTTTTATTTGAGATCGATATTTTTACCATCAAAAATGAATGCACTTCGGTATCGATAAATTTTCTTAATTGGAGTTCTAAAAAAAACTCTCGTTTTACCTATCCGGACTTTCTTATTCATAATATGCTATATGTATGTTTATAACGATTTCTTGTCTGGAACTTGTATGCTGTTAAGCTATTTTGAACCCTCAGCACTGTTCTAGAGCCACATCATCATTGGGTGTGAATTAAACATATAAATAAATTGAGTTGGACAGGTACAGTAAATGTAACTGATTGATTGTGCATACAAAAGCTGAAAAGTGACATGGTTTAACTTATATAAGTACCTTAATCCGTTCTCGTTTCGTTTTTATTCATATTACCGTCAAAATATTTCCAACATCTCACATTTATCCAATAAGATTCCATCATCACTTATTCTATTATGTTTTATCAATTTTTATTTATTTTATTTTTTGAAATTTCAAAAGTCCTTAGGTAATATTTTATTTCGTAATATATTCTCCCAATAAGGCGTAGGTACACAAGCATAAATAAAACTCAAATTTAGTGTATAACACAATTTATCCACCGCTTCGCAAATATTCGCACATTCAATTTGTGCCTACTTGAAAATATCCACACAAAAAATGTGGGTGACGTCAACTTAATGCCTCTCTCTACATGTAAATAAATATATAATGAATAGTCTGACATTTATGTAATACCTATGTAAAGGTTTCCTTGAATTTTTTTCCGTCCATGAAATGCAAATTTTACGCATTGAATATGAAAACACGACATAACCGATTGAGTTTTTTTTTGAAATTTAAAACTAAAAAATATTTGTTTTTACCATCGGTGTCATCACAAATACCACACAACTTGACAAAATTTCTATTCTATGAAATATCTTTAAAAATAAACTCCCTCAACAAATTCCCGCATTCCCATGAAAAATGACCTTCTATTTTATTCTATTTTGTTGTGGTTTTGTTGTTGTGGACTCAAAAAAATATTCAAATTTCAATTCATGTTCCAAAAAGACCTTCCTAGAAAACGTAAATGACAATAACAACAATTCAGGAATTTAATTTAAAAATTGTATTCTATGTAAAGGATTTTAAACAAAAATTACCAATGCACTATTTCACAAACATAAAAAAAAAAAAAAAAAAAAATATAACCTGGAATCCTTAAAAAAAGCCCTTTTCGATTTCAATACACACTCCCTTTCGGTTCGATAAGCTTTACAAAAGAAATCGATTTCAAAACCAAATTGGATAAAACTTCCAAGCCAGTTAAGATACATAAAAACTAAATAAATAAAAAGGACGAAAGAAAAAAATAACTAATTCCGACTATATATAGGAATAGAGAGCGCTTGATGGGATATCGTCTGGTTCGGATAGAAATGAGGCTAAGTTATATCTATAGGAAAACAGCACACCTTCAACTTCAAGGATTTTAGAGACAGGACAACTTGTAAAAACTACCTGCTCTAGCTTTATAGATAAACGACATACTAGGTAAATTGAATAAATTATATATGCCAGATGCACAAGTGACGTATCTTTTTTTTGTATATCGAAATAGGGTTATTCTTTGGTGGAGCAGTTCAATATCCAATTCGACTTGGATTCAAAGGGATATTTCCAGTTGTTGTGCAGGATGAAAACAAATTAATGGAAAAGAAACTCGTTGGTTAGTTCTGTTTTTTTTTTGTTGTTGCTGTTAAGGAGCTGATTTCTAGTATACCTATAGTCTTACAAAATATAATGTCCTGTAGCTTGTCCATTTGCAAGGGGAATACAGAAAGAAATGTATCGACATAAAACAAGCTTGATGCTTGGGAATTCGTCTCAGCACTTTAATGTTTAAATGTTGAAGCTCTTTTTGAATCCAGAAATAAATTCTTTTATTTGGTTTTCAAATCAAAATGTTCCAATGAATATATTTTCAACAAAATACATATCTTTAAACTAAAAATTAAAATTTTAATTCTTACTAACTGGCCTACCCTACGTACATACATTTTTATTACCTTTATAAAATATCTTTCGTGATACAAATTAATTTTTTTTTTTTTGATTTTCTGTCGTTTTCCTTAGATTGGTCTGAGTTTTGTAATATTTTTGTTCCCCCAGTGTTAAAAAAGGGATTATTTTTTTGAAATATAAAAATCAAAATAAAATTGCCTCGTCCAAATTCATGTGACTTTTTCGGAAATGCTTAAGACATCGTATCGTATTTTTGTCGAGTATTCTGATCATATTTATTTCGCCATACTCAAATTACAGTGATTTCTTAGGTCAAATCTTAACTGGATATCTACCAAGTTAATATGATTTAGGTTAGGTTAGGTTAAAAGGGGTGATGAAGCGGCAAGCCGAATCATCTCACTCGGATCTCAGTGGATCCATTGTGCTCCCCGGGAGTTGACTTGGGTAGCAGAAAGGATGGGTGAGGAGAGGACATGGTGGGTATCAGGTAGGGCTTATTGTGGAAGGAGCCTCCCTGAACCATCCTGCAATCTGAATAAATTTCATGATGTTTGCAGGTGGCAAAAAAGAGACGCTATTTAAGTCGTCGAAGAAGTATTCTGCGAGAGTTGCTCTTCTGTTTCTAGCTAGGCTGGGGCATTCGCAAAGGAAGTGGTATGAGCCCTCCACCGCCTCCTCGTCTTGACATCCTCTATATAGGTCAAATGAGCTGATGCCCATTCTGCTCAAGTGAGTTCCCATGGAGTTGTGACCCGTGAGTACTTAAAGGGATAATTGGGGCCTGCTTAGCTTGAGTAAATAGTCTGTCTTGTTCTTAGAGAGTAACGGCCACAAAGTCCTTGAAACGTGACAGGACTCCATTGTTGACCACAGGTCGTCAGAAGCTTTTAAGAAACTATGGTGAATTTTACATTTTTCTTGTTCAAGAGGCATAAGTACCCAGGGTACGACTTGGCTCGGTTCAAGTGTTGCCCCGTTTTTGTCCAGTTCGTCCGCCCTTTCATTACTAAAATTGTCACGATGTCCTGGGACCCAACGAAGGGTAACTGTATTTGCTGTGCCCAACGATTTTAGTTCGCTGCGACAGCAATCAATCAGTTTGGATTTAGTGACGATTGGTGATATGGCTTTGATTGCAGCCTGACTATCTATGAAGAAATCAATGTTCTTTCCCGTCAATTCAAGCGTGGAGAGATGCTTTGCAGCTTCACAAACTGCAAAGACCTCTGCTTGAAAGATGCTACAGAAGTTCGGTAGTTTTATCGATTTCTTTATGGGTGGGTTTTCTGGAAAGATGCCTGACCCTCCCCCGTCGTCTGATTTGGACCCGTCAGTGAATACCGAGATATAATCTTCGTTAGTGACCCGGTTTTCCTTCAGGAGTTCTCTTGATGGAAAGTCTGTAAGTACAACTGGTTTGAAATTAATATGCGGTAAAATGTAATCCGTTTGAATATTAATTTCGGTGAAATAAATTATCGTCTTGTGACCATAGTGGCCCCCTTTCCAATAATTGCACTCTTTTAATCGAAGAGCGCTTTTGGCCCCCAACCTTTTTTGTAAAAAGACCAAGTGGGGCAAGCGAAAGGAAAGCTTCTAGGGCTGCGGTTGGTGTGGTTCGCATGGCATTTGTTGTACCTATACTCGCGAGTCTTTGAATTTTTGTCATGGTCTTGAGATTGGTAGCTTTGTCGAGTGCTGGCCACCAAACCAAACATGCATGTGTTAATATTGGCCGTATGATGGCTGTTAACATCCAATGGATGGTTTTAGGGCTAGGCCCCCATCTCCTACCAAAAATTCTACTGCAAGTGTAGAATGCTATCGACGCTTTTTTCTGACGTTCTTTAATGTTTTCTTTCCAGTTTAGTTTACGATCAATTATCAGTCCAAGATATTTTGCCGTACCCGTAATATGGAGCGGTGTCCCATTTATAGTGGGAGGGTTAATAGTTGGAAGATTATGTTTTCTCGTAAACAAAACTAGTTCAGTTTTAAGTGGGTTGACATTAAGTCCAAAGCTATTGGCCCAATTACTTAGCTTGCCAAGGGCGGTTTGCAAGAGATGACGAAGTGTGGAAACAAATTTTCCAGAGATCATTATCACGATGTCATCTGCATATGCCACGACTTTGACTCCACTTTGGTTTAGATCGACCAAAACCTGATTAACAACCAGGAGCCAGAGTAGCGGTGATAATACCCCACCCTGTGGTGTACCCCTACATGTTCTGACTTTTAGCTTGCTATCGCCCAATTCCGCATTTACAAGTCTAGTTTGAAGCATAGAGTCGATCCAGATTGATAACAAACGGTCAATACCTGAAGAGTCTATGGTATTGCCTGATTGATTTACTTTCGACATTATGGAAAGCCCCTTCTGTGTCTAGGAAAGCTGCTAGAGTGAATTCTTTATAATGGACTGATTTTTCAATTGTGCCGACCACCTCATGAAGAGCTGTCTCAACAGATTTGCCCTTCATATATGCATGCTGGGCCTGTGAGAAAACATCATCACTTAGTTTAAGGCGAATTTGGGTCTCTATTAGTCTTTCTAATGTCTTGAGAAGAAAAGAAGATAAACTAATTGGTCTAAAGTCCTTCGGTTTAGTGTGCGTGGGCTTGTCAGCTTTTGGAGTGAAGATGACATTGACCTCTCTCCATCCTGAAGGAATATAGGTAGTATTTAAACATCCCCTAAAGATATCCACGAGGATTGGAACAATTGTGTCTTAAGAGCTTTGGAGCATAATTGGAATTATACCATCGGGCCCTGCGGACTTGCTGAGAAAGAGTCAATGGCCCAGGCCACTTTCTTACTATCTACTATCTCATTGCCTATTTGAGAGATTACACCTATGTGATGACCTCTGTCCCCAAGAGGTATGTCATTGACACACCCTGGGAAGTGAGTGCTTTTAAGTGACTCTAAAGTCTCAGAGCAGGAGTCTGTCCCGGAGCCCGGAGGAGTGTAAACCTTTGACATGACTTTCCTGAGCCTAGCAGCATCATTTGTTGACTCAATGTCTGTACAAAATTTTCGCCAGGCTGCTCTTTTGGCATTGGTTGTTCGGTTCTTATATTCATTTTTGCTGATCTTGTAAAGATGCCAGTCCGCATTGGTATTGCTGTGTGTTTCGCTCTGTTGAAAAGCCTCCTTGAGTTTTTCCTTAGGACAGGAAGCTCGTTTGACCACCAGATGGGGTTGACTTTACCTTTTCCTTTGGTTAATATAATTACTTTGAGCTAACAGATCTCCTGCGTTAACGCCTGAACTTTCTGATCAAGGATGCTATTGAGGAAATCACATGATACTGCATCTTTCCTTCAACACCCTGTTCATTTTAAGAGTTGCTAAGGAAACGTTGAACTTAAATATTTATGTTTCGTATCAGCAAATGGGCCTAAGTCTCCAAGCACTTCAAAACTTTAATTGAGAATGAATGAAGACTTATTTAAGAGATCTAAAAGTAAACTTGAAGAATACTTCTAGATTTCTATAAGACAGTTAGAAGCGTTAAATGGTCTAGTTATGGGAGGCTCTTGCCTACTCATAACAATAACATATGTTTCTTTGCAATACTTGTGATCTTATTACCCGAGTTGCATTTTTCTTATGAGATGCCATTTCTATTATCGATTGCCTCTCGAAAAAATCTTGTAAAGCTCGGCCAAATCTTGCTTTGAGAATGCGTCTCTTCCAATGGGAGGTGCTCTGGTCTCGTCTTTCTCATTAAGGGTATTCATGCAACGTCGGAAAACCATCGTAAACGTAGTAAACGTCTGAAAGTTTACGACGTCGTAAACGAACTGTATGAAAATTCTTTTACGATAAATCGTAAACTTTCCCACACGAATTTGTGTCGTAAGCGTATATAGTAAACGTGGAAAACTTTTTGTGAAAGTATTATGACATTTATGTATCAAAAATTGTCAAAAACAAACATTTCAATAACACAGAACATTTTTAACTATTTTATTTAAACGCTTGAATAAAATAAAAGCCGTCCCCAGAATTTATTCACCACATCATTTATCTCATTAGATTAAGGGACGTTCATGAAACGTGTGTCGGAAACTTTACGATTTTTCGACGTCGAAAAGTTTCCGACGTTGCATGAATACCCCTTTTAAGCATTTTTAAAAAAGAAAAAACAAACTGCTTTCTACTTTTTGTGTGTATACATAAAACATAACAAGGGTATTCATGCAACGTCGGAAAACCATCGTAAACGTCGTAAGCGTCGGAAAGTTTCCGACGTCGTAAACGAATTGTCACAATTTGTATGAAAATTCTTTTAAGATAAATCGTAAACTTTCCCACACGAATTTGTGTCGTAAATGTCGTAAATGAAAGTATAGTTAACATGGAAAACTTTGTATACAAGTATTATGACATTTTATGTATCAAAATTTGACAACAACAAATATTTCAGTAACACAGAGCATTTTTAATTATTTTTTTCAAACGCTTAAACAGAATAAAGTAAATCCACCGAATTTATTCACCGCATCATAATGCAATTAGATAAAGGGGCGTTCATGAAACGTGTGTCGGAAACTTTACGATTTTACGACGTCGGAAAGTTTCCGACGCTGCATGAATACCCTTAATGCATTATGTCAAAAACATAATAGCCTTGTGTTGTATTTATTTCGTAAGTCAATTAATTATACTCATAAAGGCGATATATTATATTGTTTTTCACAGGTATGGGAACCCAAAAATATATGCGGTTGAAATGATATCTACTAATTTGAACATTTTACCTCGAAAATAAACGAAGCACCTTCAAAATAATGCATATTTAAATTATTTAATACAGAATGTTAATAAGGAGAAGGGTTACCATGGAAATATTTTGGAATAAAATAAAATTCAAAGTGAGGCAATGAGCCATTGGTTATAAATCGCGATGAATTTGATCTCAATTTTATTTTGTAAATTATAGTGAAATTTATTATGAAACCGGGAATGTGAAAAAATTTATTTGAAAGTCATTTCTAATCTAAAATGTTAATTTCCATTCACATCGTAGCCATCTATTACGAAAATTCTCATTTAGTTGAGAAATGGAAACGATGATGTTTGAAAAATAGATTTCTATTTTGCGCCTTGAAAAATTGGGTTTGCATCAGTTTTGAAATTATAATTATTTTAAATTATGGTTACCCTCAAAACATTCAGAAAACTCTGTTTGTATATTTAAATATGGCTGCTACTGACTATTCTATTAACATCTTTATGAGAATTTAATTGTATTAACGCTTTAAATAAGATTGCTAGAATAATAGATTTTAGAAGAAGATCTGAAATGTTTTTTTAGGACTTAGATCTGACAGAATTGTAAGCAAATCATAAACGGTAAACTGTGGTCCAATAAGCCAAATTTCGTGGCAAAAATACTAACTTCGATGTTTTATTTTTTTATTTATAATAGGAATATAAACGCAGCTTCAAAAACAGCAAACAAAATAATTTTCCGCTAACAAGTTCGGCTTATAAAGCTTTTCAAAGTTGGTTTTAGCAGCTTTTATTGATTGAATGTTCGGAGAGATTGTAAATTGTTTAAAAAAAAGGTCGTGTTCCCAGTGCTGAAATTTTGGTGTTGAAAGCAAATTTCCTTATGGAATATTTAAATTATTTAATTAATTGCAAAAGTTGAACGCGTGAAATTTTCTTCTTATATATTATATATATCAAAATTGTTCTGTTATTATCCGCCGACTTCCACGCCACTTTTTATACGAATGCCAATTTTTACAAAAAAAAAAATTATAAAATATTTTAAACAAACTATCGATTATTATATAAAAAAAAAAATAAATCGGGTGGCACAACGGTTCATGAAGAACCAGGGCATAGTGAGTAACAACTCGCAACCATTCCTGTGTGCGCCTGTCGACGGAATGGAAGGGACCTACAATTTTATGCCGAATCCGAACGGCTAGACGAGAAGCACTTATTCGCGACAAGAGATACACTTGGAGGATTTGTCAATTCCTCGCAAGAGGCAGTAGCCCTGGAAAAAACTTTTTAGTTTTTTGGTGGACGAGGCTGGGAAGCGAACTCAGACCTCCAGCGTGACAGTCGAACGCACTAACCATTACGCTACGGGCTACTATTATATTGAACATTCAATTTTTGTGATCCGCCCACTTGAACGACCCATTTTGAATAAATTCCTCTTAAACCAAAAGGTTTTTTGAGATTTGCTGTAACTGAGTTTCTTCGCATTACTTAAATTATTGTAAATCATTATTTTTCATATTCTTAAAGTGTGTAAACACGTTAAAAAAAAAGATTTTTGCAACGAAAAAAGTAATATGGACCATTATAATAAGAAGAAGTCCTCTCACATGATTTCAAACATAAAGGATCTTATTAGCACCCTATTGCAAAACTTTTATTATTTGAAATCCAGATAGTTTCTTGGTATAGGAGGTATTGAACTTAGATCTCGTAAGAGTTTTTATAGAAGTATAAAATGATTAAAACTCTTAAATATGTGTTGTTATGAGATAAGAAAGACTACAAAACTACGTTTAGAGTTGAATTTTCACCAAAGCATTCTTATAAGACTACAAGTTTTTATAAACTTATTGCAAGAAGAAAAATTGGTTTAGCAATAAGATTTTAGTATTTCTCTGCTGCAGAAGTGTTCAACTCTTAAAATAAAGAGGTCATGAGACCAATTTATTTTCCTAACAAGATGTTAATTCTTAAGTAGATATATATATGGGATAAAACAGAGTCTTATAGGTGTTTTTTTTCAAATTTCAAGAGCTTAGCTCTGGAGAGTTTGTTTGTTGGGCGTGGAGCTCCTACCGTTTTCATCTTTGAAGTCGATGGAAAAATAGTGAGCCCTAAGCCGGATCCACATCTGTGTCGTGTGATGTGTTGTGGAGTTGGGTGTCGCTGTCATTCCGTATATTTTATGCGCCACACTAGAACACAACACACGAGACAAATATGGTTCTACGCCTATGAAATATTTTGTAGCGATAGCCACACACGACTCCACAATACAACACACGACACAGGTATGGTTCAGGTTTTAGTTGTGTGGATGGGGGGATTCTAGAACACTCACAAACCCCCAATGTTCTATGATAAGGCCAAGCCGTAGTGGAGATGTTTATAAGTTTTCTGGAGCCTTTAAACATTGGAAGGATGGGAATAGTCTCAAGCTGCAAAAGTCTATTGTCAAAATATGCCATATGGCCCAGAATAAAAATTCTTTACTACTATCACATTCCAGCATATACAAAAAAAAAAAAAAATAAGAAGATGAAGAAATTAAAATATTGAAATATTGAGAGAATGAATAATTCAATTACAAGTTACCTCAACTTTAGAAATAATTGTGTTTCACCCAGGTATAATAGTGGGCTCTTCAGTCAGTTTGTTTTTATAAAAAACCTGACCACGGGTATTTATTTTCTGGGTGCACGAATTTTAACATATTCCCCTAGAATAATAAAATTTATAGTATCTTCTTGCTGTGATTTTAATAAGAGTCGGTAAACATCGACCAAAATTTATTGTTATACCTGGACGAAACACAATTATTTATGGAGTTGAGGTCACTTGTACTTTTTAATTGAAGTAAAAAAATGTCTCTCTCCAATTAAACAACAATTAAAAGGCTTTGAGTCCAATTTGAAGCTTCAGTCGTTCGATCGTTTAGATTTTAACGTGCTGTCCCAGATAGACTAATGGTTTTTGAACACGAAAGCAAAAATACCACTGGTTCCATATTCTCGAGATACCAATTTTAATAAAAGGATATCTCGTAGAGCTTATGATGAAGACTATCGTATGCAGCTTTGAAGTCGATAAAAGGATAGCGAACCTCAGTGGTGGGGATTGGGGGATTCTAGACCTATATTCTAGATCTATACGTGCGAGGTTTTTAATACACTTCTTAACCATACTGGAGGGGTTGGGAACAAGCCGCTAGATAGTACAATAAACTCGACTTAATATACACCAATGCGAAAACTAGATATATGGTAAATGTACCAAATGGCCCAGAAGTAACCCTTCTGTACTACTAACAAATAAAACCAGAGACAAAAAACGTATTTTTTCCTTAAATCAAAACAAAAATAAATATGTTTTCAACCCAATTTAAAGCTTAAGCCATTTAACCATCAAAGCTCTAGATTTTTGTCCCAGATAGACTAATGTTTCTTAAACACGAAAGCAAAAACGATAATCTTTTAGAAATGTTAAAAATTCAACTATTCAGTCAAAATATCATAATTAATTTTTGTTCTACAAATATTTTGTTTATGTATCCTGGTCAAAATGAAAAACAATTTCACTTTGTTATGCGCAGATATTTTTCAAAAAAACGACAACAAATAACCCAAGGAATTTCTTGTTGAATTTCACTTATTTTTGCGTAGGTATACAACACGCTTTAACTTTTAAAGCTTATGTTTAGGTAGTGGTTATTATTCATTCCAACTCTTCACTTGCAAACAATAACATGGTCCTGCTATATTTTTTTTGTTTTTGTTTTTGTTTTTTTTTTTGTATTTTTCCATACGAGTAGTGTCGTGAAATTATTTTCCGAGTGGCCAAACATTTAGTCGAGGGTACACTGGTTCGGTTAGTTCTGTCCTCAACTTTACTTAGGTTATTTATCCTTATAGTAGAAGTGCAAAAAGAGAGTTGGTAAACAAGGAAAAACTTTGTTTTGCCACTCGTATTTATACATTAGTTTGTTGTTGAAGCAGCAGTAGTAGAAGCAGCACCAGCAACAAACTGCATTTGCCTTTGTGGAGAATTCTTTTTTCTATAGTTAAAAACTTCTATGCTTGATCCAAAATAGAAGAAAATATAACTAAAGGGAGAGATAGATGTTGCAAAAGGAGTTATAAATTAAGTGATAAAGGGTGTTATAAATATAATCACACAAATTTAAACGAATAATTTGTAAATCACCTGAGCGCAGATCACGTAAGATTAAAAAGATTGTTCGATTGAACACATATAGGAAAATATGGAGAGAGCAATAGTCAAAACGACGATCGTTCAATCAAACAATCGTTTTAATCTTACGCGATTTGGGCTATGGTAAACCTGAGAAATGTCTTTTACAAAAACTTACCGAAACCTACCTTTTTTCTCTATTTTGGAATTTAATAAAGTTCTTAGCCTTCCTATCTATTTCAAAATGACAACTGATTTCTGAGAACAATATTACAAGCAGAAACTACTTATATATTGAAAATTTAATTTAAAATAATTAAGATATTGTATTTTTGGTGGATCTTTTAAACCTTAAGAATTAAAGCTTTTTTCATTAGTATTATCTGAAATGATTTTATTTACATTAAACATCAAACTGATTCTGAACAAAAAAAACTTTAAATTTCAATTATTTAATTATCTACTCAAACGCTTTCTTTTCATAAAATACTATAAAAGTCAAAGCTAAGCCTGTTGCATCCTTCCATAGCTTCTTTTACCTATTCTATTTCCTCCTTCCAATATTCTCAGAATATCCCAAAAACCGCATGAATGAAAATATTGCGGCTATCTAGAAGAAAAACCCACAACACCCTGTTTGTGTTTGGAAAATATTTCAAAGAATCTTAGTTTTCATTTGCGGTTTCAGATTCATTCTAGCTATATGTATGAACAGTACATAGAGAAATAGTTCTTTACATTTTAGACAAAAAATGCATACAAAAATTGTTTTTTTTTTTTGTTCAAAATATAAACAAAAGAATGATTTTGTTAGTTTAGCCATAGATATAGCTAGGGTTGATGATAAAAAAGGAAAAATATTAACAACAAAAACCGAGGAGCAATTTAACAAATGCTGCACGTAGGAGTTGGCTATTAAGTTTCTTGCTGCTCCTGCCTTGCAATGCAATTGATTATAAAGAACCAGAGCACAGGTTAAATATGTGCACGAATTTAAAGAAATAGATATTACTGTATATTAAATGTTTTAAACATCATTCACAGCTCTAAAAATCTTATCTAATGAAAATATAAGCACTGTCCTTAGTTCATAAAACTATACTGTGTACCTTACACTTAATTACACTTACTCACTTATAAGATGGGAGGTTACCGTAGGTTTACCTATCTCATCGCGGCGTCAGAAAAGAATGATGCCAATTCATAGCTTTAGTCTTAACATTAACAAAACCGCTGGTCGGACAAAGTTTTTCAGGTGCCAATGGGTAGAAAACGCACTTTTTCGGTTGCATTTTTGGCATAGGGTACCTAAACCATGATGGATTTTTATAAATGGGGTATTAAATGAAAGCTTAGACTACCCTCTTTACAAAACCAGTGGTCGGATAAGCTTTAGTTGGTTGTTGCGGTGAGTCCGACCACTTTTGTAAAAAGAGCTTTATTTAACCTTTGCATTTAAGTGGTAAAAGCGTTTTTCTAGGTTATATGAAATAGTTTTGCATAGTTGTCGACCTGTTGAACGCAATGGATACAAAAATAGCTGTTTTTACAAAAACGGTTGGACTCGCCACAACAACCAACAAAAGTCTGTCCGACCACTGGTTTTGTAAAGAGGGCAGTCTAAGCTTTCATTTGATACCCCATATATAAAAATCCATCATGGTTTAGGTACCATAAGCCAAAAATGCAACCGAAAAAGTGCATTTTCTACCCATTGGCACCTGAAAAACCTTGTCCAACCAGCGGTTTTGTTAATGTTAAGACTAAAGCTATGAAATGGCATCATTCTTTTCTGAAGCCGCGATTTGATAGGTAAACCTACGGTCGCCTCCCGCACTATTACGGCAGTTTGGATATACAGATGTTTGAATTTAGAGAATTTTTAAAATACAGAATTTTGGTCGGACAGAATTTAAAAAAAAAAAAAATTTAAACTAGAATTTTGGCCACATACAATTTTGTAACCCAGAGTTCTGACCACTCCTAGAAAAAAACTCTTTTTAAATAGGAAATTATACTTTAAAAAATATTTCTTTAAAAAATATTTGGTACTCAGTCAAGTTTAAACTTTTTAGCATATAAAATTTGCACAAATTCAGAAAAATTGATTAAGAAAATATCGAGAATCTAAAAACTGGTTGCCTGTCTGCTATTAGATACACGACCACTTTTGAGCCACGATGTTTTGTTAAGAAGCTGTGACTCAAAAGTCGTGACTTATATGGGAGGTAACAATAATAACAAATTTTTGAAAAATACAAGAATTATTTTTTAAAACAAAAAAATTTTTTATTGCCTTATAATTTGACATTTTTTACTGGTTTTGGGATATTCGTGTAATTCTGTAAATCGGTACTTCTAAGTAAGTCAACAAATATTGCATTAACAATTTGTAATAATAGTTTTATTTCGACTCAGGTGGCTGGGTTATGAAGAGCAGATGAACACCAATGCTCTGGCCTGAAAAGTTTTTGAATCTAACCCGAGGGATTGCGATGCCGCAGTAAAGGAAACCGCGAAACCGGTGGCGCAGGCAAGCGGAAGAGGACCTCAACCAACTTTGGCGTGCGAAACTGGAATCAGCTAGCTAGGGGCTGGAGAAGGCTTGTTGGTTGAAGCCCTGGTCCACACCGGACTGAAGCGCCACCATAAGTTATTAAGTAAGTAAGTTTTTATTACGAACAAATAAAATCAAAGAAAAACCTTTTTTTTTTTTATTTATGACTTTTTTTCGCATTTGCTTTTATTTATGATTTAATAAAAATTTGAATAATAAACCTGTTTTTATTTTTTCGTTAACGATATAAAAGTATTATTGAACCATTTCTATACAACGTCAGTGTCAGTGCTATATTCAAGTTGTTAGCTACAAGAGCATTTTAGTGCGATACAGCCGTGGATTTTAATTTATTTTTACTAAATATTTAGTATTACAGTGAAGGATTTTTAAGGTCGGTTTTTGTTAAATGTTACGGCTTAAATTTTCTTATACATATTTGTAATAGAAAATCTATCTAAATCCAACAAAAAGTGTTTATCTAAAATTCTCGAAATAGGCTTAGTTTTTAAGTTATACGAACGAAATTGAAGAGTTACCAATGTGACCATCTTCTTAGAAATATATTTGTGTTTAAAAGAAGCTTGTGTTTCACACAAAAATATTCAATATGAAAACCCTTGAACGCAATTGTTCCTCAGTGAAAGGCTAATTCCATAGCATTATAACACTTCCCATTTTCTCATTAACAAAATATTCGCAGAATATCGTTACCTTGGTCGTGCTCTTACTTGGAACTTTTTTTTGGAGAACATGCAATCTTAATATACAAAACTGTAGAAAATGTTTGTTAAATTTTGAGTGTGTTTTTGTTTGGACTTTTATGAAATAAACTGTAAAATCCATTTTTTAACTGGAAAACTTTACAATTTTTCGATGATAACTTTTTATTGAAAGGAATTGTCACCAAAATGTTTAAGACAAAAATTTCAGAAAACAGTTTTTCCTACAAAGCTAGCAAAAATAACAACTCTATGACTGGTGACAGCTGAAAAAATCGAGTTAAAACTCTTTTTAAAGATTTTTTTAAGATGGCGGACGATGGGCTTTTGTTAAGGTTTTGTGGTTTAAGAATAATCCCCAAGCAGTACCTACTCTTTGTAAGTACCTAAATATGTTTGGTTTTGTTGGAAAATTTGATTGGATTTTGAATGTTCAACAACCACTTGAGTGGTCTACGACCATTAAATTTTTGGCTGGAATAATTGCAATTTCATGGTTGCCACACCAATCAGATTCCTTTACTGATGCTTAGCCTTTATGTTCAATTTCTAATTTATAAATTAGTGCCGTCAACTTGAACTGAACCTAGATCAGCTACCTCTGAGGCCGATGCACTGCGCCACAGAGGTCACCTGATCATGCCGCACACAAGTTGGTTGTTGATCATTTGGGTTCTTTATCTTTTCTCCGTACATGATTATTGGATTGTTTTTATTTATGGTTCTTTGAATAAATGGATTATTTTATTCAATTATGTTATCATAAGGTGTATCTATTGTTATTAGGTATCTATACATATTACATTACGGTTTCTTCATAGATACTTAGTATAATCGTGTAGGTATATCTATCGTGAACAAAATTGATATACTCGTATGTTTCATTCTATCATGAGCGCACAAAAAATATCTATGGAAACGTTAATGCACTCTAATTTCAATTGTATGTACCTATATGTAATTCAACTCTGTTCTCTGCAATATTGCCTCATTCTTTTTCTATTTTACTTGATGGCCATGGCTTGTTCGTCTATCGTCTATCTTATCCATGTATCTATTAGTGTCATTTCAAGCCAATACTGCTACTGTAAGCTTCGCCTCTTTATTCCATTGCTTGATGCTGCAGTTGTTGGCTTTCAATATTCGAATTTACAATTTTATTGGCTCCTTTGTATAACCCTACAGATGATACTAGTATAAATAGGTTTATATACGTATAGTTGTAGTTCATCTTCCTTAGCAGCTGGAGCTAGTTAGAATTTTTCAAAGTTAAATTGGATGAACCTTCCTTTACCTACACTGAAAGTTTTACATTACTATACTCTTACTATATGAACAACCACTGACAAGGATCGACAAAGCAGCTGTTTTCTATACAATAGGAACATGTTAAATAGAGAGCATGAGTCGTGTATTTTGACATCATCATCAGTACCTATACAGCATCTTCATCACAGTACAATAGAAATGTAATAATATGATTTTACAATAAAATGCAAATTAGACAAAATGAGTTCACACGATAAAAAAAGAAAAAAACTAGGCAAAGAGGTGTAGGAGGTAGCATACCTATGAATTGAAATACGAGAAAACTATCTCATAGTCACAATCCTTTGAAAATAATTTTGTTAAGAATTCGATTCGTTTTTAAATATTTTACGCACATTATATTAACCCATGAGAAGCTAATTTAACTTGAAGTATTTTATACTTTTACGTTAATACTAAGTAGAATGCATTTTTGCAATTTAGAATATGCTTGGTTTTTGACCAGGGCCTAGTGACTAACAACTCGCAACCATTCCTGTGTGGGCCTGTCGACAGGAATGGAAAGGGACCTACTATTTTATGCCAAATCCGAACGGCTAGACGAGAAGCACTTATTCGTGACAAGTGATACTCTTGGAGGATTTGTCAATTCCTCGCAGAGGCAGTAGCCCTGAAAAAAAAACAACTTTTTTTTAGTTTTTAGGTGGACGAGGCTGGGAAGCGAACCCAGACCTCCAGCGTAACAGTCGAACGCACTAACCATTACGCTACGGGCTACTTTCAGCGATAGGAAAGATTTGTGTGGACTTTTATGACCATTTTCAGGGGTAAGAAATTCAAACAAAAAAAAGCTCATCCTTAATAAAGGGTTTTTCAACAGGGACGAAACAAGAGTAGAGCAACAGGGACAGCAAACGACGCCATATTTCTTACCGCTGTTTTGACATTTCTCTTCAGTAAGGTTTGCCATTTTACGATGGAAAGATATACCAACAACGAGTCGAAATTATAAAAATCTACTAACGAATTTCGGAGTCAGTGGCCTCAACGTTAAGAGCGAAAAATCATCTTTAGCGATGAGGCTCATTTCTGGCTGAATGGCTTCGTCAATAAACAAAATATGCGGTATTGGTCAGGCAGCAATCCACACGTATTCCATGAGTCATCATTGCATCCGGAAAATATTACGGTTTGGTGTGGTTTATGGGCCGGCGGCGTCATTGGGCCGTACTACTTCCGTGATGATCAAGACCGGCACGTTTCTGTGAATGGGGATCGCTACCGTTCAATGATAACCGAATATTTTTGGCCCCAATTGGATGACATGGACTTGGAGGACATGTGGTTCCAACAGGACGGCGCAAAAGCCACACAGCGAATGTCACAATCAATTTATTGGAAACCAAGTTTGGAGAACGTGTTATCTCACGAAATTGTCCAGTCGCTTAGCCGCCTCGGTCGTGCGATTTGACGCCGTTAGACTATTTCATGTGGGGCTACGTCAAGTCTATGGTCTATGCCAACAAGCCAGCGACGATTGATGAACTTCGTACGAATATCGAACGTGAAATTGCAGCAGAATCGGCCGATTTATGCTTGAAAACCGTCGAAAATTGGGTTCAGCGTCTGGACTTCTGCAAGCGTGCCCGTGGTAGCCATGCAAAAGAAATCGAGTTCCATACATTATGGCATCGAACGTACTTTCACAGGAATAAAGAATTTCATTGATATACATTTTGTAGCGCTCTTATTGAAAAACCCGATATTTAGTCATTATTTATACATTGTATTTCTATGGGAATAAATGCTATTTGTCATCGTCACTAGCGGATCTGGCTTTAGGTTAGGCTCTAGGATTAGGGCTTGGGAGATCCAGTTTAAGTAATTGAATTTGTTTCTCCTCAAATTAATTTTAAAATTTATAATAAATAAAAGAGTTTTAGTTTAGAATTTTTTGTAAAAAATATTAAAAGTTGTACGAGGTGTGACAAAAAGATAGAGCGTGTAGGTTGAGTAGGTTGACAAAACAAAAAGCGTATGTGAGGGCGGGAATTTTCTTAAAAATTGCCTTTAAACAAACAAAAAAAAAATATTAAAAAACAACGGTAAAATAAGCAAGCCATGTTAGGTATACCTTTTTGTAAAGTCAGAAACACCTTCTTTTCTTGTCTTTTTAAATAAAGTTATTTTTGTCAACAGTCTTTGAAAAGTTTATTTTCAAACTCAAAATTTTGAAAAAAAAAATAAAATGTTCAAACTGTTTTTTTTTTCAAAATTGTATGTAACGAAGTACTATTTTTGAAGTCGAAATTCAATGCTCTTATAAATTTTAAGTCAAATACTGAAAACCGGATGGTTTAAGGACTTTAGTTTTCAAGATATTAAAAAATAAACGTACCAACTTTCTCATAATACGATTTCATCTCCAATACGATTTTTTTCTTGTCTCGACTCAACCTACACGCTCTATCTTTTTGTCACACCTTAGGTGAATCCAGTGGCGTGGCGTGTGTTTTTTTTCCGCCCGGGGCAGGTCCACTTTTTGCCGCCCCCTGAGTTTTGTCCAGCTTTAAAAAAGTAGTAACCAAGTATCACGGAAATAAAATGATTTTAATGTGCATTTGATTGAATAAAATAAGAAATTAATGATAAAATATGATAAAAAAACGTAAAATCGATTCCACTACCGCGGATGCAAGGTTGCTACATTAAACATGAACAGGTAAATAATAAAGAATTATCTTGAATCATTTGCATGGAAGAGCAGCCAATAAACAAATTTTAAAAGAAATTATAGGAATTAGTTTTTTTTCAAAACAGTAAAAATTGTATAACAGCTTTTAACCTGGTACAAACATTTTTGAAAAATTTGCCGCCATGGGAAATTCCCTATTATATATTTAAAAACACTGGCTCGCGGTAGGAAAATTTTAAAACTAAATTTTTCCGAGCAAGAAATGATTAGCCTGCATTTTTGAGAACATTGTTATTTATTTGGCACATACATTTATTGATCAATTTCCTATTGTTCAATCGCCATCCGGATAAACAAGCCGCTCTTATTCGACAAACCTAGTCATTTTCCAATCACTTTAAAAAATCAGCGAACCAACGTTACTTCATAATAAAATGAATAATATTTAAATTGAAACTCTAAAAAGAAACAGAATACGACATTTTTCCAATTCATTTTCAATAATTTATTGTTTCCATTAAATGCTTTTCTTTTGACATATTATAACATTTAACTTATGTAGAAAGCTTGTATTTGTAAGCACATGTCTGTGTCTATGTAAGTTGAGTAGCATTTGATGTGGTATTTTTGTTCAGCAACGTAAAACATGTTGGTGATAAGTGACGACTGCACGCAGCTTTGTCAAATGGAAATGGAGGAATTCAGTGGACTCTGCAATCACACCTCAAACATCTGGACTACGTGGACGACGTATGCTTACTCTCTCAAAGGATCATGGATCTCCATCAAATGACAACAAGGGTGGAGAGAGAAGCAGAAATCGTAGGGCTTAAGATCAACTCGGCAAAAACTAAAAGGATCAGCCTTGGAACATCCTCATCAATCCAAGTAAATATTTCTGGACAACCGGTAGAGATGGTAGAGGATTTCCAATATCTTGGTAGTATTGTCTCTACGGGTGGCGGAACTGAACTGGACGTAAACAGCCGAATCAGAAAAACAAAGGCTGCGTTCGGAATGCTGTCCGAAATATGGAGAAACAACTCTTTTAGCTTAAAGACCAAGCTACGACTGTTCCGCTCCAATGTTGAATCCGTTCTGCTTTACGGCTGCAGCACTTGGAAAGTTACTGACACTGTCACTAGAAAGCTGCAAACCTTTGTTAATAGATGCCTACGAAACATCTTGAGGATTTTCTGTCCCAACCGTATCTCCAATGCCGAATTTCATGCGAAAACGGGTCAGGAGCCCATAGACTCTATTATACGAAGAAGAAAGTGGCAGTGGATTGGCCATACGCTTCGAAAAGGCGATCGGTGCATTGCATCTCAAGCAATGCAGTGGAACCCGCTCACACAGGAGGGAAGACAAGTGGGCCGGCCTAGAAGTACATGGCGAAGAACGGTCGAACAGGAATCGGCACGACTGGGGAAAAGTTGGAGAGAGCTGAAATATATTTCAAGAAATCGTACACGATGGCGCGTAGGTATAGTGGAGGCCCTATGTCCCGTAAGGGAAACATCACGGACGTAATAGGTCCGAGGACCTAAGTAAGTAGTAAGTAACGTAAAACATAATCAATGTCCGATTATTGACTATGCCTATGAAGCATTTTTACCACTGGGGACATTTTCAATTGGATTCTTTGGGCTCAACAAATTAATTAATTTGAAGAATTAATTTTATTTCTTGTCGCAGATTTTCCCGCCCCTGTCCTGGCAAAGTGCTGCCCGGGGCCTGTGCCACCCTGCCCCCCCCCCACACGCTATGCCACTGGAATCACCATTTATAATCGAAAATCCCGCGACCCGAACCCGTTTGTCTCAATTTTATCTTCAAGCCTTAGCCCAAACTTGAACTTGACAGTCCATAGATTCAGGCCCCAAATCTTTCTGGGAAAGTCCCGACCACATTTTTTTTTGTATAATTTTTGTCAAGCCCGAGTCCCAAGCTGTTTTTTTCGTCCCAATTTCCTGTCCTTTTTAATTCTTTGTAGCCCCGGCCTTGGTTTTTGTACAATTCCCTTCAGGCTTTAGCCCCAACCTAATTCATTTGGGGCATCGAAAAAAAATACATAACAGGTAAATTTAAATATTAGATATCTGACTCCTATCAAACATCACTGCTTAGCAATAATTTAGACGAATATAAAACTCTTATCGTTGTAACGTTTTGATTTCTATAATTCATTCAATTTTAAGAATCGACTGTGGGGGGGGACAATTTCGCAAAGATAATAAAAACAAAATGCGCAGCGTTAAAAAAGGGCATCGGCCGAGAACGAGTGTACGTAGACAAATGTCCGACACATTCATCCGAATAGCTCGGACCCGAAATCGGACGATAAATCGGTTTCAGTGTACGCGAACCGTTAGGCTATTTTTATTTCTTATTTTTTTAGTTTTTCAGAATATTATTTTTTTTTTGTTAACTTTATTCTGTGAAGCTGACCCAAATATTCGCTTACACTCTCAGTTTTGATATTTGACAAAACAAGAAGTTTTGGATTAAGCCAATATTCTTACGAACATTTTAAGCCCTTCAACTATTGTTATCTTTTCAAATAAGTAGGGGAATAATTCTAAAAACATTTTAAAGTTATCTCTTCTTTTTAAATTATTTGTAAGCAAGAATTCTATTCAAGAGCAATTAAGGAATAGGTGCTTGGTTAGTTTTGTTTTGATCTCTTTTTCTACAAACTGAATTTATGCTCACTGGTTGAAAACACTGGTGTAGCTGTAGATCACATAAGTAAGCTCAAGCGACCCATGTCATAGTCGTGCAGAAAATTATTCCAAAATTTATCAAAAAAGAGATATTTTTAGATACTTCAGAAAGGACAAAATCAAAAACAACATCCTACACCAACATAACCCGGTTTTCAATTCAATTATAATTTTCACATCACAAGCCATAATTTGTACATTCAGCCCAAAGGCACACCTTAATCTGCTTTTCTTTATTTTATGTTTGTCTGAAATATGCACATCTAAGTGTTGCCTTGAATAACATCAGAAAAAATAATAAAAAAAAACATCATAAATATATTCTGGGTCTGGGCGATGGCTGCGGCAATGAAAAACAAATAAGAAAATGGCAGCAACGGAAATCAAAAAAAAATATATATAAAAACAAAAGAAAAAAAAAAAACGCGGTAACAAAACAAAATCCATGACATTATCTTATGCGATGCACTTATCCTCTTATATCCTGTGATTCTGTCGCTTGTGGTTAAAGGATACTTTATAAAGAGGTTAGCTTGTATGAAAAACATTTACCACACACAGCAACCACGGTACAGCATTTAAAGCTAAGCTTTATTTATTCGAAGCCATAAATAATTCTTAACGAAGACTTTTCGGTTAAGCGAAAATTTATTGTTCATTTTTTGTTTCCTCTCTCCGGTTCCCGTCTTTCCAAGTCGAGCCGATCCTGGTCCTGCATCAACATCAGAGACAAGGAACAACAACGAAATACTTCACTTTAGGTACTTGGTATATGGCCAGGCAAAAACGGAAAAGCCCAATATACTTGCTCCCCTTTTTCTTTTTGCCTAAGCGAGAAAACACACTACACACATGCTTCACTCAATCACTTTGTTTTGTAAAGCAATAGAAGCAAAGTTAAGGCAGTATAAGGGAAAGAGATCCAAAAAGGGGATGGAAATAGGGAGGGGGTGGCTGCTAACAGCATTGTGTTGTATAAGTTATCGTAGCCATTGTTTTTTGTGTGTTGACGAGAGGAAAAATAAAAAGGATGACGAAAGCACACATAAAACAATGAAAAGGGTTAGGAAAGCAAAAAAAAAATTAAAAACCAAGAAAAAAAAATGCTCCAGAAGAACATTTTTCAACACAACATTTTGCAGATAGTGGGACCATAACCCTGCGAAATAGAAAATACAAAGATGCGAAATGTATATGCATGTACCTACGTTGATTAGTATGCCCTAGAACACAAAACCAAATAACAATAGGGCCCCTCTCTAATACTCGTTCTCAGCTTTTGCTTAAATATTTTTAACTTTTTAGAATCGCAACATTTGTGAAATATATGTGCAGTGAAATAACTTAATTTTGCGAAAGAACAATAACAACTGATATGGAACTGATTAACACTTATAGAAACCAAATGTTGGCCCTCAAATGGTTTACTCTATTCAAAATAAAACCATCAGAAGGAAATGTTGATGTACTGTCGGACATGTACAAGCACCTACATAGATGTTATATGAATCCAGAAAAATCTTTTAAAACACAAATTTCATTACTTGCTAAAATACAATGCTTTTCGACTGGAATGACTAAATGGAACACAAACGACCATTCAATCATTAGCAAACAATTAAGAAAAAATTTTACTGAAAACTAATTGTTTTAAATTGTTCTTAGAATAAAAACCAATTACTGAATGCTGTTGTTGATATTTAATAAGTCCATCTAGCAGTTATAAGAGTCCTTTTGAAAAGAAAGGTAATTGGTTTAAATACTTGGAAAAATAACTGGTTCCGGTTAACTTGAATTTTATCGCTTACAATAAAATGGCTTTTGAGTACTAACATTGTTTATAAATTGTTCATAAGAACTTCTTTAATAATTCAAAAATGCAATATAATTTAATTATTTCAATTGTATTTTGAAAATTAAATCTGCGACTGGATCGCATCAACTTGCTCTTATAGTTAAACTAGACACTGACGTATTCACGTTATATGTTAATGGTTCAATAATGTAGGTAATTATTTTAAAAACGATTTAAAATAATATGGATATTATAGTTAGGGCGTTAAGGGAGCTAACCTGACGGGATGATCTCTGGTATACTTATAGTCCACATCCTAAATTTATTTTTAAGAAGTGTTGCCATGGTGGCAACACTGGCTGTCCCGAGATATAAGGGTTGCCTTCTGACGACGAAATTTCACATAAATTAGCCTATAAATGGGGAACCAGACATCGGTTGATATCATGGAATTTTTCGTTGGATTTATAATATTTGAAGCCATAGGAATATGTTAATTTTTTGACCCGTCTCCCACCCTTGCACGCGGGGGGATCAAAATACCCTCGGCGGATAAGGGTTTTTATTTGTCAGAAAATAATGGTTATTAAATGAACATTCATAAAATTTTAAGATGAACGTCGACGTAGAATTTCATACTCTACAACATATCCGAATTCTATTTTTATCCTGTGTGCCAAGTTACATCACCATACCATTGAAATTTGGTAATGTTATGCTCGTTTAACTGAAAATTTAGTCATCATTTTATAAAAAGGTTATAACTTTTTCTAGGGAAATGATATTGAAATTATTTTGATTGCATACGATTGGGCATTAAAAACTACCCTAAGTCCATGTGCCATATGCTCAGATTATACCAAGACGAATATAAAGTGGTTTGATATACTTCCACCTTCCCCTGCCCCCATTTTGAAAGCGATTATACAAAAAACTAATGCATGGATAAAGTGATTCTGTGGGAAGTATACTGGCTATTAGAACGCAAACAAATATTTTCTAGTTAAAAAGAAGATTCAAATTAAATATCACACACATCCTTTTATCAAAATTCTTGGAACTGTTTTCGAGAAAAATAAGTTTTTTCTTAATGGTTTTTCAAATTTTGTATGGAAAGCACCGTAATTTTTGAACTCAGGCATGACATTGTTTTCAATTCTTCTAGAAAATACGTATTGAGGTTTTAAAAACTAAATTGAACTAAGCTTAAAAATTAAAAATAAAAAAGTTATTATAAAAGTTTTGGCTTACAATAATGGAAGCTTCGCCATAAAATAAATGAAAAATATCAACATTTAAAAAAAGCCTTTCCCTATTTTAATTATTTAATTTTTTTTTTTAAGAAAACCCTCGGAGCCATTTCTGAGAATAATAATAATATTTGCTAACCAGATTTTGTATTCGATCCTTAAAAAAATCAAAACAAAAACTTGTGGGCACATTATTCAAAAAACATTAGGTACCAAGTTTAAGGAAAAACCAATACGTCTGTAGGTGCGCGGACAGACAGAAATGCGGGACCCACTTTTTTCGCGTTCTCTATCATCGTTATGTTAATGATAGTTAATCACCCCTGTTCTGAATTTCGTAGCCCGATCATTTTAGACAAAATTTCACCATTATATCAAAGTAAAATGAAGTACAAAATGTTTTGATGTAGTTAGGTTGCAATGATGGAGTACAACATGAAACCACCGTTTTTGGTTTGTGCCAGGAATTTTGGATTTTGTGTTTTGTCGATTTGCAGGCTTATTTTGCATTTCTCGCTAAAAATGGTTATAACCAAACTTATAGATAATCAAATTTCCTACCTTTTTTATTGAGACAATTTTTTTGTGAAATAATTATTTGTTGCTTAAAATAAGCAAAGTGATAAAGTTAGGATATTTTCCCTGTTTTTTAACTTTTGGACCATTTTTATTAAAAATAAGTGAGACATTCAAATGGAAGAGTTGTAGAAGACTAAATTCCCTACAACTTTTGTAAGGACAACATTTTCGTACGACGAATAGATCACGGCCAGGAACTCGATCAACACGGAGACATACCGGAAGCAATTCAACATATTTCCACACCACCGTAGAGGATGAGTTTTCGGTGCCTTTTTTTAACGTGGGCTTCCCAGTAGGCCTAATCCACAGACAAATATTTGTATTCAATGTTTATTGCACCTTACTGCATTCTCAATCTTTTTGGTGGACATTCAACTTGAGTATTTACTGAAGATTGCGTATCTCTCTGAGAAAAGTAGCACCGAAGAAACTGAGACTGAAGACCAACTTCAATCTCAGCTTCTTGGGTGCAACTTTTCTCAAACTGCACAGATAAATTGTCTAAAATTTCCTCGTTGCTTTCCTCGTCGATTAGTATGTTTAAGGCATTTTTGCACGAGATAACACCAAAAATTTCACAAATTTGCGTGCATTGAAGCCCAGATTTTCGACAGCCGCAAGCTATTCCACAGCCCGTCTTGCATTTGCAAGAAATTGTCCGTAAAAGGGACTCTGGTGCAGGAGATGTGTCATTGTCGATAGGTTGAAGGCACCATGGTGTTGTTTTCCACCCCCGTTCTGTAGGTTCCAGTTCAACTCCCAGCCATTTTTGGACTTGATAAGATTCTAAGATTCAGATGGTGGTAATTTCGATAAATTATTTTTGTTTTTAACGGCAGATTTCAAGAAAGATTCGTATTTGAGATGACTGAGGGCTTTTTTCGTCTTCTTCCCACCGTTAAGGGCTATGAAAACTACGCCAACAAACTGAATGCATTGTCACTGAATGTAATCCCTTCAGTTTCTCTTGGTGATCATTCTCACCTCTTTCGATACTTGATGATAACAGCTTTTTCATTCCCCTTTCGCTTTCCTTAACAGTTAAAATTTCGCCAATATTCATGAATTTTTACATTTATAAAGCACTCTGCCATTATAAATATTTCTGTCTTTACAAAAAATGTAGGAAATTTAGTCTTCCACAACTCTTCCATTCGAATGTCTCACTTATTTAAAAAAAAAAATGGTCCAAAAGTTGAAAAAAAAAAAAATGGAAATATCCTAACTTTCTCACTTTTTGCTTATTTTAAGCAACAAATAATTATTTAAAAAAAAATTGTCTCAATAAAGAAGGTAGAAAATTTAATTATCTATAAGTTTGGTTATAACCATTTTAAGCGAGAAATGCAAAATAAGCCTGCAAATCGACAAAACGCAAAATCCAAAATTCCGGGCACACGCCATATCAAATTTTGGTCTAAAACGGTGGTTTCATGTTTTTATTGCAACCTAACTGCATCAAAACATTTTGTTCTTCATTTTACTTTGATAGAATTGCTAAATTGATCGGGCATTTCGGTTAGTTTTTTTTTTTTTGTTTTCCTCGTTCAAATTCGGTTAGCTAGTTGTTTATTTATTTCGTTTTGCAAAATCAGTTTCCATAGAAATCAGTACAAATGTTCTGATTCTCAATTCGACGAACAAATGCTAAAATGTATAAGTTTGCCTTAAAAGTGATTACGCATGTTTATTGGTCATTGGAAATAAAAAAATAAAACTGAATTTAAACAAGAAAAACAAAAACAACAAAATGAAATTGAATAAGAAATTCAACCAATAATCAGAATGGGGGTGAATATTTCGAGTTCGATTTTTCTGACCAATCATAACCTACCATTTAGTGCCTTCCTGTACAATATCGCAATTGATAATGGCATTCAATATCCGAAAATCATTTCTAGGCTTAAAAAGGAATTTTATGAAGGATTGACTTTTTTTAAGTTTAAAAAGTTTTTTATTCCCGAGCAAAGACTGAGGAGAGCATCTTGTCTCAAATATTTCAAGTAGTCAAGTATAATCGTATTTTTGGAAATTTGTCAATAAAAAAAAAACAAAATACTTGCTTTCTGAACAAAATGTTAGTTATGGGATTCTATATTCCGATCAAAAAATAACTGATATGCAAATAATAGATAAATCGCAGATAAAATCGATAATATCTACTTCTGGTAATCTACCATTTTATTTTATTTCATTTTATTTTTCAGAAACGAATCATCCTTTTTGAATTATGTGAATAAAAATGACGAGAAAAATTAAAAAAAAAAAACTTTATGAACTATCAGTGATGAACTGGCATAATCATAATTTCTGAACTATAATCTCTCTCATAGTAACAATCGCTTATGAAAACCACTCATACGTATCAGTAAACTTAACATCGCCACACCTGATTGAACAGCATCACAGCCTAACAGCAGCACATCCTCATGTCACTGCATGCATAGTGCATAAGTTACAAATATATTTACGTTTACCAACATATACCTCCATATAACGACATATTTTTGTCCTTTACTCCTGCATTTGCTCTGCATCATTGCTGTCATTATTACCAACCAGCTTTACATACTCGTATAGGTACTGTTCCATTGGCATTAGAATATTTTATCCTGCAGAACTTTTAATATACATAAGTATGCCTTGATGTCGTAGCTCACAACACGATGAGCCAACTTGTTTTGTGCTCCCCATTATATGAAAAGCTGATGGCTATAGGGTTGCACAATATGCACAAGCACATACCTAACTCGAGCTGCAGATGCTACAGCTACTCCATAGGTATTTTAGTTTCCTCACTCAGTTCTCTTAAGTTCGTTGTAACTTGTAAGTCACTTGGGGTATTGGGTTCTCAGCCGTAAGGTTTATACGCCTCGTCATTATCATATAGTAATCACCACACTAGTCCCAGCATCATCATCACCATCGGCATTTTACAATCAGGCAGGCAGGCGGGTATATCTGGAACATAGCAGGAGGTATAATTCATAATCAAAAGCTTAGCGGATCCGCTTAAGAATATTTCCTAGGCTTCCCAGAGTATACTCATACTCGTTCGTATAACTCTGTGTAAACAGGAACGATTCTGTGGTGCTTTTCGTAGGTCTGGGTATACAACCATGAAATGGATTGCCTGGCAGGAACGCAATACCCAAATGAGTCAGCGGCAATGGCAAGGCAATAGCAACGGCAGCAGCCAGCGAGAGAGTGCGGGGCTGAAGCATCAACAGTTCTGTCTATAAGAGTCTTTGTGAATATATTCCATACGTGAATGTAAAATTTCTTGAGCGCGTTGCCTGAGCTGTTTCCATGCTATAACGTCATATGGGTTCCTCTACTCTCTAAATATCTATATCTACCTCCATAACAACTGTATACCATTTGCTTCAAAAACCAAAGGCTTATGCTCACAAAAAAACACATCACCATCATCTAAGGAGAATGGTGCGATGGTACAGAAATGATGCAGGCAGGCCCCAGAGTTAGGTATAGCTACTTATTTTATTTATTCAGCAATTCTGTACCATTGAGTGGGTATTTGCAGCGAAACTTGTGTGAGTGCCATTAAGGTGCTTTTGCCATGCAACGATTACTAACGCTAATATACTCCTAGTAGTGTGGAATTAATTTGAATTATGTGTTCGTGTCGGAAAACGGAAAGGGTTACGTACCTAACTACCTAACCTATACATACGTTTTGGGAAAGATGTGGCAATTGCTTTTGACTTAAATAGCACATGTGTACAGGTAATAGTAGTTCAGCCAGAGGGAGTAAAGTGCTATAATATCAAGGAGTAAGACTTCTTTAAAATAAAACAAAACAAAATAAATTTGAAAAAAAAAAAATAAGAACGCTCTTTTCATAATTTGTTTTTTGTTTGCTTTTAAAAGTTGAGATTATTTTTTTTACTTTACATTTCGTTCCTACCTACACATTGATTTGGAAATTTTTCTCAGAGATAAAACGAACGTTGACTTTGAATAATTTGTTGTTTTTTATTCTGGAAAGAAAAATCAAAAACACACTCAAATTTTTTTTATTATGTACCTTCCTAGCTATACTTAACAAAAACCTCATTAACGAGTCAACTGGAAGCCTTTCATAAAGTCATATATAAATCATAATTTTTAATTAAAATCAAAGTTCTGTTATGAATTCATAATGGAAAAAAAAACAACAAAATGCTAATTCAAAAATGTATTCAAATAATTTTGATATTATTGTGATTCAAGTCGGGGATCGTCTGGTACAAAAACGATATTATCCCTATTGAAAAACTCAATGTATATTGTAGGTATAATGACAAAATGGAGCGTATTAATTGTCGCTTCAGAGTTTCAGTAACTGCAGATTTGGGATAGAGTTAAGGACCATTCACATGAAAGTGACCAACGACCGACGAATGAACAAACAAATGGGAATTAAAAAATTAATATTATACACAAAATCTAGTCAAAATGGTAGAATTCGATTTGAGATTAATTTTAAAATTATAAAATCTGAATTTTTATTTGCTTAATTATGAGAAATTTAAGAAAAAAAATTGGTCGTAACGAATTACGGCTATTCGCGACGAACCAGTTGATTTCTTAAAATTCTCCTGTTTTAAATTATCCATTTTGATAGAAAATCTAATTCTCAATACAAAGTTGTTGGAGTGCAATTCTCAATATGGGCTTAGTTTTCAATTTATACCAAAAATACTGGAAATTGACTAGTGTAAATAGATAAGCATGGGTTTTAGTAAGCTTATGTTCCACACGAAATTATTCAATAAATGCAAGTGAGGGTACAGTAAAACCCGCTTAAGAGAAACCCCCTTAAGAGAAAAACCCGCTTGTCTGAAACACTTTTTCCATCCCCGAGTATTTATCGACCAATTCGCTTTAAAACACTCCGCTTAAGTGAAAACCCCGGATAACTGAAACATATTTTTAGTTAAATTGTATATTTTTCGTCGAAAAAAAACTCTCTTAAGTGAAAAAACAGTGATAATAAACTAGATCTAAGATAATCATTGTTGGTTATTGGAACTTTTTCATTCACATTTTTGCCAGGCAACTCCAAAAGATAAATACAATTTAGGAATCTTTTTAATTTAACGCAAATAGTTGTTGAGATATTTACGCTTTTGTGCATTTAACACCTTTATCTAGGAACTTTTTTGTTTTAAATTTAATTTTGTTTTTATAAAGGTGTTGAGTGACTTTTTAATATGTTGTAATTTACTTATTTTTTGTTTGTTTTTCTCTTTCCCTTCTCCAGTATCTGCTGAAATTGCATTTAAATAAAACAATTAATGTTCTACACGAATGAAATTCATCATTGTCTGCAGAAAGTTGTTTCAATTTCATGTTTTTTACTTTTGGTTATTAATAACCTTACTATAAGGAACATATTCATCATAGCATTCTTTGTAAATGTAAGAACCATATTCCCGAATCCATTTTATTGAGTCCCTAAATTGAACCTTGCAATAAAGTAAAAATAAAATTAGTCTGCTGGGGTATTCATGAAGGAATTTTTGTCTGCTTTTTTGCAGAGTCACTTCCGGTTAGGTTTTGAAGCAAAAACGTTACACCAAGACCTAGATTTCATTTAAAAACTTCGAATTGCCCGTTATTATTCTTAGGCTGTTCCTGATGAGATTTATGAAGGCTTTGTGGCGTTCTTGGTTGTAGTTCCCAAGTAGAAGTTTGGCCTGCCTCAGTTTTGGGAGTTCATTCCAAATTTTGGATCTTTTTGCCTCCTCTTCTAATTTGATCTTGTTTTTGATCGCATTTTCACCTAATCCGCAATAGGGCTCAGGCCCTGTTAGGGGGGTTGTTGCTCCTATTTTGGCTAGGGAGTCTGCCTCCTCTTTACCATCGATACCCGCGTGAGCCGGTACCCAATAGAGTTAGACATTGTTATTTTTGCCCAGTTCATTTAACCTCTGGAAGCATTCCCATACCAGTTTTGAGCTTATGGTATAGGAGTTTAACACTTTAAGCACGGCTTGGCTATCTGACATGATGGCAATGTTACGATTTCTGCAGTTTCTTTCAAGGTTACTTTCTGCCTATTACCTATGGCGTTTACTTCCGCCTGGAAAATGCTTGTGAACTGTCCCTTCGGTACAGATAGTTTGGTTCTTGGCCCAAATATATACCCGCCCCAGTCAGACGTTCTCGATCCATCAGTTTCAGTATACCATTTGACTATAAAAGTTTTCTGCTGGGGTGTTTTTCACGGAATTTCGGTCTGCGTTTTTGAACTAACACCCATTCGTCAAGGGTATCGGCTATGTTTTGGTATGGGTTACAACATTACGCAAATGACTGGACTTTTAATGTCGTTGGCTCTTAGACTGATAGATGTGTGTGAAAAATAACGCTTTCAAATTGTGCGTAAGACTATACAAAATTTAGCCATCATGTTAAGCAACCTGCGTCGGAATTTTCAAATTTGAAGCTGGTGCCTCTTGCCTGCACATGCACTGAGTTTTGTGGTGTTCACCTATAATGTCTTATCTTAAAGTACCCAGTTAACACCTTTAAGCGCGAAATGAAAAGTTCAGATAAAATTATTTTTGTATAAAGGACTTAATATAAAGGATTTATGACATTCATCCACAAAGTTTATTATTAAAGTGATTGCATATAACACAGCTTCATATTTGGCTAAATATGAATCTAGAGACGATAGAAGAGTACAGACGAGTCAGAAATTGAAGTTTTCATAGAACACTTTCATCTGTAGGTAAAAAGCCAAATTTCAAAAAATGTCACTTAACACCTTCATCTTCTAAGCGCTTCAATTGTTTCTAGCTAAAAATCTCCTAGTCTTAGAGCCGGCAGCAAATTTTGGGAGTGGATTGATAACCAAAATATGAGTATGAGGGTTTCTAGGTACAAATATCGCGGTATCAAAAACAACCGTCTGGCAGGTTTCTTTTTCAGCCTTAGCGGGCGTGGGGGTTTGAAAATAGCGATTTCTAGTTTATTTTGTCAGAAGTTTTACCGCTTTAATAAAGTTAAAAAATGTATTACGTGGTGCTCTGTCATTTTCTTTGAGTCCAAACGTCATTATCTTGGCAATCCGACCAATAGAACTCAAAATATAAGCTTTTAAAGAGGACCTTATCGTCTTTTTCTTGGAGAAGTATAAAACACAAGAAATCAGCAAAACAAAGAAATGTTTTTGTCTATCTGCTCAAAATTCTTTTTGAACCTTGTTTTTAGTGTTTCATGTACGATGGTACGAAATGTGTTTGGGACTGTTAATCCCAAAATGATCAAATTCTATTGTGATTCTTTTTTTTAAATGCTGAGGTAAGGTCGTCGGTGTCCAGTGTTTTACCCATAGCAAGCAAATTAAACTTGGGTTAGTTAGAAGTTTGCAAGCTCCAAATCACAAACTTTATTTATTTTTATACTCTTTAGTTTTCTACAATGCGTATACAATTTTTATTTTTTTAATCATAATAGTTATTCATAACAGCGTATTTCATATAATTTTCTTCGGGTATCCTAATAATAACATAACATAGTATTTCATAAACGGTTTGGGAATAAATCCCCATACCCCATCTCCAGCAAAAGACCAGAGGAAAAATCGAAGAAGAAGAAGTGAGATGCAGAAATAAACAGGTAAATACTACCTTCTCGCTCCTAGTAACAGACTGGAAGAAAAATCGTTTTCTGTTCGCGTCAACAGGCTCGTTTGTGGTTACCTAAGAGGAAGAGTAGCCATAGCCACAGAAGAAATAGACAAGTGGGTTTCGGTTTCCCGCAACTGAACAAATGCCAGAAGAACAAACTAGTCAGACACAAGTCTCGTGTCTGGTCTACAATACACTTAGAAGAAGTGGATTGTAGAAATAAACGGGAGGGAAGGAAAAGGTATTGGGAAATAAAAAGTTTTAGTTTTCAGTCAACCGTTAACCCCACCAAAAGTCGAAACTACTACCTGGTACAATTCGTACACACCAGTATGTTTCTTATCTCCAATTATACAATCGGATCAGGATTGGAACTTTTCCTTTTAGCTTTAAGTACACTGAATTGGTACTGGACAACAAAGGTAAAGAACGAATTTTACACTGGATGGCACCTCGCTACATAAATATTTCAGCCAGAAGGAAATGTAAACTGTAAAAACGATGAACGAAACTGGAAATGTCAACAACAAATATGTGACTCGCATAGTCATCCACCATCTGGTTGTCTAATAACCTACTCAGTGTGGTTGTGTGAACTCGCATCATCCAAGGGTTGCTGGCTCACTACACAACATAATTAAGTTAGGGTTCGGTGCGGTGTAAGTATAAATTAATCCGTGGTTCGGTAAAACGGTAAAGGTACGGTGAGGTAGATAAGATAGAATAAACCCAGGTTTCGGTACGGTATAATGAATAAAAAATATCCCCGTGCTCGCTGCGGTTAATTATAATTTATTTAAATAAATCGGTTCGGTATTGTATTATTCGACTGAATAAAATCTGTTCGGTGGCTCGGGGGCTCGGCAGGTAGATGAAAGTGTTACGCTTCGTTACACTATAGTTTACCAGTAAAACTTTTAATTTTTCAAAAACTTGTGTAAAAGTCCAAAAGGTTTTTTTTTATAAATTACTCCGGACTTTTACCACAATGCATTTGGTAAGCCGTTCATCCGTTTTCCAAAAAATCCATATCCATATAATCTCTTTACATTCCAAATGGTAGTTGTATGTATAAATGTAGGTAACGTCGAATCCCCGATTATATTATTTGTATGCAAGTCAAGTCTAAAATGACATCACACCATTTCAAGGAGCAGCCGATTGATTTGATATACCAAATGCTTGATTTCTCCCTTATGCTTCGTCGGTGGCGTCGTCGCTCCTTGCAATAACTCTTAACTCTTACCATAGAAAAGCATATCCCTATCCATCCTTAAAAATATAAAATAAAATCCTTGAAATGCCATCACTTCACCCAGAAACGTAACAAAAAAAAAAAAAAAACATCACAAATAGAAGAAAAGAAAAAAAATAGAATCCTTTTTTCTATGTACACAAACAGGATATACTACACACACACACATAAAACTCTACTCGTCCATCAATCCGACTAACGCTATCGAATCAATAGCTTTCCATGGAAGTGTGAAGAAGTCGTCCCAATTGCCATCTTCATATTCTTCTCAAAATAGCACAGCTCTATAGCATCTCCAGTATATTGATGGCTGATGGGATCTGTGTATAGCTTGAAGCCTCGAAGACCATCTGCTGTGAACAGCTTGTATCAACAATTTTCAGTTCTCTATTTTTTTTTTTTTCAATTTCACACTCATTCAAACGCTAGTAACTCTTCTCAAGCGATTTATTGCAGTGCAATCCCTTCAGAGATTCGTCGTAAAACTTTGATATCGAATGCAAAGAGTTGATGCTTGCTTGAATGCATTCAAGATATTTACAAGGAGAATTTAGAAAATCCGTGGTTCATTATGCAACTTTGAGCTAGCTGAACGTGGCAAATACGATTTTTTTTGTATATCCAATACTTCGCGGGACAAGTAGTAGTATTGCAATTGTATAGAAATAATGCTGAATCATGACACTAAGAAATTTTCGTATGCCTGGAATTACACCACGAAAGAATTTATAACTCAAAGTAGGCGGAAAGGTTAAGGACATTTATACCTATTCTCCAAGGAAAAATGATGATCTCTCTCATATAATTTTTAAAGAATAATTGGTAGTTTAAGCTCTTCCAACTACTTCTAATTTTTGAGAAGTGGATTTCATTAATAAACGAATTATGCGAATGTCCTTGTTGACACAGAAATTCGAGTCCGTTTTTGTCCATTGAAATTGGAAGTAGAAACGCAATACAGCATTCAAAAATACTACAACAACTATTTGGTGGAAATTTTGTGAACAATGTAAACTAATGGCCGTCGAATGATGATCCACACAAAAAAAAGGATACTTTTAGCTTAGCAAAGAACTGAACATTAAAATTCCATTTAAAATTTTCTTTGTCCTTTTCTATAAAGTAGATTTGAGTCCGAATCCTCTTTCTCTGCTGATGCTGCTGATAAAAACAAAACTGAAATTCGCTCGGAGTCTGTGCATCGTACGTGATATCACAGCCAACAAAGTATTTGTGCTCTTTACATGCTGCAGCCGCTTACTGGTACAAAATTTTAAATCCGCTGGATCTATGGTTGCTTTTGTTCTTATCTCTCTCCTCGGATTCTGTCCCCCGCCACCGCTGACGTCAACGAACTACCGTGCTGAACCACCACCACCTCACCACCCCCTCACCATATCACTCTTATTTTCCATTTCCAGCGATGGGGAAATGAAGAGAAAATAATTGCCATTCAGTTTTTTTTTTTTATTTTTTAAGGAAAAAGAAGAAGAGTCCTTGTTCTTCGCTTTATTTTGGTTGTTTTTTGTATTCGTGCATTCGTTAGTTGTTCGGGTTTTGTATCTTTTGGTTTATTCTGGTCTTGCTGGGTTGCTTATTTGTTTTTGGCCCGAAGTAATTAAACGGAAAGTATTTTTGGTCATTTAGATGTGGATTTTGGGGTGCAGTTAAATTTAAACGCTTCAATGGCAGCCCAGAGGATAATCGTTATTCATAGTATATGTCTATATGGATAAGTTATCTTTATCTATAGGTGTGTGTATGTATACTTAAAGAGTATCTTAAAGGATTTCAGGGAAAAACGAAACAATATTTTCTTTTTTTCTATTTTTTGTTTTTGTTTATTTTTCAAAAGAAAAGGCTTAAGCTTTGTTCCTTCATTCGACAGACCTAAAAAGACAGTTTAATTAAAGACCATCACTGGGAAGGCTAATTGCCTGCAAAAATATTTTGTGGATCTTACGAAAAAAGACATCCCTACGTACCTACCTACCTATGGATGTATATATTTTCTTTAGCTCGAATATTTATTTCCAAAGCACAGTCTAGCCAGGAAATTACTCGTTGTGGTTCTTGCGGTATTTTTGATTATGTAAGTCGTTTTAAAATATTTTTGTTTCTTTTTAGCTTATTAATTATGTCTATATCTTGTTAATTTGAACATTTTGAAAATGTGTATAGATATCTAGATAATTATTAGGGTGCATATTACAAAATATTATTCGGGTGCTCATTTTGTAACTTTAAATTTTGTTAAATTTTGTTGGGGATAAGTTTCTAAAAACGTATAAAATCAAAATCCAGTTTTGGGGATGTATTCTATTCGAAAAGGACTGAAAAATTTGAATGTATGTACCGTTACTTTCGATGCTAAAAAAATATAAACATGTGTGGGCCAACCCAAAAACACTTGCTAACCAAGTTTGAAAACAATCATCAAGCCGTTTTGGCTGCAGCAGGCGATGCTAAAAAAATATAAACATGTGTCGGCCAACCCAAAAACACTTGCTAACCAAGTTTGAAAACAATCATCAAGCCGTTTTGGCTGCAGCAGATAGGACAGATAGACAGACAAAATTTCGAAAACCACGTTTTTCGTCTTCCTTATCCTAGCTAGCAAGTTTGATCAAAATCTCGAGAAAGTAAAATAGTCTAAGAGCCAGAAGCAGATTTTGGTCGCGAAAGGAAACTAAAAGATATGAATAGTATACCTGGTGAAGGTGATAACAAATACGTTCGTCTGCAAGCATGTAGTGGCCCCGTTACCACGTAAAAGTGCATCAAAAGTACAACTTTTCTGAAAATTGAAATCGGGTGGTAAACCATTTCAAATGTAATACAACTTGACGCCATGAACTTTCTGATTACAAAACTGGTTTCGACAGACTTGTAGGTGGCCCCAAAACCCAGGCAGACGTCCCCGAAAACGCGTTTTTTTTTCGCGTTTTTAGGCTTTTGGGAAACTACCTGAAATTGATCACAACTTTTAGCCATTGACTCCATGAGTGTGAATATTTACGTGACAGACGTCTAAGTGGCCCCGAAACCACCGACAGACGTCCCTGAAAACGCGTTTTTTTTGGCGTTTTTTGTCAAAAAAGAAACCATTTGAAATGTATCACAAACGAAAGATCTCGACCTCCTGAGTGCGAACATGTCCATGACAGACGTCTAAGTGGCCCCAAAACCCCCAACAGACGCGATTAAAGTCGCGGATTTTTTATTGAAATTTTTAGATAATTGATGTATGCTACCAAAATGTATCGCAATCGGAAGGTCTTGACTACCAGAGTATTAATGTATATTTTTTTAGAATCAAAATTTATGTAAGCAATATTAATTTTCCGTAACATTTCGCCTATAGAGAATGCGAAAAATGTAGGTGCTGCAATTATGTCTGTCTGTCTGAAAGTCTGCCTGTGTGTATATTTTTTTAAGTTGAGAAATAACGGTTCCTGCCATACAGCCAAAATACGTTTTTTATCTCAAAAATGACTAAAGCGATTTTGATAATAAATAACTTAAATTCCTTTTTCAGGTAAGTTAAATATTTTGGTAAAAAAAGATGTGCGTAAAGTAAGCACCGCCATTTTGGATTTTCGTAAAAAAAATGTTGTGCTGCCATGTGCCGTATTTAAAAAAAAAATCGCGTACTAACGATATCTTTTTTGTAGGGTTTTCATTTTTTAGTGTAAAGTTAGCACCGTGATTTTGATTTTCAAACAAAAAAAGATGTGCTGTAATTGGGGATCATGACGTTATCTAGAATGATAAAAATCTCGAATGGACAAAATCTAGAAAAACAAAAAAAAAGTCCAGAATGCAAAAATCTAGAATGACAAAAATCTGGAATATACAAAAATCTCGAAACACAAAATCTAGAAAAAATCTAGAATTTTGTTTTGCTCTCTTAGCTGTTGGGAATATTTGAAAAAATACTGTTGATTATACAGAAGGGTAAAATAAACGACTATTTTCCATTTTGAATGTACGTATATACGAGTTTTTTTATACATATACATACATAGGTATATATTCGAAAAAATTAAAATTAAACCATTTAAAAAAAAATAAACAAACAAAATTTCAGACGAAAAAATAAACAAACTTAGACAGAAATAACAGCGTACCTACATGGACTGTGCCAAGTGTTATAGTAAAAATAACAGTATAATGGCAAGTTACTGTACAAAATCATACAAATAACAATGCAAAATGTTGTTGCTAACTGACTTAAACATTCTAGGTAATTGTAAATCCAAATCTGAAAAATCTTAAATTTGGTAATGATTGATAAAAAGAATTGAATTTTGGAACACAGGTAGTCACTTTTGTCATATTTATAAAAATGTATCAGTCAAAAATGTACAACAGCTATTTCCCTACTTATAGCTGTTTAAACAGAAATATTTTTTTTTATTTAATTTTATTTTGAATAAATGTTGTAAATTCTTTTGACAAATGTTGCTTTATGTGTTCAAAAATTCAATTTTCTTTATAAATTTTTACTAAAGTTATGGATTTTTAAAGTTGGATGTACAAATATACATTCAATTTCCCATATTAAACTTCAGACGTCTTGGGGGCCGGGTTAACGTTAATATAATTATGTGAAATTTTACAGGATTCTTTTGTATTTATTAAGAACAATTAAGGGGGATGCATCATTCAAAATAAGACAATTACTTAATAAGGACCACCCTAATCAGAGCTGCCGTTTCAGTTTATGAGAAAGCAGTACTTCAACAAATAAAAAAGCAGTACACAGCAGTACTGAAGTAAAATACGATTTTTTAAATTTTTTTTCAATTTACTAGGGTTGGGGTCGAAATTCTGTATGTGCCAAAATTCGGTTTCCAAAATTCTGTAAGCCAAAATTCTGTAAATACAAAAGTCAGTATTTCAAAATTATGGAAATTCATTATTCTGTATTCCAAAATTTTGTATTTCAAAATTCTGCATTCAAAAATTTTGTAAATGATAAAAGAATGATTTAATTTTTCTTTTATCATTTACAGAATTCTTGATTACAGAATTTTGAAATACAGAACTTTGGAATACAGAACTCAAAATGGGAAATTCATTCTAAAAGTCGAAAACCCATACTCAAAAATAAAAAAATTAAACTTTTAGTCAAAAAAAACAAGAGCATTAAGTCACCAGAATATTTAAGAAGATTAGCCAAAAATCTTCATCTTTATTGAATAGATAAAGTTATTTGAAATCTATTTAATTTTTGTTGCAACTAGTACCTACTTTAGTTTCCTGACTTTTCTAATTCAAAGTTTTTCTTGCTAATTTAAGGATTTATTAGGATTTTTGTGTGAACTAAAGCTCATACAATGCAGTCACGCTGCGCAGACAAAAATGAACATTGAACATTTAGAATGAAACAACAACAACTAAAGTGTTCGTTATACCACCAAGTTGTTTTGGCTGAAGTTATAGCTATTTCACGAGTGCTAACCCGATCATCAGACTTCTTTGTGTGGTGCTGAGTCTTAATATGTTAATTTTTATTTGAAAAGCTTTGCCCATCAAAGGGATTGAACTTAGCCATCAACTGTGACTGGAAATCGGAAGCCGACGGCCTCCATCGCGTTACCGAAGCCACATGCCAAGCTCCATCTCAGTGCAGGTTTTGTTGCTTATCAAATGCATTTCAACGACTAGTATTTTTATAAGAGCACACAAGCTAGCTGTTGTCTCATTCGGTTTTTTCTTTTTTCTCCGTACCCGATTCATATGCCAAAAATTCGTTGGTCGTAAAAGGGGGGACAGTAGTGAAAGATTTGACGCTGGTCAAGGATTTTGTAGCTTTTGTTTATTGAATGAAAATACATACAGAAAACCCCGTTTAAGTCTTTACATAATTTTTTAAAAAGAGTTTGGAATTACAGAATTTTGAAAAGCAGAATTATGTTTTACAGAATTTTGGATTACAAAATTTCGGATTTACAGAATTTTGGATTTACAGAATTTTGAAGTACAGAATAATAGAATTACAGAAAAATGGAATACAGAATTATGGGCATACAAAATTTTTGATCCATTTACAGCATGTTGGTCAAACAGAATTTTGGAATACAGAATAACGACCCGTTCCCAATTTACTTTTATATCTTCAATATGATGTGATGATAAAGTTTGATTATACAGTTTGTAATAAACAAACATTTTTGAAAGAAAGATTAATTTAAACATTTCATTAATTTTTAGTTTTCCTTGAGATCAATAAAATATTTTATTTTACAATTAGTTTCAAAGCTCTTTTGAGTATTGAAATTTATCTTTTTATTAATAATAAATTATACTTGCAGAAAATAAGGCTTTAAATATGTAATTTAATAGGAACATTTATAAATGTAGGTTCAAAAGCAGACGACAATGGAATGGAAAATGGAATAAAGAATCGCTTGTGGCTTAATCCCCAACTATAATTTTCGGAGGATCACTGAAGTGGTTCGACGAAAACAAGGAAATCAAATGATGCGTCTAAGATTGCGGTTTGCTGCCTTCCTTCGAGTTTCGTTAACTTTTGATTTCGGAGGAGAACAGCGCTCGGGAGCGCACCTTATTTAAGAAAAACTGATATCTCACTGAAGTAGGAATGAAAAAAAGACAAAGATGATTAGTTTTACTAGACTGCAAGATGGCTGAGTTCTCCTTTTGACTGTTCTGAAGGTTACTTTTCGTTGGTTTTTGACATAAGCTTAAGTACCCAGTCGACAATTATAGTTTTTGCTTTAGCCGCCCCCGCCATTTGTTTTTAATTTTAAGGGTATGTTCGCAGAGATTTTTTTTTTGCGTTTGGATAGCAGTACAGTTATAATGAAAATAAATGATGAAAAGCACCTAGTATGTTGTCTGAAAAAGTAGTTTACAGAAAAAAGCAGTACTTTGGCCGTGTTGCAGTACAGGCAACGGAGTTTCAAAAAGCAGTACAAATACTGCAATTGCAGTACTACGGCAGCCCTGACCCTAACATGTACATTGATAATTTATAACTGCGTTAAAGTTGTGAGAGCACGCTTGTGTGATCCAGGCGTGCAGTTTATTTAATTTTGCCCCTGATCTTAAAAAAAAAATTTCATTTAGCATTCACTTAGCGTAATGGTTAGTGCGTTGAACTGGCACGCTGGAGGTCTGGGTTCACTTTCCAGCCTCGTCCAACTAAAAACTAAAAAGTTTTTTTGCAGGGCTACTCCGAGGAATTGAAAAATCCTCCAAGAGTATCACTTGTCATGAACAAGTGCTTCTCGTCTAGGCGTTCGGATTCGGCATAAAAGTGTAAGTCCCTTCTATTCCTGTCGACACGCGCACACAGGAATGGTTGCGAGTTGTTAGACACTATAGGCCCTCTGGTTCTGCACGAGCCGGTGCGCCATCCAAATTTATTATTTACTTATGAGGACAAACAAAAATCTCTACCTTGTTTGTTCAAAAGACTATATTTTATTTTGTTCTCAGTTTAATAACTAAACGAAATTCCTGGAAAAAATTAAGCTCATCAGTTTTTTCTTAGGGCCAATATCAGATGCACTGTCAAGTACAGAGATTCTCCCCTAAGCCGTAATACATAAATATCTGAAAAGCTGTTCATTTCTCTATTCTTCCCTCTCAATTTGATAATCACTAATTCTACTTTAAATACTTACGCAATTTGGTAATTCTTGGAATATGTTTCACATGTTAAGCGTGGTCTTATGTAACCCCTTGGGTATGATTGGATTATACTTACAAGAAATTATGCTAATTATTTTTAGCACGAACAATATTCAAACCCAAATTAGAAAAAAAAAACATGGGGTTTTTTACAGAATTCTCTTCTAACATTTTACTTTAGTTTTCTTTTTATTTCGTTCTGTATCACTTTTCTATAACGTCAAAGTGCTTTTCACTGTCAAAAACTGCCAATATTCACAAAGGTATACAAAATCCATTCTTAAAGATGACTCGGTTTAATTTTGTTCGATTAAGCAGTTTTCTATGTCACTCATTTCTTTACTGTCATCAGTTCAATTAAACTTTTTTTTTCTATAAAAAACTCAACTCAATATAGCTGATGGTAATCCTTTTTAATAAATCTCGAAAGAATTAATGACAATTCATTTTTAAATGATTAAGGTCGTTTTAAATTTTTCAACAATGTATATTAAGTCTTTTTTGTCTGCAAAACATTTTTAGCATCTAAACTTTGCCAAAGAAATGAGGGTTGTCAGAGCCATGATACTATGTTATCTCAAAACCCTAATACAACCAATTCTGAAAAAGGCTTACAAAAGTTTATCTTCTCTTTCCATCAAACTAATTTATTTAGGTACACGACTTAAAAAAAAAATCTTTTCATTTCCGTTTATTTACCCCTTTGCAACTCTCGCACTTTGCAAAAGTCATTCCAAATCCTAATTGGTTCCCAAAAGGATAATAAAGGATTGATATATAAATGTTGAATTTCTTTTCTTTCTTTGTATTTAACTTAGCTCCTCAGATAACTCATTCACAATTTGGGACTCATTATAAAGAGCAGAAAAGATATAGCTACTCAAAAGGTCCTTTACCAAAGCCAAACTAAAACCTGACCATTAGATACACTTCAGTCATTTCATTCAACTTTGTTTGAATTGCTTGTTGAGTTCAGTTCGTTCTCTTTTTGGTTGAAATTATATATTACTATACTGCGTGTACATATTTCATTTTCAGAGCAGAAGCATTAATCATCCTGCCTGTGCCAAACCATACTTTGGATCCCACCCCACATACATATACCCAACAATGAATACAAAGAAAGGAAACGTCCTTGGAATGTACCGCATTGGCAGTTGTAAATATATTTCGCATTCAACAAATCCGCAATCATTTTTTTTTTCTTGCTGTTAATTAAATAACTAAAGCGCTTCCGGGCTGTCAGCAAAGATGTGTGGATGTGAAAAAACGGTTGAGAAGCAATCCTTAAATCAACGCTATAACCCAACCCCACTGCCCACACCACCTCATACACAGCCAGCAGCAGCAGCGGCGGCGCCATTGCAACCAAACGTTTAGAAATACAACTAACTCATGTGGCTTATTCCCTCGAGAAACATATAAAAGCCTCTTTCGTCCCTATATCCGCTGAGCTCAAACGAGTGTGTATCCTCTATTCGCACAAAATTTCTGATGAATTGTGTGGACAAAATGCTAGATGATGAAATTTTCCGACACTTTTGTTTGGGATATGCGGTGGTTTTGTACTTTTCTTTATCGCTGCTCCTTCTCCCTTCATCCATGGGATTTGCAGGGGGGTGGGATCTCTCACACAGTGTATTCATCATGCGAATTATAATCCTCTTACAAAATGCTAATAGAGGATTGTCCTTTGAAAAAATTCAGCAAACAGAAATAAACGAAGCGGAAATATGAAATATTCCCTCGCTTTTTACTACTATGTATGTATAATATACGTTTACAGTTCGTCTTGTTCAGCATTTTTGTGATTTCAATATGAAAACAAAACGACGACGATGACGAAGAAGGAAAAACGAGGAAAACTTCCAACATTTGCATAACATTTGTAAAAGATATTTAAGGAACATAAAGCAAAAAAAAATTAAATAAAATAAAATTTTGGAAGGAGTGGTAGGGGAGGGAAGGGTGAACAGGCAATTAAAGAAGTCATGTATGTATTTCAGGGGCATCTACTCGTTACCATATTCTTCAAAGGGCTAGTTAGCATAACGAATTGACGAAAGAGTTATCTGGAACCCAATTAAAAATTAGCTCCTGTTAGCATTTCCTTAAAGACTATTTACACAAGTTAATATTTGAACAAAAATTAATGTATGGTTATAAGGAAAACTGTTATGATACTTCATTAGGGTTTCTTTACAATCAAGGGCTAGCTTTCCAAGAATTCTTTTGTATTAAAGCAAGTTATTCAATGAATTCTATATAGATAATGTTGAATGTTCACAGATTTTCCCATGGAGTATTTTGTTAGAACACAATAACATGGGATTTTAAAAATCTTGAGAAAAGAGATTTTGCGCTCACTCTTTTCTCAAAAGAAATATACTGAATACGCCACGGTTTCCCCCATTTTACTCTTCTAAGCCCTAATGAGAAAAAATACAGACTACGAAAACAAAGCACTTATCCACCAAATAACTTTAAACTCAAATAAAAGCTCGAGTGACCTAAATACCATGCGTTTCGCTTAGATATGACAGTAAACTTGTCAGTTAGATGATGTCATAACCTTCTGAGTTGAGTTAATTTGTAGTTTTAATTGTTATTTATTTAGTCACTCCACCTAGTTAATTAATTTCTTCATATTCGTTTTTGAAAGCTCAAACACCGTTTAACGTTGTTTTAAAGTGAAACGTTATCATTTCTACATTGAGATCCACATTTAAAGTGCGTTTAATCTTGCTTCACAGTGAAACGTATTCATTTTTACATTGAAAGCCACATTTAACATTGCGATCCACTTTTGTGGCATTTAAAGTGCCATCAACGTAGTTTCGAAGTGTTGCATAGTTAAGTAAACCTCAAATTGTTTGTATATGTAAGCTTAATATAAAGAATTTCCAGAGCGCCTTGTGGTTTTTTAAAGTAGCTCCCTTACATTTGTGAACAAATTAAACGCGCACTCAAAATTCACTTTCATTATTTTGTGATAACAATCGCAAATTCAAGATCTTCGAAAACAAATAAAGATTTGACCTAGATACATTAAGGAAAAGAAATGGAACAATATTTTAAGTAGTATTTTTGTTTGTAGGTACATTTTGGTTTAAAAAAAACTCAGTCAGTTGAATTTTTTACAAAGTTTAAACATCAAATCTTAATTATGACTTTTGTGTAAAACGCTTTCAAGATATTCGAGCTCAAAAATAGTTTTCTATAATTTTCAGTTAATATTTTTTAGTGAAGGTCACGTAATAGGAATTATTAGTACTTTTTTTATTTAAAAAAGAAAACTGATATTATTTTTTTTTACTATTCATAACGTCATTTTGTATATAAAGTATAAAATTAGTCCGGAGTCGGCATTATTTGTTGTGGAGATATTGGAAATGAAAATTTTTGTTTTAACAATTTAAAAGAGTTTCTTTAGTTGTTTTGCTTTAAAAAAATTGTCAAATTAATTTTTTTTTTAACTTATCAATTATCAAAAATGGCACAATCACCCCTGTTCTGAATTCCGATCGTTTGAAAAATCCTTTCGTTTTCAAAATCTGGGTGTTTTGGAATACTTTTCGTTTTCAAAACTTGCTGAATCAGTTTTCGACCGGATTTATAATTGACTTGACGTTTGAAATTTATTTTAGTTTTGACGCCTGAATTTAAATTGTGAGAATTTAAATTTTTATGAACTTATATTTTACAAGAAATTTTAACTTAAAATCCACGGTGCCCCTTTAAAATTGTGTTTTTATAGATTTCGAAAGAAAAAAATGGTTTGGATACTGACTACTGTGAAAGTGTAATTCAGAACACTTTTTTTGAATCCGGACGGAATTCAATTTCGTATACGGATTCAATTCGAAACGAATATCAGAACAGGGGTGAATGTGTAGAATAATATTAATCTGAAGTCAATGTCATTGTTGGTTCTCAAAATATTCGAATTGAAATAAATTTTAGAAAAAATTCGATACGATTTTTGACTTAAAAAAACAAATTTCAATTGATTTTTTTTTTAATTCTTATCAGTTGCTTATTACTTCATTAACATATCTTAAATAAAATTGATTTAAAAAAAAAGACGTTTATTAATTTTTTTTTTTGAAAACCCTTGCTGCACGATTTGACATCACTACCTGCACGATTTACTTTACCTTTACTCATAAAACAAAATTTATTCGAATTCGAATATTCATTCCTTTTCAAGATATGGTGAACGAAAAAGCTATCCCGGATGTATGAACACACAGTCATCTCTCTTAATACGATAGATTCAGGTTCTAGGAGCCTCGGAAGTGGAGATGTGTCGTCGCCCGAGAATTGCTTTGTTCCATACGACATTGGCACTTTTTCGAGAAAAGCGCATTTAAAGGTTTGCGTACTTGTTCCCCCGAAACTGTGTGATAGGATTTTTTAATTTTTTTTACTTGAAGTAAGTCTTATAAGGATTTCACCTACCAATTTTCAAAGTGTTTTGCCAAGCCGTTAACAAGATACGTTAATTGGCGTAGAAGTCCACTTTTTGACTTATGTCCCACCTCCTACATTTTGAAAATGATTTTTTTTTCTATACACGTGGAACACAAAAAAATGGATATGGCACAAAGCAATTCTCATCAAATTTATATGTGAAAGGCAAGAAAGCAGAGTTGGATGATAAAATTTGAAAAGAAAATCGATTACATCTCTTTTTTCAATAAACAATTTATTTAACAAATCTAATAAACAATTACCCCCTTATTTATAAAGAAAAAATAGTTATTTAAGCTTCCGTGTTAAGGAAAACTACACAATGGAATAAGAATATTCTGGACTCAAATGGAGCAGTAAGAAATTGCCTTTAGCTTGGGTCCATAAAATTCTTATTCCATGGTGTAGTTTTCCTTAACACGGGAGTTGAAATAACTATTTTTTCTTTATAAATAAGGTGGGTTAACATTTAACATTCTTCTTAAAAAAAATAAATAAAGCAGTTTTACTGCTTTGTTGACTGCTTTGTTTACCTGTTTTTGACTTTCTTGTGATTTTTCTGTCCCAGCTACTGTCAGCTGAATAATTTAGATCGGCTCTTGAATCATCACCTTTCGGAAAAATAACAGTTAGCATAGAATGTGCTTCCTTGAAATAACTGAGTAAGTTTTAATTACTTGAAAAATAGCCCGACGACGAGGAGGAAGAACTAAGATCCTAATTCGTCATTAAAACATGCTTTACCTATTTGAAAAAAAAATATATACATACAAAGGGTCCGCCAAATAACTTTTTTTTTTGAAAATGCATCATCAACATCGAGTGTAGCTTTGGCTGTGTGTAGAGCTGTCCTGTTGAAACCAAATGTTGCCAATATCCTCCTCTTCAATTTTTGTGAACGAAAATTCGTTCAACATGGCCCGATAACGATCGCCATTGACTGTAACGGCCACTCCTTGCTTAGTTGAAGAAAAATGGCCCAATTATGCTTCTGGACCAAAATCCGCAGCAAACAGTGACTCGTTTTGGGTGGGTGCATCGGCTTTTCAATGTATGCGTGCGGGTTTTCTGCCAAGATCAAAATGAGCTTCATCTGAAAAGTAAGAAAATCGGCAAAGTAATGTCGCAATATTTCCCAGCGTTGTTCAAGCGTATACACAACCATATTCGTTCAGCGGAAGGATAAAACTAATTTTCTGTCAAATCAAACATGAGCTAGGTGTTACCATTCACGAAATAAGCACTAGTTGAAAAAAAAAGTTAGATGGCGGACCCATTATTATATCCTGCATTGATTAAAATAAGTTTGAAAAATAAGCTAGAAAAATAAGCACTAATAAGATGAAACAGTGTCCATTACAACAACTCATAAAAAACCGCGATCGCACGTCCTTTCACCTTGACAGTCAACTTTAAGCCACGACTAATTAATTTCATTCAATCGTCTCCGAATATGTACACAACTGTAATGGAGGTGAAACAAAGCAATACTAGAATTTTGTTTGTGATCATTGTCCCACTAACATAGCTTTTCTTTAACAAAAGTGCACGTAGGACAAACCAATTCTCAACTTTCTTGGTATTTTCTCTATCTATTGTCTTCGTGATATGCACGTGGAACAAAGCAATTCTCACAAAAAAAAACTGCGAAAACTTGTATGGAAAAGTTGTCCCAAACGCCAAAAAATGGTTTATGGCACAAAACAATTCTACAAACTGTTGATTTTGGTGGATATGGAACAAAATCGATGTTCGATATCTCGGGATTGGAAAGACATAGCGCGAATCGGATCACAGATTTAGAAAGAGCATACAAAATTACCATAGAATCCATCCCTAACTCAAAAACGACAAAAGTGGCGTATGGAACAAAACAATTCTCAGGCGACGATGTGTCAAAATGTTCGATTCGACAAATCAATTGTTAACACAACCCACTTCTACAAAAAAAAAAATTAAGAGTTGTATATTTAGCTCCAAGTGTATTAGGCAATACGGACATTGGACTCTTGACATAATGAAATTTTGACACAAAATTTTATTTAATAAGAAATAATTCAGTATTTAACCCGGGGTTTAGACGAGCGAGTAGAACTAGTAGCGTTTATGTGTGTTAGTGTATCTGAACACGAGAGAGTCAACTTGTAGCCCAAATAATATATTTTTTTGCCTGCGAGTAGCCTGCCAGTTATCCTGCTAGTGTAGTGTATTGTTTTCATTTATTTGTTTTGTTTCCATAGTTTCCATAATTTGTATATTTTTCTGTATGAAATATTTTTAAAAAATCATACTAGTTGACCAAACGCGCAGAGAGCTACTAGTCACACATACATACATAAAACTAACACTATGATACTAATGCTACTAGTTCTAGTAACATTTTTTTCGTAGTGTTAGTTTTATGAATGTTTGTGTGACCCTGCGCGTTTTGTGCACTAGTATGATATTTTAAGCGAGCCATTCACGTTCAAACAGTCGTTAGAACGGTCCGACGAACTTTAGTCGTATACGACAGGTTCTACCGTGAATGTCCTTGTCATACATCGGACCGTGCGACTATCGACAGGTCGGAAGTCCGTTGAAAACTTCTACGAACCTTACGAAACGACCGAAATGGCAAAAAATGTGAATGGCAAAATTTGAGACATTCCGTACGACCGAACTACTCAGTCTACGAATATTCGTCAAACTGTATGTACGTTTCTAGGAGACAAAATAAATAAATAAAAATATGGAAGGAACTAATGAAAAAAAAATTGTTAAAGAATTTATTTTCCTTTACGAAAAACATTAACATGAAATTTGGTTATGTATCTACTTAGTACTTAAAACGACTCGTCAAAAAAAACAAAGAACAAATTAAATTGAAATTACTTTTAAATAATCTTTTTTTAATGCATTGTATATAGCCCAACAGGTTTCCGGAATAATCTTTCCAATGAGCTGAGGTGAAACTCGGTATGAAGTTTTCAAATCTTCATAACCACTTCCTGCGGCTAAAAACCGTAAAGTTATTGCTAAACGGGTTTCTGCACTTAAAGCATCTCTCATTAAGGTGTCTTGTTTTGTTATTTGACTTCTTATTGTATCCAATAGTTTCATGAAGGTATCGTTATTCAATCTTTGATAATTTTTGTAGTCTCCGGGTTCCTCCGACACTAATGCCCCTAGCAGGATCATGTCGGAGTACACACTTCTTCTAAAAAGCCATTCCTTAGACCATTTTGCTTTCTTTTTTCTTTCTTCAAGATCAAGACATTCTAATAGTTCTATAGCAAGAGCATCATTTCTTTTTTTCCTGTTCATAATTAGTCGAAAATAACTTCACACTTAAGGAGACAGTTGCGACAGTTCGATCGCCAGTCCTTGCGACTGTCTCAACGTGAATGGCCCATTTTAAAAATATTTCATAGAGACAAATACGAAAAATATGGAAACTATGGAAACAAAACAAAAACTGAAAATAAATACACTTCACTACGGGTAGTAGCCCGTAGAGTAATGGTTAGTGCGTTCGACTGTCACGCTGGAGGTCTGGGATCGCTTCCCAGCCTCGTCCACCTAAAAACTAAAAAGTTTTTTTTCAGGGCTACTGCCTCTTGCGAGGAATTGACAAATCCTCCAAGAGTATCACTTGTCACGAATAAGTGCTTTTCGTCTAGCCGTTCGGATTCGGCATAAAATTGTAGGTCCCTTCCATTCCTGTTGAAAGGCGCACACAGGAATGGTTGCGAGTTGTTAGTCACTAGGCCCTGGTTCTTCATGAGCCGTTGTGCCACCCGATTTATTTATTTTTTTTTTCACTAAAGGGATAATTGGCAGGCAACTCGCAGGCAAAAATATTATACTATTTGGGCTACTAGTTGGCTCTCTCGTGTTCAGATACACTAACACACATAAATGTTATGCCGGATTTACACGACTGGCGAAGTTGCCAATATTTCTGCCAACAAAAATGGTAAAATAATGGCAGAAATAATTTTTTTATGACATGCATTTACACGAGAATGGCATATTTTTGGAAAATGGCGTCAGTAAAGTGTTAACACATAGCCATATTAATGGCAGCATTTTATGCCAAATTATCTCTGCCATTTTATTTTGGCAAAAATATTGCCAGTATTTAGAGCGTTCACACGATGAAAATAAAAATGGCTATAATTTGACAGATATAATGGCATTTTGCCATTCGTGTAAATGCAGCATTACTAGTTCTACTCGCTGTCTAAACCCCGGGTAACTGACTCGAAATTCACAAAAAAATTGATGATTTCTACTTCTACTTGTTTCATCATCAATCATTTTGATTTACACATTTTTTCAATTTCATTTTCACTACCTAATTGTTTTTTTTTGAATATTCAAATAATTTTTGTATAGTTTTGGAATTTAATATATTCTCGTTTACTTCTTCAGTTGTCCTCTACTTTAAGTCTTATCAAAATCAGTTGGTTAGTTTTAATGATTACCGCTCGCCCGGACAAACAGACAGAGGAGACAAACATTCTATAAATTCCTACGAATTAAAAAAAAAAAAAAGTACTCCTACAGATACGAGTATGTATATAGAAAATACTTTCCTATTAAACCTTTCAATTAAATTTGCTTTCAAATAATCAAGGCACTAGGGCGTATACGCAAAATTAAAAATAGGCTTTTTTTGAATTGAATTATGAAGAATTTACAAATGGTTCAACTAGACACTGAACAGGTTCATTATCCTTATATTACTACAAATCAAATCTAAGTACAATTCAATTTAATTTAGCAAAGATATATTAAGTGATGCTCTACATGTTGTCTGGAGTTTAAACTAAATTGAATGCACTTTAAAAAATAAATAGTTCGATCTGAAATAATTGCTTGAACTATTTGAGGCATTTTAAAATCAAAACTCCTAAAACTCGTAAACTAATTCTGAAAAACTATGATGTCATTCAACATCTGAATCAAAATAGCAATACAAATGCCTTCCCTTTATTTATTTGTTTCTAACAATTCAGGTTACATCTAAAAGACTTTAAGCTCTAAAGGCATATGCCTAGTTAAAAATAAAAAAAAAAAATATATGTGTATCAGGATTGTGCTTATTTTAGATATGCTCAAACTTGATTCACCCCCCTGTGAATGATTTGGTTCGAGAAGTTATAATTTTCATTCAAATAATACTTCATTCAAGTTATAATTTTACTCAACAATTCATTAAAAATGAAACAGTTGGTGGAAATTAAATTTGGTTCATGTACATTTTTATTAAGTAGATACTTTAAGAAATATAAAATAATATTTTCAATTGATTAAAAATATTTTTATTTCGTCCACATTTAATGTTATTTTTAAAGTGGCTTTAGCATTAAGGCCATTATAGCCTTGAGCCCTGGACCAAACAAGCAAGTTCATACAATCCAGTCACGGATTTAATTTTGTTTTTAGGAAAACGCAGTACCAACGAAATGCTAAAGAAAATCTTCTCTTATAATTCAATAAATTCATGATTCAGCTATACTTACCTACTCGTTGTATTTAATTATTTAGCTCAGTATGGTTTTATGGGCATCATCAAAAACTCTAGACAGAAAAAAAAAACGAATACAAAAAAAAATAGGTATCTTTGTGTGATAACAATCCTTGCCGTGTCAAATTATTTTATTTTACTTTTTTTTTTGCATTTTTTTATCGACGTCCTTGTTAGGCAAGTGTGTGTTATCCTTGTCAATATATTATATAAGTCTCTAAGTTCATCATAAAAGAATATCAGCTTGGGATGTGTTTACTAAGATTTATTACCATCGTTTATGCTCATTTATTGCTTTTTGTTTAGCGCAGATTCCCACTGTTGTCAGCAACTTTCCATGTCTAAAGTTCATGAGCTCTCGTTTGTCTTTGTCTTTGTCCTTCACCTTCCTATAGTGATTTTATGTGAATTTTTTTTTTCTTTTTAACTCATAGTACTCGTATATCTCTATGTGTGTCGGGACTTATTTGCATTTATATTAAGGATCCCATGGAGAGATATAGAACAAAAGCATTACAGTACAATAGAAAAAAATATCTGACTATTCAAGATATCATCGAGAAACCAACTATAAAGGAGTAGTAGGAGTATCCTACATAGGAGCAGGGTATTGTCACTCCTCTGACTGACGGAATGCGGAAAAAAATCATTTCTGACAAGCCATTCGCAGCGAATACGCAAATATATTTATTTTATATACATACATCTATACACGTATTTAACTGTGTATTTGTAATTCTATATACAAACACACAAACATAATAAAAATATGTATAGGTGTGATGGTTTTGACAGTGACACACATTCATATACCTTAGGCAACTAAACTAGCTATTTCTCAAAAGAATAAATGGATGAACATTTCAGAAGTTAAATGGGGTAATTTGACTCCATCATAGGATTGAAAGATGTAAATTACATCGTAAAATTTGAGCTGGTTGGAATTGTCGTCTAACACTGGAAATTTATACAATATACGTCTATTGCCAAAAATAAACTAACATATCTTTGATAGAACGAGACATTATCTTATTTTCTGTTATCGTTTTTTATTGATAATACTGTAGCCAGAGTTCCTTTTTATCAATTGCAATTCATATACTATTCATGATAATAAGAAATAATGTGTTCGAATTGATTACTTTTTATTCGTTTGAGTCGTTTATAAACCAGGGTTTGTGTAGGAAAAAGAAAACAAACATTAAAATTAATGGCAATGCTATAGAAGTTTAAAATCAACACCCGTAAGTTGAAAGATGACTTTTGACTTTTGTTTGATAGATACTGATACTGTGTCTTTTATTTTAAGGATATGTGTGATTAAGCAATACTACTTAGAAAAAAAAAAAACAAAACAAAAATACTTTGATTAAAAAATATAAAGTTCTATTGGAATTGGAAGAACTTATCGTTTTATTGGGCCTAACGACTTTTTTTACCATTAAGTGGGTTGCTTGGAATGTAGCTAAAAATGATGGGCCCGAATTTCCTAGCCAACTTACCCAACCAGGCCCTTTTGAAACCATAATACGCGTGAGCTTTTTGTTGGTGTTATTAAATTTCGTCGGTATAAGGGTGAGGGCAGTAGGCTAGGCACAACAATGAGCGTTAGATTTTATGTGAAGTCATAAAAAAGTTTTATTTGCTCGCCGAATCACACCAACTGTGCGAAAAATTGGCACCTAAAACTCAAAGAATCGTCGAACTATATGGTCAGATGTAATAATTTCCCACTAATATAACGTGTTGCCCTTTTCTAACCATCTCAAGTCAGGCATTTTGTCATCGATAATTGTTGAGAAAAGTGATCGAAGCCGATCGTTAAGAAGACATAGATGTCGTTAACTGCAATACGATTAAGATTACACCAGAAGAAAAAGTTGAGAATGTTTCGGAAAACTTTCTTTTGATCCACTGTTGGAACAAAATAATAGGAACAACAAATACTTTTTTATTTACTCTTTTTGCAGAGCTCTATCCCTGGTAAATATGGTCTCATCGATATAAAATAAAAAAAAAATTGAGGTTTTAATTTTAATTTGCATATGTTTTTAGGCTCTGTTATTTCGCAATCATCAGTTGCTTAGAATTCTAAGTTTTGAAGTTAAAATAGGTTTTTTTTTTATTCGACGTAATTTTAAGAGATTCAACCTATTTTCAAAGTAAAACGTGTTTATCAACTTTTGTACATTTACATTCAGTTCAACGTTGTTTTTAAGTGAATCGTTATCACTTTTACATTGAGATCCACATTTAAAGTGCGCTCACCCTTGTTTCAAAGTGAAACGTATTCATTTCCACATTTAAATACACATTTTATATTGCGATCCACGTTTGTGGCATTTAAAGTGTCAACAACGTAGCTTCAAAGTGTTGCATAGTTAAGTAAACCTCAATACGTTTGTATTTGTAAGCTTAATATAAAGAATTCGAGAGCTCGTTTTTGTTTTTCGAGGCAGCTCCCTTACATTTGTGAAACAATTAAACGCGCACTCAAAATTCACTTTCATATAATCGAAAAACAATATTTAATTACGTTTCCCGTATTTATTACTATGAAATACTCATAGCATTAAGCGATTCACTTACATACATACATACATCGGGTGGCACAACGGCTCATGAAGAACCAGGGCCTAGTGACTAACAACTCGCAACCATTCCTGTGTGCGCCTTTCGACATGAATGGAAGGGACCTACAATTTTATGCCGAATCCGAACGGCTAGACGAGAAGCACTTATTCGTGACAAGTGATACTCTTGGAGGATTTGTCAATTCCTCGCAAGAGGCAGTAGTCCTGAAAAAAAACTTTTTAGTTTTTAGGTGGACGAGGCTGGGAAGCGAACCCAGACCTCCAGCGTGACAGTTGAACGCACTAACCATTACGCTACGGGCTACTACTTTCACTTAAGTCGTCACAAATAAATGACTAACCACAAAAATGAAATGCGTCGAGCATGAATATACATTTCTCTTTTTCTTACATAAATTTAAACGTGGCGTGGGTAGCCATTTTGAATCAATACCTAACCAAGCGAAGTTCAATCTACGTTAATTCGTAGAAGATAAATGTTGTTTTAAAAGATGGATGAAGTTGATTTAACTATGATTCCACTTTAAATTAACATATGTATAAACGTAGTAAAATCTAGTTCGTTTTTCAGTATGGAATCACTTTGAAATTAAGTCGTGGAGATTTAAGAATTTTCGGCGTTGGCACCAAATCGTTCCGAAAAATATTAGAATCAAAGTTTTTTGCTTTGATTTTACGTTGTTTTTTTCTCTGTGTAGGTGCATCTTTATGGCTGTGCGTCTATATCTGTAGCTATACCTGGATTGAGCTGGACCTAAACGGTTGGGTGAACTAGCTGTATATTGTGTTTAAAGTATTTTCATAAAATTCTCACTTTTTTGTGGAACGTTTAACCGCTAACAGTTTTGTATATTGGTCGCAAACATTTTTTTGATTCTAAAGGGTTAAAAATGGCATAGTAGTGGGTACATTTTTTTCTCAGGCCATATGTACTAAAGGAGACATTTTGAAAAGAACAGGGACAAGTACAAACATTTATCAATTTTTTTTTTTTTTTTTGAGACGGTGCGGTCACTCGATTACACTCACGATTACAAAAGTCTCAGAAATCCAATATGGCCTTAGTCTGTTTTCATTTTTAAAACTTTTTTATTATTATTTGCAGAATTTTGTAAAACAGAATTTTGAAATCAGAATTTTGAAAAACGCATTTTGACCTCAGCAAAATTTCGACCCCACAACCTTGTAGGTATCGATTTCAAGTTCTTACAATTTTTGTATTGCATAAGGAACACATCCATTTTTTTGCAAAATTTTAACAAACAAATAATCTTGGATCTTAATTAAACCTTATTCTTTTCTTTCAATCTTTATATTTGTACTTTGATGAAAATTTCTATGATTTATTACAACAAAAACGATAGGACGATATCTTTTTCAATATTGCTATCGCTCTCACTTCTGTAAAAAATCATTTTTGTTTAACGTGATGGGACCCCTGGCTTTGAGTTTTTTAAAAGTTTGCTTGGAATCCAATAACAAAATTAAACAATCACACTTAAAAAAATTAAACAAAGCTAAATTTTAGTGAAGAGCTTGATTTTACGTAATTTGGAATACGGCGGTTGATTTTGCGGGAATGCAATGAGAAAAATCCACTTGTTGATGAAATATCGAAGAATACATTATATTTATATAATTCACCATACAAAATATTTGATCATTCTTTTGGTCTGAAGAATAGATTCTTAGTCAAATTAGGTAATTTACCCATCCTTTCTATTGATTGCGGTCGGAGATTTATGGCTTTTAAATTTTTTTTCTACAAAACTTCCGTTTAAATTTTTGTTTAAATACTATGTACATAGGTACTATGATCAAAATTTTCTCTTTCAGAATTCCGTATTTAAGAAAAAGTCGATCCAAAATGCTGTAAGTGTAAAATGATGTTGTCTAAAATTATATTTATGCTAAAATTTTGAATTTTTAAAAAATAAAATAAAAATAAAAAAAAATAAATTTCGTTACAAAAACCTTATTTCCCGGTTCTAAATGGGAGAATCCTTTTTGCTTTTTACAAAATTATTAGCTTTATTCACATCCTGTTCCGGCACCTTTTTATCTTGCTTAGTTACTGTAATATCTGAGAACACTTTATGGAATATTATAAAGTAGTCAATTTGTCATTATGTCGATTAAACTCTCTTCACTTTTTAGTCACTGCGGAGCTATACGGATTTGTCTTTATTTAGGATACTACGCAGTTAGTTACTCCATTGACATGACAGGATTTGACGATCGAATCGAATCGGATATAGAGACCGATCTAGGTAAACGACCTCACTGGATCGAATTCAAATATAATCGAAATACACTTGAAGTTGAAGTGACACTAAAATTTTTACTGTGTGCCTGTGCATGCGGAATTAAGTTGTTGAATATGGCGACTAGGAGAAAAAAAAAAAACAACAAAATAAAACAAAGCAAATTGAAATACACACACACTTAAAACTCTATTCTTTAATTTCTCAATCCAGGTCTACTTGTATTTTTGATTCAGTACAGCTCGCAAAGTCGAATCGGTTCGGGAAATTCTGTTTGAATCTGATCTAGGTCTACATGGCATTGAATCCATATTCAAGTCTGATTCAATTCTCCATGTAAACGGAGTAAATATTCGTGATTGAAATGTATTTAAATACAACAGAAGAATCGAAATGGTAGGAAAAATCTTTGGTAATTCGTTCCAAATAAATTAGGTACTTGTCAATAATTTATAGATAGCTACTTTTATTTGACACTGCCATTCAGATTTTGAAATTGGACAAAAAAAACTTGATGCATTTTATTCTATTTTTGTGTCTATTTAAAATAGAAATTTTTTTCATATTGTTAAAAATGTGCGCATTTTCTTAATTAACAAAAAAAATGTTCTTATATAGAATTTTCTTCAAATAGAATTTTGTGTAACCGGAACCTCAGCCCGGTAGAAAAATTTCTATTGTGCAAAATATTGACATAATTTGTTTAAAATTATTTTCTAACGCTTTTGCAAAATGCCAAACATGTACAACGAATCAAAGTCCTTTTATTGTTTGGTTCAATTTCACGAGCATACCTATATACTCTTGTAGTAGTATTTTTTGGGTAATCATTTAAAAGAATAATTTCCACTATCTAAACTTTTTTTTAAAAAATTTATAATTTTAAAATTTTACGAAAAAGACATTTAAACTCATTAGCAAAATTGTTTGTCACCATTATTGTATGAATCATTTTTAATATAAAGCTAAAAGATGATGGTTACCCTACGCTGAATCAAAAAGGCAGTTTTTTGGAAATAAATATATTTCAGATTCTCTACATTCCTAGTGTCAATTATTATTTTTTCAGAATTCTTAATTTTCCAGTCCAGAATCTATATCTAGGTTTGATATGAAATTTCTATATTCCATTCTCTGACTGACCTTATAAATTTGGAAATAATAATTTGAAAAAAACTATTCAGTAATTTTTGTACTTCTAGTGGAATATTCAAAAATTGTCTGGCTCTATAAATAAGCAAATAACTGTTTAAATTTTCATAATTCGCCCTTTTATACATTAATTATGGTTTGTGCCAAATTTGAAAGTTCCGACTAGCTTACCCCTTCGACTTTCCACAAGTTCTTGACCCTAAACATAGCCAAGATAAGTTTATTTTGAAAAGTTAGCAACTGCTGTAAGCCATGAAAATCCATTTTTAAATAAATTATTCAAATGCATTTTATTTTAATTTTTTGTTCCGTCATTTTATTTTCATTATTATTATAATCCATAACTTACAGTACCAAATATATCAACACTACTTAAAATGTGATTCAGTTTTTGTTTTTGTTTTTGTTTTTTTATTTTTAAGTATATTTTTGTTATCTATACATATTTTTTATTTTTAAATTTATTTAATTTTAATGTTTATACATTTTATGAAATAATTTTATTTATTTTTATGAATTTTTTTAATTCTTTATACAAAAAACATTATAAAATACCTAAAATTCAATTTCATTGTACAAGACTTTGCCTAATTATCATACTTTTTTTTTAATAATTTTGTGTGTGTGTTATTGTTTTTCAAACCAATTTGCCCCTTCTTTTTAAGTAATACACGAAGTGAAAGATTTTTTTTTTTGTCTAAAATGTGATTTTTCCTAGAGAATTCGATAAAATGCAACTCAAAAATTATTAAGTGATTTTCAATCATTTTTATATTTTAAAATTTTGTATGTGAATTAATTTTATTCCATCAGTATTTACATTCTATTTTCTATTTGTTTTTTTTTTTTGGGTTCTATTTTTTTTTTTTTTTGTCTTGTAATTAATTTAAAACGTTTTTTTTTTTCAAAATTGCATAGGTACAGGGTAGAACAAAAACAAGTAAGAAGGTTTGATTGGAAGTATTAATTTTTTACTCTGTTAAGTACTGAAGGCCATACTGAATTGTTTTTATTTTTGTTTTTTTCTTCAAAATCTGGTAAATTAACTAACATCAAATGTATGAATTTATGTATGACACTTATTTCAGTAACCCGTATTTTTGTCATAATTCCAAATATACAGTGTTGTTTTTTTTCATGAGATTCTTAAAAAATAATTATAAACTGTCACTCTTAGTTTCAATTTTTTTGTGTGTATTTTGAATTTTTTTGTTTGCCTAAATTTAAATATTTATTTTTGTTAATATTTATAACTTTTGTTTAAAACAATTTATTTAAGATTTTATGATGTTTTATTTATGAAACATTTTATTTGTTTTTATTTACACTTGTTTGTTTTTTTTCTTAAAGTTCTTGAATATTTTTTTTTTGTTTATTAATTTTTGTATTTTTTGTTCTTTGTTCTAATTTTAACTTAGTCTTAGAAGAATTTTATTTTAGAGTGCACTTAATTAGTCTTAGGTACCTAACGTTGTGTTTTATTCTAGTTAATTCTTTAATTAATATTTACATGTTATAGAAGAAATATTTTCGTATATAATTATGGTTTTTTTTTTATTGATTGATGAAGTTTGTTTTTTTTTCTGAATTTTTGGTTAAATTTTTATTAAGTGTGTTTTTGTTTGTCTTATTTTTTGTTTGTAGTTGACGAAGATTTACTATTGAAAATAAAGCTTTTTTCTGAAGGAGAAGTAAATATTTCCACCAATAGATTGCCTTTTTAAAGGAGGAGAGACATTCCAATGATTTCTAAAGGATCTACAGATCTCTGACGGGCTTATTATGGATTTCAATAATCAATTGATAGAGTTGATACAAAATATAAAAATTACGTATTTGACAACCCAGGTTGTAAACGTTTTGGTCATAGAGAAACATATATATGTGTGACTATTAACCCTTTCGGTACGGATGTGGTACAAGTCCATGTTCTTTATCTTGTACCACATCCGTACCGAAAGGGTTAAGCAAATTATTTTGTATGTATAGTTCAGCAGTTTCAAAATTCAATATTTATGAAATATCAATTAATAATTCAAAAACATAATAAACTTCTTATAATATAAAAATGCTTTTAATGCTGTAAGTAAAAAAAATGAAAGAGGGAAAAAAGTTACTTGGAAAAGATTGATACACAAAAAAATAAATTAATGAGTCAAAGAGGAAACTGCAAAATGAAAAGTTAATAAATTAAAAGTTTACATTCACCTGAAGCTCTCATAATAATTTTTAACGAAGTAGTTAGTTATTCATCTTCAATTTTTTTAAAGTGTAAAATCAAGTGGTAGTTATTGTGTCTATTTTTACAGGAATTTTTTTTTCGTTTTGCTTCCTTTTCAACTAGCTAATAATGACTTTTATTGCTTTTAGTCTCGTTTCTCTCGTTTAACATTTTCTAACTTTGCCAAACTGCAACCGATTCATGATTTTTATTTTATTTTAACAAGAATAGTTAGCCATTTTTACCTGCCCTACAATTTTATTCGATTCGGATATCGGTTTTCATGCATTTTTTTATGAGATGCATATTTTTGTCAATTAAGTGTTGTTTTTTTTTTTTACTTTTTCTCACATATTTTTTTTTCACTTCACAACAACAGGTCATAAGTATCATTTTTCGTTTCTATTACGAAATCCCAATTTGTTGTCTTTTATAAGAAACTTAACATTCTAACAACAAAAAAATACATTTAACGCTTAACTATATAAACCTACTTTTTACGAAAAGTACAAAAGTTAAAAATAAATGCTATACTAAAGACTCCTGCTAGCAAATAGGGCTGGCCACGAGACGAGACTCTGCAAGACTTTTGTAAGTCTCGTCTCGGTCTCGTTAAAATCGAAATTGTTCAGTCTCGTCTCGGTCTCGTGTCGGTCTCGTGTCGGTCTCGTATAATTAAGTCTCGTCTCGGTCTCGTGTCCGAAAAATATGATTTCCGGACAACGTGTTGATTATTGGAACGAAATATTTTCGATTATAGTTTGAATATGTGCAGAAGAAAATAAATATTTAACTGAAATTGGATTTTTTAGTTTATTAGACTCGCTGTAAATTTCAGCCCAAATATACAGTCTTGCCTCGGTCTCGTCTCGAGTGCTTAAAAGACAGTCTCGTCTTGTGTCGTCTCGGTCTCGTCATGCGAGATCGATATCGAGACCGAGACTTCTCTCGTCTCGTGGCCAGCCCTACTTGCATAAAAAAAAAAAAAAAACACTATTAAAAACTTTTTACACTTAAATTATATGTCAGAACCATTTTCGTTTGTGTTTTTGCAAGGTGAATTTTATTTATCACTTTTATTTCTCACTTTTGTACTTTTTGCAAAAATGGGTCGCTATTTAAATCTTTTAAATTATTAACAAATTATTACAAAATTTAGAATAGCAAAAATTCTAAAATTGCATTATGAACGATAGATGACATGAAAGTGGTAATTGAGCTACGAAATGGAAAGTTCAAGTAAAATATATCTGACGTCGTTGTTGTTAAAGGTGATGTAGCTGATGTCATTGCAATTCAGGCCCCAGATTATTTAAGCCCATGCGGGCACTTTGTGAATAACAAATAAATATTTTTTGAGTAGGAACCTACTACTTTTCAGTTATTTATTAATTCAAAATGTGAGAATGAAATAAAATTTATATTTACATAGCAAATACATACATGCATACATATATGTGAGTTGTATCGATTTTTGGAAAGTTTTTTAAGTATTTATCAACTTTGGCGTACGTATGTATGTATGTTTGTAAGTATAATCCGAAAATTGCGGTCGCATTTTTCGTAAGAAAACTTGACAGTTGAAATTATTATTTGCTTCAAAAAAATTAATTTTCACTTAAATCAAATTTTTGATACATGCATTTCAAAACCAATAGTCATACCAGTTAAGAAATTTTGTATTAATAAGGCTGCGCGTATAGTAGTGCGACAAAGCGATGCGAGAAGTGTTTCCGTGCGAAAAAAATATTGGCATTTATTCTTTTAAACGTGCGAGTGTTGCAATTTTCTCACATACTTATCGCAAGCATCACGTTCACAAACTCTTTTACTCTTTTGACCACTTTGCTCGAATCTCGAATACCTCTTCGCATCGCTTCTCGCGTACAGTAGTGCGACAAAGCGATGCGATGCGAGAAATGTTTCCGTGCGAGAAAAAAATTTACATTTATTCTTATAATCGTGGGCACACTGATATTTGCTGCGAGTATTGCGGTTTTATCACATACTTATCGCAAGCATCACGTTCACAATCTATTTTGACCACTTTGGCTCGAATCTCGAATACCTTCTCGCATCGCTTTGTCGCACTACTGTACGCGCAGCCTAAGTCGTATGCTGTCGTATGTTGGTCTAACAGTTTTCTTAGTACTGCCGGGTAAGGCAGTGCGGCTAAAAATAAATCTCCATAACTGGCAATTAGTCTGAAATTGCGCTCGGGACCGTGAGTAAGCTGATGTCATTTTGTGCTAAAAAATTACGGTTGAATTGTTTTTGGGGAATTGCGAGTGGGATTGGCTTTGGCACAGTGGATATAGAGTTTGACTGCTAACCATGGACGTTTGGGTTCGATATTCCCTAGTTTCAACTGGATGCCACCCGCGAAATTCCATGAGATAATTAACATCTTATTCTCAATCCACTGTTCCAAGAAACTTTCCTTTCCTTATATTCCTTCTAACTAGTACCGTGCATTGCCGTTTGAAGATCTTAGGTCTTACAGGCATATATAGTTGACAAAAAAATTAAAAAAACTTGCTAATTCGGTAGAACACTGTCTATAAAAATTACGGTAAAATAATTAAAAAGGCGCATCTGAAAGCTACTTTTGGTTAATTTTTCAAAATAGCTTACGTTTGCTCTGTACAATTAAACCTTGGCTCTTATTGGCGTTTTTTTAAATTTTATTTTTTGTTGAAAAAAAAAACATAAAATTTTCACTCCATTGGGAAAACAAATTGAATATTTATTTCAATTTAAAATCAATTTTGCAAATCTTTGCTTTCGCTGCGAAAATTGTGCTATAAATATTAAAGAAATAATTTTTGCTTAAAAAAAATAAATTGATAAGTTCGTCATCAGGGTAATCTTATAGTCTTAGAGCCGGCAGCAAATTTTGGGAGTGGATTGATAACCAAAATATGAGCATGAGGGTTTGTGGGTGCATATATCGCGGTATCAAAAACAACTGTCTAGCAGGTTTCTTTTTCAGCCTTTGGCGGGGTTGGGAGTATGAAAATAGCAATTTTCCAGTTCATTTTCTCAGAGGTATTACCACTTCAATCAATTTTAAAAATGTATTATGTGACGCTCTGTCATTTTCTTTAAGTCCAAACCTCATAATCTTGGTAATCCGACCAATAGAACTCAAGATATTATTTTTTTCTTTTGTAAGGAGATAACGCACCGAAGAAATTTTAGAAATTAACAGCCTGAAATTCAATCGTATTTCATTCACCACGATCAAATATCAAATTTTAGATCTAAATCTGAATTTACTAATAGGCCACGTTCCCAAAAATTAGAGCTCATTAATCTTACAAAAAAAGAAGAATAATAATATTATTAATAATAGCTTAAATTACCGTTGTCTCATATAAAAAGCAACATGACCAAATCGAAAATACTAATGGGCTACAGGGAAAATGCATGAACTTTTCAAGTGACCTGCTAGTAGAGGTTGAAGGTCTAGTTTGAATACACATGAAAAAAGTGAACTTAAAAATTCTTTTAAGCCTCAAATTTTGGGTTTTATGTTTAAAAACCGTTTTTAGCGATACTCGTAGGGCAAAGAAAGTTTGAGGACCGTTTTTGGCAACGATCTCAAGTAGTGCTTTTTTTTTATTGGTTTTTGGACATTAAATGCTTTAAAGCTTTTAATGTTGATAAAAAGGAAATTCCTCTCGATAAAATCGATTTAAAATTGTCGACGCTACCTTTAGTTTTATTAAAAGGATTTTTATTCAGTTCAATAAATATATCCTCAAACAAATCTTTTTTGTACATATGACTATAATAATTATTAAAGATGAATTATTAAATTAAGATTCACTCTTTAAGTATAATAATTATTCCTCATTTCTAATCCGTAATACTAACTTCATGTATTACTCACATAACGTAATCAAACCAAAAAGTTCAGTTAAACAAAACATACAAGCTAAGATCCCAATAAATGTTTATGGTCAAAAAAGAAAAAGACCCGTTATCGAATTCATAATAAAGATTTATCGATTTATTTATCTCCGGAAACACTCTGATTATCAATTTAATTGGTATCAAAGGTCATCCAAGTCAAAAAATACAGATTAAAAGTTTTCAACGCCAAATACCAAACTTAGTGGAAAAGAAACCAGTTCCATCCCTTTATTTACTTTTACGTTAAACCATGACAAAAAAACGTTAAAAAATCTCTAAACCTGATTACAGGTATACCGATATCAGGCATTTAGCAGGTTTTTTTTTTCGTTTAACCTTGCAAAACAAACTTCCGTAAATTTTCAACAAACCAAAACATTGTTGGTAAAAAATAAATTAAATAATAAAAAAAAAAAAATTTCAAAGGACAAAAGTTTTGCGTGTCCTCAAAAATCCATAACAGTGCCAAAACTATTTTCCTTCCCTCACACTCATCACATCAGTAATGTCAGGACCTGCAGCACCAGGGTCTCATTTTATTTAATAGTTTTTTGAAAATATTCAACACAAATGAAAACTTTCTCACGTTCAACACGTGTAACAACCAACGAATATAATTAAATTGTTTTTTGAAAAAGACAACAACAGCAAAACGTCACCTCGACAACATGGAGGACGATACAAAGGATATATATTATTTAATATAAGAGTGACACCGAGAGTTCAAATAAAAGCAAACAAAAAAGCAACAACAATCTGCGTGTGTGAGTTTTTTTTGTTTCTGTAAAGTGAAAGACAAACTTTAAATTAGATGAAAACAAACTTTTTCAATTATCACCAACACCAGTCCACCAAATACCAAATAAAATATACGAACACAAAAGGAGACGAGAGACAACAACGACACCCAGAATGAGACCCACATTTTAGACAAAAACGAAGCCATCTCATTTGTAACTTTAGTCGAACTGTCTATCTATTTGTGCGTGGCAAACTTTTCGATTGATGGCAAGATACAGTGATACTTCAATTATTACAAAGAGCTTTATTTTCAAAAAAAAAATACCCATCAACCAATTTAACCCAATCCACGGACGCTTTGCGCGTGTGTTTCTATAAAGAGTGTGTTTTCTGATATTTATACCCTACTTACAGTTTGATAGATACATATTGCTGTTAGACACTTGCTTCTTATAGAGCAACTGAATCATCGAGACAACCAGCACTTACGTACGTCGAGCCATCTTCGTCCCTGTGTCAAATGTCCGATCCCTCCTGCGAATCGCCTACATATCCTTCGTCGGGACTATCTGCCAACGGCCCTGTCAAATGACGTAATTTCGATGATTCCTGTTGTTGTTGGCCGGATGGCATCGATGTCTCCTCGTCGCCCTCCGGGATGGGGGAGGAGTCCATGTCGGTTGTTTGGGCGCCCACGCATCGTTTCTTCACCTCGAACGTTGAGGTCGCCGTGCTGCTTGTGTTCGTTTGCGTGTGACTGGAGGTCACTGGTACCTGATTGATAGCGGTGCCGCTAACGCTAGGTCCTGCTACTGCTACTGCTGGACTTGTCCCGGTTCCAGGAGAGTTTGATGATGACAATTGCTTTTGCTGATGCTGATGCTGCTGCTGCTGATGCTGTTGTGTTGGTGGTGGCGACGAAACAATTGACTGTGGCTGTTGTAAGGGTGGCATTGCCGAAGTTGTCATAGCTCCTGGCGGATATCGGATTGGTTGAGCATGATAGCCTGGCAGGCAGGGTGGCCATTGCTGGAAGCCCGAACTCGTTGTGCAAATTGTTGCTGCTGTTGTGGCCAACATCGTTGGCTGCTGCTGATGCTGCTGCTGGTCACCATAATCAGCCTTGTAGCCCTCTGGTGGGGATGGGTATTGCACAATTGGATGAACCGGATATCCCTCGGCAGTGAACCGAACGTGTGGTAGGTGGTATTTCTCATAAGTCGGTGTTCCGGTGCGTTGTAGGAATTCCGCTTCTAAGCTATATCGGGTACCTGGATTAGCTGCTGATGCGGCGAATTGCTGCTGCTTGTGGGCCCTGTTGTGTGGCAGTGTACGATAAAAGTGCTGTTGCTGATTGGATTGCACCGCCTGCTGTTGCTGCTGCTGCTGCAAGTGATTGTTACTGAAGTCATAGGCAAAACCATCTTGTCCCAGGAAGCACACAGGATTTAAATGCACATCAACCTGGTGCTGCTGGCCACCACCCATTCCATTCGAACTATTGTTGTTCAATGCCTTTAGATGCAGTCCCCGGGGAATTGTTGACATGGCAGCGGTAAAACGAGCATGTGCTACACCACTGCTCGGTCGAATAATTTGAGAGCCAAATTGATTCGATAGTTGGTAGCAGTTGTCAAACGCACCACCACCGACACCCCCAGGGGGTATGCTACATGGTCCGGAACAATCGCTATTCACCTCATACTCTGCCCCACAATCGGATGCCGTAGCTTTCATTTTATTCTTTACACTCTCGGCATCGTTTACCAGGTCCGGATTCTTTTCCTGGTAATTGCGCACCGACGACGGTGGCGAACAATATGCTATGCTGCCGCTTATCATCCCCAAAGGATGTCTGCCGTCATTGCTGCCGCCGATTAGAGGTGGTGTTGGGGCACTACTCGACGTCAATTGCATGCTTCCGTTGTCCATGATGTGATGTGCCACCGGAGCGTACATCATGAGATTCTGTTTCATCTGGCCACCGATAACGACACCATTCTCTTTGACCATCTTTGGCGAGGACAACTCTTCCTCGCCGTTGATAATCGACGAGCACTTCATCATGCCATTGTCGTTGGTGGTTGTGGTCTCCTGGGGCTTGTTTTTCATCTTTGGCTTCTTCTTGTGCCGGCACTTGATCACAACCGTACACAGAAGGACAACGAATATAACGGACGCTCCCATGCTGCTCGCAATGATGTAGTTCATGTAGTCCCGAGGAAAGGATACCTCTTTCACCACCGGTGGCTCCTTGATAATCACCCTCAGCGTGTAATTGCTGAAAGTAGTGCCGGCAATGTTTTGGCCAACACACGAGAATGTTCCATTATCTTCGGGGCCGACGTTGTATATGAAGACTTCACTGCGTTTCTCCTCGCCACCAGATTCGTCTATGTAATAGAACATGTGTAGGTTGTCCAGCAAGCTGTCATTGGTCATTACTTGCCCGTTGAAGAGCCAAAGCACTTTGGGCTCCGGGAGTGCCCGTACCACGCACATGATTGATATGTTGCGGCCCTCCGAGATTTCGGTGTACGTTGATTTGGGATTCACCTCGGGCAGGCAAGCTAGGTCATCCTTCTTCAGAGCTTTTATCACTTGACCCTTCAGCCGAGGTGGCTCAACGCACTTGGGCTCCTCTGTTTGCGGTGTATTGTAGTTCACCAGCCAGGCGTGCATGTCAATCAGTCGGCAGTCGCAGGTCCAACGATTGCTCTGCAAACTGACCCCATGCAGGGATTTGGGTAGTATATGGCTTCCTTGGATAAAACCAATGCGATTGCCATCCAAACGCAGCCACTCCAAATTGTCCATTCCAATAAAGGCTTCGTTTTCGATTCGTTCCACCTGGCAGTTGCTAAGCTCGAGTGTGGTTAGGAACGATAAGTGTCGGAATGCTGATGTTTTCAATTCTCTTATAGGATTTCCACTGAGAGACAATCTCATCAAGGAGGTGTAGTCTTGGAATGTCTCGCTGGGAACATTTTGCAAGGAATTATCCGACAAATCCAGCTCGACGAGATTGGATAATCCTCGAAATGCTTTCTCATGAATTCGTATCAGTTGATTGCGTGACAGATAAATCTTCTGCAGATTAAGCAGGTCCATCCTAAGGAAGCGTTCGCTCTGCAGCACTTGCAAACTGTTTCCGGAAAAGTTTAGCACCTGTGTGCCTGGATCCATGCCCTCGGGTATGGCTGCAAGCTGCTGGCTGCCACACTCTACCGTTTGCTTACCGCCTTTCCATTTGCAGATACACACATCTGACGGGCAGGCGAGTATCAATTTATCATCCAACTTGGTGACAAGCGTCAGGAGGACCACTATCAGCCATGAGTAGCCAGGTCGTTGTCGTCGCCGTTGCTGTTTGATCTCGCCCCAACCAGGATGACAAATCATTTTATGTTATTTTGTTTGTTGTTGTTGTTTGTACTCCTGTTGCTACTTTCTCAAAACTTAAAAAAAGAATTAAATATGTCTTGGAAGTTTTTACTATATCTCTCTCTCTCTCTCCTCTGAAGGCACAAGGACGAAACTGCTAAACAAACTTCCTAATTCAATTCCTAGAATTGATGGAGCAGAATATAGAATACGCTGTCACCACGACCAGCTTTTCGCATGTCGCTTCTCCACCTGCTGATGGTGGTGTCGATGCGTGTGACATTTGAACTCCCGTTCGCCTTAGTGTCAAATTATGATGGAAGGACTTTGCATTAACATGTACAATTGCATCATCTCCTCTTTGGATTGAGATTGAGGCGATTATGCTGCGACATTCGCTGAATGCGGACTGAAATGGGGCTGTCGTTGTCCTACTCGTCGTCGTCTTGGGAAATCACGTCGTTTACCGTTGTTGTCGTCGTTTTGTTGCTAATGGCGATGTCTTACTTTTCCCGAACTGTCACTCAGTCTGGCATTTCACTTTGGATACTCCATTAACGCAGCTATCACAACAGTCTTCAGCTTTAGGATTCTTTTTTATACAGAGATATACGACTGTGCTGGAGAAGAAGATTTCTGAAAAGAAAACAAGAGGAAAAAATTGTATTACCAACGTTTTTTTTTTTATTTTTTTTTGTTTTATGCTATTTTGAGATAGAAAATGGTTAAACAAAAAGAATCCGGCTGATTACGACAGCAGAGCGGGGAATAACAAAAGAATCTCAACACCGACCGGGTCGAATGCACAAGCACAAGGTGAGAACAAAAGAAGAAAAGTTGGAAAAAGGCACTATAGGATAATAAATTCGCCCCAATGCATCTCTGGTTTCTTTTTCGCTTTTTGCATTTTTTTTTCTTCTTCTGTGTGTTTGTTTTATTTTTAAGTGTCGGAAAGAATTTTTAATTATACCTAGGGAGTTAATAGCTTAAGGGTACTTATAGAAATAGTTCACTTTGACTTAAAGAAAAAAAAATTTTTGTTATATAAAGTTGTTATCGACTTTAAAAAGTCAGGGGAAGCTGATTTAGGTGTTAATTATAATTTTTATATTCTACAACTTTCTTTTTATTTAAAAGGACCACACCTCATGGGTAAAAACGCATATTTTTGAAAATTGTTGTAGATAACTTAGAAACAAAATAATTTCATTAGATCCATTGAAATGTTACAAAATGTTGGCCCAACCTTACATTTTGGACAAGACAAGCTTCTTGTATGAAGTGTAAATGGATTTCTTCGGGATTTTAAGCCCTCTCCCATTAAGCCGCAATTTTCGCAAAAGGGAATTTAGAACGTTTTTTACAATTTTGCTATCGCACTCTTTACCGTAAAATTGATAATAAGAAAGTTATACAGTAATCCTTGTTTAATTGCACCCCGCTTAATTGAACATCCCTTTTAATTGACCGACAACATTGTGTTTGAAAGTTTCCCGTGTAAATAGAATAGCTTTTCAAATGTTTAATTGAACCCCGCTTAATTCAATTACTCGCTTAATTGATCTTTAAAAAAAATGAAGCTAAAAAACTAAAAAAAAACATGTATATTTTTCGGTTAGTTGAACGGCGAAAAAAAAGTCAGTATGAATCAAACCTAAAAGTAAATTGTAGTTACTTGGAAGCACTAAAATTGGCACTGAAATGTTTATTGTGAATGGCTAAGATGAATATTTTATCTTTTACCCTGAGGCTACACGAGCTAGTACTGGCAAGCCAGTTGCCTACATAGATTGACCGTCAAGTTCATAAACGTGAATATGCTGTGACGTAGGCGGCACGCAACTTGTAAGCAAGTTGCTTTGAAGTATCTGCGGTCACGTTCAGCTTTCACTAGGACATCAGCCTATCTAGGATTCTAAATACACAATTTTATTGAATTTGCTTTGGCATCGGACTTCGATTTTTTCTTACTTAATAAAATGACGTCGAATTCTTCATCAAGTCTTGCGATGGTCAACGCGTTGACGGATGCATTGACAGACTTTTCTGTCGCGTCAAAGTTACATGGATTGACTTTCATCTAATTCAAAAATTTGATTTTTTTAAAAATAATTTAAAAAAAAAAATTGATTTTTTGGAGGTTTTTTAATCTATTATCATCGAAGCCATACTTTAAAGGAATTTGACAGTTCAGATAGCTAAAATCGCCTTTTCCCGCGCAAAAATTTTAATCTCTAAAAATTCATATTTCTTTAAGATTTTGAATGCATCGTCTCCGTAGCAATCTTTCAATTTAATTTGACAGTCTATGGCTTGACAAATCGGTAACAGAATGTTCCAAATGTCACCCGAAATCCCCAAAACTCTCATTTTTCCCAAGAAAAAAATATTCTTTCAAAAAATCAGGATTTTTAAGGGATTTTGTATATATTTTATCATAATCATAGCCATCCTTCAATCATATTTGACAGTTGCCTATTTTGGAAATGTTAAAAATTCTTGGTCCCTCCTCTCATTAAAAGTTGTGGTAGAAAGTATATTTAATTTTGCATTAAATTTCCAACGAAAAACTATGTATATAGCTTTTATATACAAGTCTGAACGAGGCCACTACTGTCTTCTCTACTGGCTTCGAAAATGGCAAGCCAGTTGACGAGCAAGTTGCTCAGGTTTGTATGTGCTAGTAAGAAAATTTAAATGTACTGTAACTTTTAAGCCAGTACTGGCTCGTGTAGCCTCAGGGTTAATTGACCGACTAGTGCAACTATACAATAGTTTCGCTTAATTTAATAGGTCGGTCAATAAAGCGGGGTTTCGTTAATTGAACCACACGGATCATTGACCGACAAATCTGACAAAATGGTCAATGCAATTAAGCGGAAAATACTTTAATTAAAAACTGATGAATATTTTCAAGAAACCATGTAGTCGGGTATGCATTTTTTTCGATTGCTTATCCGATATATAAACAATGTGTTCGATACTCATTATTATGGTAACAAACAAGGTACTCGGGTATCCAGGTGTTCGAATCCCCGGCACACGTCGAGTTACCCGGCACACGGGTACTCAGATGTGTGAACAGAACAGTATTGCGCACACGGATATCTGTTTTTTGCGGTAGCTAACCAGATATTTGGATACCCAGATACTCAAAACATGAACAATGTATATCGGGTACATGTGCCCACGGTTACTCATATATTTAAAAACTATCAGGTGCATGGTTACCCGTTTTTTACGCTTGCTATTTAGGTATTCGGATACCCACAGGTTCGCGAAACATAAACAATGTGTGGGGGTATCCGAAAAAACGGGTACTTAGGTAATTGGAAAATATCGGATACTTGGGGACCCGTTTGATGCGGTAACTAATCAGGTACTCAGGTACCCCAAACATGAAAAATGTGTTAGTAACCCCGGCACAAGAGTACCCAGATTTTTGAAAAGGGTACACGTTTGCCCGTTTTTTCGGGGTAACTTACCAGGTACTCGGGTACCGAGGTACCCAAAGCGCAGGTAGGTACTCAAATATTTCATATTTACTTATCCAGGTATTTGGATATACCCGAAAAAAATGAGCAATGTTTTGACTGCCGCGTGCACTCGGGTACTCAGACACTCGAAAAGTATTGGGTATATAATAATTCTCGTATATATTATCATATGGTACCCGGGTATCTTTCTACAGGGGAAAAATGCGGGTACTTACGCTCTTATGACATTTTTTCTTGAACTGGTCGTCTTCTATTAATACCGATTTGTGTTTTTTCTTCATTTTCAATTTATTGGTAGAAAATGTCTTAACCAAAATTGTTAAAAATTCAATATGCAACAGCAAATATAAAATTTTTGTATTTGAGATTATGGTTTCTTAATTATCGTGAAAGAATAACTTTTTTTTTGCTAGAGCGTAGCTATAATAAATTGACTTATTCATAGCAACGATCTGTTTTTTTTTTTTTAATTTCTTGAAAACAGCTTTTATGATTTTGGTGAAAGGAGTGATTGATTGCAAGAAAACAAGAAAAGTGGAATATCGGATTTTCCAACGAAAAAACTAAATGGAAATTAGTTTTTGTAGTTTTTAGAGGAATTTGCATTATTTCTGGGTTAATCTCGCTTATCTCGTAAAGGGTAAAGGATACAACATTTCTTATATTTATTCTTCTAAAGTGTATTGCGTTCCAAAATTTTACAAAAAACAAAGTAACTTTCACTAATGGTGATGGGTTTGTTTTCAATTTACCTACTACGTTTTCAGTAATACCTAAATATCTACAGTACATTACATACATAATGGGATGAAAAGTAACTTGTTTCTTTCAACTTTTTAAAAAGAAAATTGAAAATGAAAAAAATAACAATGGCAAACGGATTGACCTTATTTCACGCATCATTAAAATTTTAGGAAAAACACAAAAACCAAACCCCATACTGAGAGAACTTTTAATAGCGATGAACTAAGCATAGGTACGCACTCACTTGTACCTCCTTCCGACCACTCCATCTCCGTCTATAATACCTTATATAGCGTAGGCATAGGTATACCCCATTCGGATGTAGGTTAGGAGGCTCTGTATAAAGCATTAATCATTGATTTATCTTAGGAACACCATCTACATGCGGTATACCTATAGAGTGGCACGCTGCTCAGCGTCGTCCGCGGCGCGTGTGTATAGGTATACAAATTTTGCGATTAAGAATTCAAAAGTATAGCTGAAGTACATAAGTTTTACGAACAAATTTTTACCAAAACAAGAATGGTATAGGCAACCAGATTTATATCGCATGATGATGGAGGAAATATTCGCTCACGGTATAATTGTAGGTTTGTATAGAAGTTGAGAATAAGTCTGTAGGTATATACTATATGTTGTGTCCTGATGGGCTATAATAATATGGGTCGTGTTTCGTTATTGTTGAATAGCGGTAATGCGTGCTCATATACATAGTTAATAGCCCCCCCATTGGAAGGATAAAGGTTGTGTGTATGTTTTTTTTGTTGGCATTTATATGACTGCTTCGTTAAAATTTAAATTTTCGATTTGAGTGCGTGATAGAGGTGAAATTTAGGGCTTTGCTTTGAAAGCAGTTAAATTGCTATCGTTGACACGTATTTTCTTTGTTGATAATGTTCTCTTTTTTGACTCTGTGGCAACAACTAACCTTTATGTTGAAACCTTCTTTAAGAAAATCAGAATTGTTCCCAAGGGATAAATAAGTTTAAACAAAAAACTGATGTGTGATTTGTTACATTATTAGCGAAATCGTTAAGAAGTTACCTTCTTGTCTGGCTAAATTCTAATTTCAATTCACCACATCAAGGAACAAAATTTTTTTCGTAATGGCTAGATGAAAGACTTTAACAGACACTTTGGTGTATATAGGTATAATGGTGGTTATATAATATGTACATACAATAAGTGTGATGTTCATAAAACTATAAACTATATGAATGTGCTTAAGTTTCGTATTTATTATTAAATTATTAGATAGATACTTTCACACGACACACGCACTTAAGAAAATAAAATGCATGACTGGATCGCACAAACTTGGTCTCGTAGCCAACATAATTTTAACTAGCATTACGGTGATAGAACGCGAAAAAAGTCGGTCAGCAAATTTTGCCTTTCTGTCTGTCCTCGGATAACAGCTGAATGGATTATAGCTACCTATACTGCCTACTACCTACTTAAAGTAATTTGCCCCACGTTCCGGTTCCTACTTGCCAAATAATTTGTTTAGCCAATAGCGAAAATATTATTTTCCGCAAAAACGGCTTCAACGATTTTGTTAAAAAAGAATTTAATGATTATAATGAGGATAATCTACATTCTATTTTTTTTTTTTTTTTTTTTTTTAATATGGTTATTTTTGGTAGCTCTAATAATAATAAAACCATTGTTTGATTTTCTCAAAACAAATATAAATAAATTATAATTAGTCTAGGAAAGATAGGAAATTTAATATGGGCAACCGGAGAAAAATTAATTCATGAAATTTTATTGCTGGTATCGACGTAGATTTTATCCTCAACAACATATCCAAAATCCCCGAATTGGCTTTTTGTATAGACGCATTTTAAGAGGTGGAGAGGGGTGAGAGTCGGGAGTTTGTCAAGCTGAAAAATTTGTTGCAGCACAATCTAATCATATGATAAATGTTTTTAGGGTGCTTTTCAACGCTGGCGCTGATTCTAAAGGAACCAAAACTGAAAAGATACATGTATCCAGTGGAAAGTAAATGTGATTTGTATGGAATGATTATTTTTTTTAAAGTACAACAAATAAGTAATCCATTACCCAAAACCATTTTAAAATAATGGGATTTTAATGAAATTTGGTATAAATGTTTCATTTGGCATGTGTACTAAGAATCAAAAGAGTCCCCAAAAATATCTGTGGTAATTGTTTTTTTTTTAGGGCGAGATGTTAGTGCGTCATTATTACCATAACATCTATGAATAAGTTTTGACACTGATGAAATTTGCTAATAATATTAAATATGTCATGGTTTCCAAGTATCAAGAGAGTCCATTAAAATAACTTGATTCAAAGAGTTATTTTAGAGAGTTTATGTTTGACCTGCCCTACACGTAGCAAAATGTTAGGTCTTACGAAAAATTGTATTTTCGTGTAATCGAGATGGTACATATGACATATGGTATATGATTTAAAGTTATTTTTTTTAACGCCGAATCTAATAAAAGAAAAACAAATATGATACAAGGAACCTAAAAAAAGTTAGATTAATTTTCAAGCAAAAACGACTGTTTTTTCCGTTAAGCAAGGTCAAACATTACACCCTCAAAAACACCCTTAGATATTTGTATAGACTCTTTTGATTAGGGCTGGCCATGAGACGAGACTCTGCGAGACTTTTGTAAGACTCGTCTCAGTCTCGTTAAAATCGAACATTTTCAGTCTCGTCTCGTAGCGGTCTCGTCATGCGAGACCGAGACTTTTTTCGTCTCGTGACCAGCCCTACTTTTGATCCTTGGGTGCCAATATAAATTTATTTTTAGCAAATTTCATAAGAGTCAGAATCTGTTCATGGATGTTATGGTAATAATCACTCAGTTGCATCTCTGCGTCAAAATAACACCCTTTAAGCACAGATGTTTTTGGGGACTCTTCTGATTCTTGGCAAACATGCCAAATGAAACAATTATACCAAATTTCATTAAAATCCCATTATTTTAAAATGGTTTTGGGTAATGGACTACTTGTTGTACTTTAAAAAAGTGATCATTCCATACAAATCACATTTACTTACCACAGGATACATATATCTTTTCAGTTTTGGTTCTTTTAGAATCAGCGTTGAAAAGCACCCTAAAAACATGTATCATATGATTAGATTGTACTACAACAACTTTTTCAGCTTGACAAACTCCCGCCTCCCTCCCCTCTCCACCTCTTAAAATGCGTCTATACAAAAAGCCAACTCGGGGATTTTGGGTGACTTTGGATATGTTGTGGAGGATGAAATTCTGCGTCGATACCAGCAATAAAATTGTATGAATTAATTTGTCCCTGGTCCGATCTTATCTTTCTTAGACTAAATGGTGAAGCTTCTAAAAAGTTTAATCATTATTGTCAACGAACAATTTAAAAAAACTTTTAAACATCCATTTTTTTTTTGAAAACAAAATGTTTTAAAAACGATTTGGTCAACTTTTTTAAAACTTGCTTTGAAGTAGTTTCTTATCATCTAGAATATTTGAAAGAGTCATTTTTATAAATTCAAAAAATTTGTACCTTCCATACAAATGTTAAAACGCCTTTAAGAAAAATTTCATTTTTCTCGAAAAGAATTTTAATAACAAGATGGTTGTGATATTATACTAGAGCAATCAATACTTCCCTTAGCAATACTTTTCATATTCACCCCGATTACAGATTCCGATGAATGGTCTGCGGATGGCTTCCGACAATTTTGTTCAGTTTTTTCCATATCCGCCTTTCATCATAACTTTTGACATTTCAAATCCGCACCGAAGTCGTTGCGGGCCGATTCAACAAATACAATTTTGCGGATTCTGTAATTGCCATGATTTTCAATTTTGTCAAAACTGGACTACGTGTTTAAATTAATTTTTTTTGCAGATGCTTCTAAGAACAATTAACTATATTGGATATTAAATTTAAAAAAAAAAATATGTTTTTCTGATTTTTAAAATGAATTTCAAATTTTTTTTTTGAGAATACGATTTTTTTATATACCTACTTAAAATACGCGTTCCAAATTGCAATGTAGAAAATTGGAATAAGAAAAACGTTGCATATAAAACAAAAGTTATTCTCAACAGCAAATAATTTTCAAAACTTAAAATTAAAAAAAAAAATATTTTCAAAAATTTAAAAAAGTTATTATAATCATTTTAATTCGATAAACAAAAAAAACTACAATAAAATCCACTTTGATTTTTAAAATTAGATAAAATATATTTAATCAATAATATTTGAAACAAAACCTTTTAACCTCATAATTTAAAAAAAAATAATGAAAATTACGACTGATTTTTAGTGTTTAATATTTACTATCTTATTTTAAAATACTCAACAATGCTGTTGTCAATTTTTAAACAAACGTTAAAAGCTTAGCATTCGTCGCCTATTGTACGATTATGAGACCAATTACCGAACAAACACATATTGCAATTCATTTAAAAATATTAAATACTAAATGCAGTTGTAAATATCAAGCTTTTTCCAATCCTGTACACAGGTTGTCACAAAACCAATAGTTATATTGCCCTATGTAGGGAATAGAAATGCAAAAATGTGATTACATATATTACTTTAAGCCAACGTGCCTCATATACTGTTCAGAATAGTCAAATTAAATTCTTGCCAACTCAAATTCTTGCCAATATTAATCTGAAAAAAGAATTTAAATACTTATCGATTTTGATTTTGACATATCGGGTCTTGCTTTAGTACAACAGATAACCAAATTTATTCTTCAAGAAGTCATGTCCTCTCGATGAAAATATTCATCTAATGTTCCATTTTCTTACAAATGTATATAAATAAAAGTCTAACAAATACATTCCTTACATTTGGGTGTTTGGAGGCTTTTTCCATCCTTGAAATTATTAAAGAGAATGTCACTGAAGGAGGGTATTTAAGAAGAATATTTTGTATCAATTTTTAATAAAACTGTTCGACAAATATAGAATGCACAAATGTTGACTGCTTTCTAAAAACAGAATTGTAAACCCTTCCTTACACATAAAAGCTTCCAACTGAAATATTTCCTGACTGCAAGCCAATGTTATTGCTTTTGATAAAAACAAAAGGAACACCAACAACAATGAGTAACAATAAATAACTTTTGAAATTTTATACACATTTTGTAGGTACATAGTTTTTGGCAATACACAAACATTTCTCTCAAAAGGAATATTACATCCTCCTAGCTACTGGAAGAGCATCCCTTTTATTCGATAGAGTAGATCCATCAAGCAAACTACAAAAAAAAATTACATTCTTGAAAACAATGTTGATGGGAAATTTCTTGTTCGGTTTACTGTAGGTACTTGGGTGAAGTAAATAAGTGGCAATTTGAATGAAATCTGTTCTGTATTTATTAGTTTTGTATTTTGTGAACAAATATTTTTGGAATTTGTATATAGCTACAAAACATAAAGTTGTGATTAGAAAAGACTTATTTGGGAAAGATATTGCAAGTTGTTCTCAGTATAAACACTTTGAAATTCGAGCTATGGAAGTCGACACACTGACATGGCCTTGAGTGCAAAAGTGGCTTCATGCCATAGTCACAAGCCTTTTGTACTTAGGCCAATCACAAAAAAAAAAAAATAAGGCTTGAGTGCAAGAGTGGCGAATATTTGGTTTTATTATTTGAAACTTTAAGTTAGGCCAATTATTTTACTATTTGCTCAGTGGTGTCGTCAATGAAATGAATAACCATACGTTTTTTGTCAGCGGACATTTGAAAGCGACCAAGATTTTGGGTTCATTGAAAAGAAAAATATATTTTCCAAATATTTAAATCCCCGATGATCGGATAGAAGTCATAAACTCAGCGAGAAAATAACCTGTTTCCTATTTTTGCTCTACGGAAAATAATGAAAAGTGCAGTTAGGCCACTTTTGCACTCAAGGCCTCATATATACATATAACATCCCATTAAAGCACATACAAAAACATCTCTTCTATCTTTAAGAAAATCAATAAAATCTCGTTTGGATCATGATCTTGTATCAATTTTTTTTTTGTATGTATTCGAAAATTTATTAAAACGAGGGTAAAGGGGGTGTCTTTTAACTTTTTCGCCACACAATCACCTTATTTTATTGAAATTGCATGAACAAATAATATTCATCAATCAGTCTAATATCCCGTCATCAAAATATGATTTCCACTTCAAACCGAACGACCGACAAACACGAAAACTCGTTTGCAAAAGAGAAAAAAATCCTTTAAGACATCACAAACATAACTCCAATCATCAATCATCATACATTCGCCAGAACTCAAATGGCACTCGAAGAGTTGATTTATAGAAAATATACAAAAATCAATTATTCACCTGGATTGAGAGGGGCAAATTATACTGTGTACCTCTACTTACCTACCTAGTTCTATACGATGGAGGTGGTGTATTTTTTATGAAAGTGTTATATGGTAGCATAGAGCCGACTATGAAGTCTAGTCATATTGCTTGATTGCCGTTATATCCTGTTGTCGGTTGTCGTTTATGTCGGATGTCGGTTGTCCTTGTTTATGTTCAATCAGAATCAAAATCAGAATAATGACATGGTAATCATGCAAATCCATATAGAAACACATTTAGTCGAACAAGGACTTTATAAAGGGTGGGGTTTGGGGGTTGGACAAGGACATGAAGAAGGAATAAAGAGACACACAATGTTCAAGGTGAATACAAAATGTGCATATATGTATATAAAAGGGTTGACAATATAATCCATGAATGTTTGCCTGCGCTGAAGTATAAGAACTTTATGATGTCCGAAACTACATATATTATAAATATGTATGTACATTGTACATACATGAACCTACATAGGACTGAATGGAAAATAAAGTCGTAAACATTAGTTATTTTTCTGTCACATTTTCACTTGCAATATTATATTGTATGTGTTGTGTACTCATAACACCATGGAAAGTCAACATAAATTTTATGTTATGACATCATATAAACGAGATAGCAAATTATATTATGTGTTAGATTAGAAAGATATATGGATATTTATGAGGCCATGAATTCGATGACCTAGCATTACATTTTGTCTGTTTGATACTTTAAAAAATGTATACAAATCTACAAAAAAAGAATATGAGTCACCATATCAAACTGGAAGGAACTTTGAACAATGCTTGAACAGAAAGCAGAGATAAACAAAATAAAGGATTTAACAAAATCCACTGACGGACGGAGAAATACAAAATACCCTTGCAGAATATCCCCATTATGGTTAGTACTAAAAGGGCATGTTTTGAATTTATAAAAAAATCGAACTCGAGATATCAATTACAGTCGACGTGGCTTATAACGACGAGTCTCTTTTAACGACCACTTTTTCTTCATTTGGTTGGTTTTCATATAATTTGTATTAGCTTACCGTTGGTTATAACGTCTTGAAATCTTCGCCTATAACGACTAGTTTCATATAACGACGATTTTCAGACAAAAAATACTTCGTTTCCACCGCTTACAATGACGGAATGCAGAAAAAATGCAGACAAAAAGTTATTAACTGAGAGTTTGAGCCTGAGCGTGTTCCAAAATACACAAATTCCTTTCTTTGCGCATGAATTTAACTAAGTTCTTTATTATTCTATTCCTAAAATTTAAAAGCACATACCTACCTAATGTCCTTCTTATTTTGCTTTTCGACCATTTTTATAATAAGTCTGATTTTTGATATAACGACCGCTGGCTATTGCGACCACATTTGACTGGTCCCTTGGCGGTCGCTATAAGTGGCGTCGACTGTGTATACATTTATTGTGTATGTATTTACATTACTCTTGCCAACCGCTGTTTCTTCGGTCTAAGAAGGCATTTAAGTAGTAAGGCCCTCTCTCAGAGAACCAAGGAGACTTTATACAAGACCCTAATCATCCCGGTCCTGCTTTATGGCTCAGAAGCATGGACACTGAAAGATTCGGATACAAATCTGAGAGGAAGATTCTTCGTGTGATTTTCGGTCCGGTGTGTATCGAAGGAGTATGGAGGAGAAGATTCAACGACGAGCTATACGGGCTATACAGCGACGTTGACCTGGTCAAAAAGCTGAAAATACAGCGGCTGAGATGGCTGGGGCATGTGGAGCGTATGGACAGCAACGCACCTGCCCGACGAGTCTTCGAATCCTACCCCGATGGGGTACGCAGCAGAGGAAGAACCAGTAACAGGTGGCGCAATCAAGTGAATGACGACATCAAAGCACTCGGTGTGCGCAACTGGAAGCGGCTAGCTAGGGACAGAGCTGGCTGGAGGGGCTTGTTAGTTGAGGCCGAAGCCGATCCTGGGCTGTGAGCGCCATCAAAAGTAAAGTAAGTAAGTAATAGAATACGCGAACAAAAAATTGTGCCCCGAATTTCTGTCTGTCTGTATGTACTCATCTGAAATGAGTGTAATCGCAAATAAGTGGGTTTTTGTTGGACAACAATGTTCGAAGACAAAAACGACCTCTAAAATTCACTTTCGGAATAATAGCTTAAAATTACCCCAGAGACTACAAAGAAGCTTGTTAATTTCATGACAAAAAGTTTTGAGGCTCGTAATATGGCCAAAGAATACCACGAAAAATATTTAAATCTCCAGGAAACCAATAACATTTGGTTATTTCTAAGACTGATCATTCTGTATCAAATAAGCTGTGACCTGGCATTAGGCATGCAGCCTAAAGCTCACTTCAGTGAATTCCTTTTTAGAGGATTAACTAAAGGAAAAATTGAATTATTTTAAGCTCCAAAAATATCATACCTTCGAAAAATTCTCTCTCTCAAAAATGGCTCCAACGATTTTGATAAAAAATAAATTACTACAAGAAAATGGTTTTAAAATAAACATGAAGGAATTTAACATAAAATTACTTCTGTTTTAATTGGAATGAATGAATATACAAGGTGATTGGTATAAGGTGCACCAAAAAGCTGTAACGAATAGGTTGGGTTAAGACAAGAATCGTATCGGAGGGGGGTCTATTTCCAGCGTTTAGGCCGGAGGCGTAATTTTCTAAAAAAATTACTTAAAACAGAAATGGCACAGTGGATATAGTGTTTGACTGCTAACATGGACGTGTGGGTTCGAGCTCCAGTCTAGGCAACATTTTTTTCTATATTCCCCAGTTTCAACTAACCTTCTATTCCTTCTAACTAGTGCTGTGCATTGCATTTAAAAGACCTGAGGTCTTACAGGCATATGGTTAAAAAAAAATTATTTAAAAACAACGGTAAAGCTTGAAATGCCCTACAAGTTGCGTAAGCAGGGGGGGCTTGCCACCCCCCCCCCCCAAGCAATATTGTATACTGTGCTAAGATTTCAGATATCCTAGAAGTAAGGTTTTTATTATTTTTAGTTAAAATTTTTTGTTAATTTTAAACTTTAGCAGTATTTTCAATTTTAATAAAAAAAAAAAACTATAGACTTGGGTGTCGTATTGAAATCTATAGTTCATACCACAAGTAATCTAGATTTTGTTTGACATTTCAAACGTATCTCAGTATTCATAGAAACCCAAACGAAATTTCCTTGCAAACATTCAAAATTCGCAAAATGATTTCACACATTTAATTTTTTTAATTGAAAGGCGCACACAGGAATGGTTGCGAGTTGTTAGTCGCTAGGCCCTGGTTCTTCATGAGCCGTTGTACCCCCCGATTTATTTTTTTATTTTTTTTTTTGTTTAAATCGAGTCCATAAAGTGGATTTTTTCAAATTTGATTTTTACAAAAAATATTTGTTTACAAAGAAAGAAAGGTAAAATTCATTTCATAACTATAGAGAGTATTTTTATGTTTTTCTTTTTTTTTTTCTATTGAAATTAAATTTCTGGTGGTTGATAATACGAAGGGCTTTAATTTTGTTTGCTATGTTGTGATACCTTAAAAAAATTACACCAAAATTGAGACTGAGCCCCCCCAAACAAAATCCTGCGTACGCTATTGTGTTCTGCCATTACTTTTTGGAAAGCAAGAAATCTCTTTTTAAATTTCCATTTTAAATTCAGTTTCGTTTGTGAATAGTTTTTAAAAAATTAATTTTCAAACACGAAATTTTGAAAAAAAAAATATTAAAAAAAATTTCATTCTAATTTTGTTCAAAATTGTTCCTTATTAAGTACTAGTTTTGTTTTCAAAACACAATGCTCTTATTCATTTTTAGTCAAATACTGAAAACCGCAAGGATCTAGGGCTTTTAGTTTTCAAGATATGAACAAATAAATGAAGCAACTTTCTCATAAAACTAAGAAGAATCCGGCTAAATGATAATTTCAGCAACCAGTTGATTATCGTCAACCTCGTTTTTTCTAGTTTTTACTAAGATGCTGATTTCTTTAGTTTTTAATATCTTGAAAAGTCAAAGTCCTAGAACCATGAGATTTTCAATGTTTGACTAAAAATTGACAAGAGCATTAAGTTTTAAAAAAAAAATTATGCTTAATTACATACAATTTTCAAAAAGATAACTTTGAAATTTCGAGTTTGAAAATTAAGTTTTTAAAAACTATCCACAAACGCAACTTAATTAAAAATTTAAATTAAAGAAGTGACTTTTGGCTTTTCAAAAAGATATAGCAGGGCATTTCAAGCCTTAGCGTTGTTTTTAAATAATTGTTTTTCTGTTTTAAGTCAATTTTTTAGAAAATTGCCCTTCCCGCCTAAACGGAGGGAAATAGACCCCCCACCGATAGGATTTTATTCTTGTCCTAACCCAACCAACTTGTTGCAGCTTTTTGGTGCACCTTAAACCAATCACCCTGTATAGTAGGTATACGAGCACATTTTAAATAATAAAATATGAAAAATTGTTATGGTCAAAGCACCATCCAAGAATGATTAAACTCATAGTGGTTTAAAACGTGTTATATACCACTTCTTTTACAACCAAGTTAAGGATATTAATGACATGCTTTATAAACTCAAATAATAATAATCTTAGAAAAAAACCGACTAGGTAGGTACCTAATATTATTCAAAAATTATGAGACATTAACAAAAAAAAAAAAACTTTCAAACCTAAATGGAAATTTTACGCACATACTCCTTACCGTTATATTCGTTAAAGCGGAAAATTCTCATAACTTGCCTTCATAATATGAAATGTGAAGAGAGCTGAGCAATCATCAAGTCACTCATCAGATTCCACATCCACATGAAACCCGCACTCATTAAGTTAATTAAAAATTAACGTCAACGTGAATGAAAAACTGACAAACTGACTGAGCTTGGCGTGCCACCTACCACCACTACCCCCATAATAATCGTCATCATAATCATTATCATCCTCAACATCACAGAGTTTTTCAACCCCCAGTTCGAAACTATACTCAATCTTTTAGTGCCACTCAGTAAGAGGCTAAGAAACCTTATAGTATTTGGTAGGAAAACTTCCATTATACCTGCTGGGGATGGATATTTTTTTATTATGTTGGTACAGGTACGTAAGTAGGTACTTACCTAACCTATACGTATTTCTTTTCCTTATTTTCGTTGTGTTCCTTTTATAAGCCCTCTCACGTTCCACCTAATAACCATAATTTTTCCAAAATTGTTTGAAAACAAAGTAAAGCATTATAATATACTCGGCGTTCTAAAGCCAGATAGAAAAGGAGAAAAAGAGGGATAAAGGTATATAAGATGGTAGTTAAGAGGCCTTGGAATTTTCTTGATATGTAGAAATGAACATTTTTACGAAACTCCTTAGACCTCATCTTATATAGGTACCTAGGAACCTATTTACTTCTGGTCACCCACCGTATTACAGAATACTGCTGCTGCTTTTGAAGCTTATTCTAAAATGTCCTTCTGCATATGCATACATTATGGAGCTTTTGAATATGGAATAAATTAGGCTTAGCATCCAGGCTGTTGTTATCCTTGCAAAGCGAAGATGACAAAAACTGCAGGCTGTGCACAAAATTGCAAAGGGTGGCCTTACGCAGAGCACAAAAATAATCTTTGTATATAGCTGCAGCTTAATGCAAACACACTATATGAACATAACAGAGCCAGAGAATGGTGTCTTTATAGTCCTTGCTATTAGCTTATATGTCACCTCTATATAGGTAGGTAGAGTATTATACTTTATGTTGACTGCAGGCGGTTCCTAATATTTTTCTACTATGCCTATGAGATGAATGAATTTTCCAACAAATAGTAAGATTGTCTTGAACATACGTTTCGTTGTCCGTATTTCGTTGTTGTAATGAAAATATTCTTGGGAATAGATATTGCAGAACCCAAATTACCAGAATGGCTCCACTCCACCCACACTCACAAAACAGATGGAGCTAGCATCAGTTAAGCTAGTTTGCCATATTCGCACTTTTGTGCACAAAATGCGTGCCTTCGGACCATCATCATCATGAATACATCCTCATCTACATATATGTAGGTATGTATATATGAATGTAACATTATGCCCAGAGTTCACAATAAGCTTTTCATTTCACCAAACACACTGCTGTCCTTATACGACATATCTATAATATTCTTTGCCAGGTCCTCGGTTGCTCTTATACTTTATGCCACTAAGGCATATGAAAACAATAACAGCATTTAGCCACATATCCTTATAAAAGAACAAAAGTCGAATGAGGCGGATAGGCTTAGCCCAGCCCGGCCTGGACTGGCCTACCCAAGCTTGATGATGCTCTCATGGTCTGGTCCAGCTTGATACAAAATGATGCTGCGTCATCATAAGAAGGACTCTGCATATAAATTGCCACTTCTAACGCTCAGAGGCGTTATAGCATAGCATGATGGCTTTTGGATTCCTGATGTTTTGTATACTCGACGTACCTCCTCTATGTGGACATTTGTGGTAATGAATTTTTGGAGTGCTATATCTATTTATGTGCGTTATCCGTTTTGCCTGTAAGTGTTTATTAGAGATTTGTTTGTGTCTTCTTATTTTTGTTTATGAAAAGTCATTTTTCTTAGCAGAGCGAACAGAATTGAACAGATTTTTGCAACAAAATTATTTAGGCAAGCAATATTGTAGATTGTGGCAAATTCTCTCCAGAGTCAAATCTTTGAATATTATTTAAACAAAGCAGTTTATTTTGCAATCAAAATCAAAATGGTTTCTTAGAAAAAAAAATTATTTACTTTTTGAAACAGTAAGGTAGAGTTTGAATTAATTTTTTTTATTTTATTTGAGTAAATTCTGTAGTTGATACAGCACCGTGCAAATTAAGTCGAAGAATAGAATATTTTTTTTTTCATTCAATACAAGAGATCAATCATCGAAAACAGAAATAAATAAAAAAAATACTAGGGCGTATACGTAGTATTTTTATTTTGTTGAATTTTTAAATTTTGTCTGCAATTTCTCTGTGTCGGTTTTAAAAAGTTATAGAGGCGTTGAGGTTTTGGTCTGGTTTCTTTAACTGGCTCTTACTTTGGCCAACTACAACCGAATTAGTAGTACGCCATTTGTACTAGTAGCTACTAGTAGTAGAAGCCTGTAACTTAGTGCGTTGGACAGTCACTCTGAAGGGGTGGGTTCACTACCCAGCCTCGTCCACCTTAAACTTAAGTTTTTTTCAGGGCTACTGCCTCTTGCGAGGAATTGAAAAATCCTCCAAGAGTATCACTTGTTATGAATAAGTGCTTCTCGTCTAGCTGTTCGGAATCAGCATACAATTGCAGGTCCCTTCCATTCCTGTCGACACGCCCACACATGAATGGTTGTAAGTTGTTAGTCACTAGGCCCTGGTTCTTAACGGACCGTTGCGCCAACCGATTTATAGCAGTTACCAATTTGTTCCGCTATATAACTTTTTTATGTAACATGTTTCCGCAATTCAACAAGTCCAATTAAATAATGCTAAGTCTTCTACTTGGCTGATGTATTTCAGTAGTATATTGAATTTGTATTATAAAAAACACTCATATGTAAACAATGCCAGGCTACGGGTAACAAAATATCCAACAATTCTCGATTAGAAATTCTAATTGGGTTGGATATAGTTCAAAATTGATTTTCTCTGTAAAATTGATGCAAGCTGGACTGAAATTAATAAAAATTACGTCTTGACAAGGCCCTCACTGTCAACTAAAGAGTCCAAGTGAGAACGCCGGGACGAAACGCCAATTTTGTATGGACTAAAGGTCGTTAAAAGCTATATTGAATCTGTAAATGATTACTGTAAATTCCCATTCTCATATTTATTTTTTAAATGTTTTACAAATTTTGTATATGTATTTACGTCTAAAAAATTATTTTTTAAAAAACCGCTCGAACGATTTTAATTTTTTATTTTCATAAGTTCATATAAGTTAAGTAATTACTTAGCACCTTTTTCTGTTAAGCTCAAGCCACTAAAGATAACAAATTTAAGAAGTTAAATGAAATTAATTTCATGTTTTTTAATATCCATGTTTTTAAATAAATTTTGTACATAAAATGTAAATCTTAAGATTTAAAATTTTGTTCGATTTTGCTTTTATCTTTGGCAATACGTTAATTTCAAGCTACATTCTAGCTGTTTTAACTACAAGAGCAAGTTCGTTCGATTCAATCGTACATTTTATTCTTTAATATTTTTTTTAATGCATTGGGTACGATATATTGACTTTCAAAACATCGACACCATAAGATCGACTTTCAAAATCTCGACAGAAAAAAATGTAGACTGAACAAAATATCGAAAAAAAAACTAGACCAATTTTTTAAAATGCGATTTTCAAATGTCGACTTTAAAAATATCGAATGTAAGATTCTAACAGTCGAGATTTTGATAAGCGACATTTTGTTAATCGACATTTAAATAGTCGAAATTTTGGCAGTCGAAATTTCAGTGGAATGATGTTTAGAAGCGCTCAAAATGTCGACTGTCAAAATCTGTCACTGGCTGGTTTCGCATCGTCTGCAATCAGACTTTATGTTATTGTTTTAGGCTGAACACCAAACAATTTCAATTAAAATTTCTAATTATTGTTTAATTTTTTTTCTGTTTTTGATTTGTTTTTTTTTTCGTCTCCAATGTCGAGATTATAACAGTCGATCGTATAAAAGTTGATATTTTAAAAGTCGGCGATATTTTGCTCAAATTTTTTTTTTAATGCAGTCGACATTTTGACTAGTCGACCTTTTTGTGACTATCATTTGTAACGAACCCTTTAAAAATAAATCCAAGAATCATCCTGTTTTCAGTGTTTGACTTAGAAAGAAAAAAATCTCAGTTACGTACAATATTGAAACAAATTTTTTTTTTTAATTTTGATTTATTTATATTTCTTTTTCAAAATTTCGAAAGAAATACTCACTAAAACTACTTTATTAAACAAACTAAAATAAAAAAAGGGATTCTGGTTTTAAAGAAGGATATGGCAGTGTTTATTGTAATATTAATTATCAAACTCAAAATTTTAAATATTATAGAACCGATACATAATGTACCTACCTCATCAATTTCTCCCTACGTTTAAGTTGTTAGCTAAGAGAGCAAGTTTGTGCGATCCAGTCGTGCCCATTTTTTGTATTGTAAAATTCAATTTTGAGATAAATTACTTTTTTATCTTCGTTTTAAGAGAGATACAGTTTTGTGTGAAGGTAAGACAAAATTCATTTTCCATCTAGACAATCTCCTAAAAACCTCAAGTACAAAGTTTAAAGAAAATCGCTGCAGTGGCCTAGGCTCTAGATCGAGGTACATGCAATATTGCGGAAGCCATTTTTCAAGTTATCATCCTTATAGTAGGTCTGAGTCTGATAAATACCTCGAGTTCGATTTTTTTTTCTCCAACCCAAAACTTGCTCTATAATACCGCTTCAAGTCGTAAGTACAAAAAGAGCACCCAGTACTTTTTAACTTTAAGTCTCAGCGCATTAGAAACTCACTATAAGCAATCATTGAGAAAACATAAATTGAATTTGATTAAATTTATACAGTTTGTTGATGTAAGTTGAATTTACAAAATTCTAGAACCTCGTCTGATTTTCTTCATACGTGTTTGTACCTAAAAGCTACTTTCTCTTTTTCAGAGAAAGTTACTTTTATGTTCAAATATTTTATTTTTCACCATCAACCCAAATGTTTGGTTGAATTTGTTTGTCTTTGTTTCTCTCTCCTGTGTATAAACCAAATGTTAAATGTAGCTTGTGTTTATGTCTGTACTCGTATATTTTTGCCTTGTTATAGTCAAAGTTAAAGCAATATAACTTTCAAAATTTATTATTTGTCTTAGGCGAAATACAAAATGGTAACAACAAAAATCGACAACGACAACGACAAGAACAAGAACAACAAAATGTTCGTCATATTTTGTCAGTTTTATTTCGCTTGCCTCTGGTTGTGTTTCTCTAATCATATCCTTAAACAAACCAAACAATAAACCAATACCTACGACGAAGATGAACAATAAAAGATAGGGTGGTGGTAACTGGGTAAATTTATAAAATAATGGTGAGAAGAAGAATGGAACAAAATGTCTCAAATCGGAAACACACACACACAAAACAACATAAAATAACGTTCAACTTTGTATATGCATACTGAATAAAACCTACAACAGTCGCTACGAGTTAAATATCCTAAAGGAGGTTGGTTCCCTTGAAATTGAATGTAGGCAAGCATAATAAAAGAGACCTGCTTAGAATTCATGAAAAGGATTTACTTAATTAAGGACATCCAATTGTGTTTTTGAATTAAGTTTGAATCCTGATTAAATGTTATTAGTATATTTTTAAAACATTGTGCCACTGAGTTTCTGGCTGAGTTTTGGGATGTTTTAGCAGGCAGACAGATATTTTAGTCTACAAGAACCGATAGCGTATACATAAGTCGTCCTTGTTGTGTGTGTTTTTGTTTATTTGGATGGAGTAAGGTTATGTTTAAACTTATTTGTACTTTATAATTAATTGTATCATGATCTGAAAGCAAGGGAAAATATTTATTTGAGCAAAAGATTATCAACAACAATGGTTAATCAGACAAATAATATTTTACATTGTTTATTTAATTATAGAAAACAATTATTATGGATAATCCCTATTGCGATTGTTGATTGATAGTTGATAAATATTGATATTTTGAATTTTTAAACTCACTCATATTTTTCAATTTTTTTGTTTGTAATTCACAAAACCGTCTGCATAATTCCCAATTTGACCAAAACTTTTTCGGTTGGTTGGTTTAATATTGAATTTCAATATTTATCAACTATCAATCAACAATCACAATAGGGGTGGATATGTATTTGAGTGAAGTTTGAAGTTTGTCGATTATTTGAAATGTAAAGTATTTTAAACAGAAAATTATAAATGGCTAAAACACACTGAACCAAATCCTTACGTAAACACAACGAAAAACGTCATTCATTCAACGATTTTTTAGTTACAATTCAGCCGATGTTGGGATTCGTTATCTCAACGAATTTTCATTGAGTCAGTGAAATATTTTAATTAGTCAACGTAAAAGCATATGAATAGGGCTGGCCACGAGACGAGACTCTGCGAGACTTTTGTAAGTCTCGTCTCGGTCTCGTTAAAATCGAAAATTTTCAGTCTCGTCTCGTGTCGGTCTCGTATAATTAAGTCTCGTCTCCGAAAAATACGATTTTCGGACAAACTCTTGATTATTGGAACGAAATATTTTCGATTATCGTTTTAATATATGCAGAAGAAAAAAAATATTTAACTGAAAGTGGATTTTTTAATTTATTAGACTCTCTGTAAATTTCGGTCCAAATATACAGTCTCGTCTCGGTCTCGTCTTGGTTGCTTTAAAGGCAGTCTCGTCTCGTCTCGTCTCGGTCTCGTCATGTGAGGCCGAGATCGAGATCGAGACCGAGACTTTTCTCATCTCGTGACCAACCCTACCTATGAACGAAATTTTTCGTTGAGTCGACGAATTTATTTCATTAATAATTACCTATGTATATTTTTATTTGATCCAATTAATTTTTTTCATTAATTAACGATATTTTCGTTGAGTCAATGAATTTCTTTCATTAATTAACGTAAAATGTTTTCGTTGGTTAATGAATTATTCGTTAAGTCAACGAATTTATTCACGATGATATTATTATAGCTTTAATTTTTGCATTGGTATAGGATATAGGTTTTGTTTTGGTTCATTATATTTAGTTCAAACATCATTCTTTTCAAAGAATCTGTTTTTTTTAACAAAACAAAATAAAATTGCTTGATGACAAGGTGGTGTAGTGCAACTACTGATTCCCAATAAGATATTAGGAATCATTAAACTTGGACGGTGCCTTGCCAACAAGCACTTTTGTTTTTTCTTCATTCACATTATAGTATCTTCGACAGTAACTAAGTGAGAACTAAAGCAAAATAGATTAAAATTATATTTTCATTAAAATATGATATTTTTCGACGGTTTAGTTATTTTACATTATTGAACGTAATTTTTCGTTGAGTCAACGTAAAGTAACAACATATTTTCGCGAAGGATTCTCGTTCTATTATGAAAGCTTTCATCAAAATAAACTAGTGGCTTCAGAGTAAAGGCAACAAATGTATGAAAGCACCTTCATTGAGACAGGTAAGCAAATATCAACCAACATATTTTTTAAAACAAGTGTTTTTTTTTGGGCCAACGAATTTTAAGTGAAGTCAACGAAAACTCAGCTAACGTGAAGAGTTTCAAAACTTTACGAAGAATATTATTCTAGTGCAGGAAACACGTACATATGTAGGTATAAAATACTGACACACAATTTTTTACATTAATTACATTACATTACATTAAACTGTTAAAAAATGTTAAAATAAAAATATTGGTATTTATGTTTAAAGTCTTCAGACTATGGTTAAAAGTTTTGAAATGCGTAGAGCATTGTTATTTTTCAGTAAGTATAGGTCTGTTCAAAACAAATAAAATTCGTTGTAAACAAAGTTCTCTTTGAACTAATTAACTACTTCAAAATACACACTTATTATTACCCTTTGAATCGTCTGCTGTTCTGTTTAAAAAGTAGGTGGGTACTTATTTTTAAAAATAAATAAACCTATAGGTCTCTACCTGGGTAGTCAATGTGTATATTGTACTATACACATCAAAAAGACAAAAATGACATAAGCTAGTTAGTTAAAATAATATTTTAAAGAGGAACTTCAATTAAAATATACATACGTATTTGTCAAAATGTATTTATGTATAGCCAGATGGGTATTAATTGTATACAGGTATGCAAAAAACAACTGAAAAATTGAATAAATATGCAGACATTTCCCTAGAATACATGTATGCATATTTTATAAATTGATCTGATTTAGTTTTTAATAAAATTGCCAATTACTTACAAAAAATTTATTGACAAAAAATAATAAAAAAAAAAACTTCAATAAATAAATGCTAAAGCAAATAAATTTGCATACCTACCGCAGTGTTTTATTATTTTTTCTGTCGGAAAATTCCAATTTAATTCGCTCTCACTTCAACTGTTGTTCAACATAATAGGTATGTACTTGTACGAATATACCTGCCTATGTTTAATAGAAAGGAATATTAATAAATCTATCATCAATTGTGTGTGTTCTCACTCCCATAACACACTGCTTTCAATATCATTGCGCCACTCTAACCGCCCCACCCCCCCCCCCCCACCCTAACATCTCAACAAATAACTTAACTATACAAATCACGGAATATCAGAATGTATGGCATGGTTCGTTGCACACACGTAATAAATATTATTTCAGACTAGGACTACACATGAATGAAGCTTTTTTCGTCGCTATACCTACTTCGCAACACCTCAAACAAAAAGAGGGCCAAGTACGCTATAGGAGGATGATGATGATGATGATGCTCATGCTCACGTGTGCTTAGTGCTTGTGTACACAATGAAATACAGACATATCAGCAAGCCTTTGAACACGCTACGTTGGTTCACTAACGGTTATAAAGCTGTCAAATTCAGGCAACAAATAAATAGAAGCGGACTGTTACAAACACATTCACAGCCACCAACGCAATGTAAAATACAACTACCAGAACCTAAAATAGGTAAATTCATCGAAAAGTTCCTTGTTTGGGATAAAATTGCAGACAGACGTTCAATTAAATTGGGGTTGAATATATGGAGGTACAAAAAAAATATTCTAAGCTTGTTTGGTCCACAGGGGGTGGTTTGGGAATTTTACAAAACATGCTCACAAATCAAATGCAAACACTGCAACAAGGTTTTAGAAAGGATTTCTAGTTTTGCTTTTTTTAACTATTTTTGTTGCTCCATGCAGATGTAGGCTTTGTTCAATAAAGTCTATTAGTTCCAGAGTCGAAATAGAAGTTCGAACAAAATTCCAAATCAATATACCTAGGAGTATCTAGGTGTTTTTCCTGTGCAGAGCAAAGGTTAGAAACCAATCCAGTTGAATTTTTTTCTTAGCTTAATTTAGGAAGGTTGGTAGGTATAGATTGGCAAAATGGCCAGTGAAGCAAAAACTATGTATTTGATTTAGTGAATTGCAGATACATATTTATAGAACTGATATGAAGGGGCGACATTTTTTATAGCTTGAAATGTTTTATATGTGTGTGTGTGTTATATTATATGGTATGTATCATTTAACTTCAGGCGGAACATGAGAGCGAAGAATTTTTGTACAGGGTGTTACCTGATGACTTTGACTTGGTCAAAGCTCCGAAATATTTGTTTGTGTTTATAAAACTGAGTTTGGATCTATTTGTTTTTTCTCGATTGCTTTACTTAAATTTGGCAATATTAGATTTGAGGCTGCTTTAAAAAACTTTTAAGGTGTTAATTATGCTAAAAATTAAGCCTGTTACCAAACGACACTGATCATGATCAGTCCCAACTAACATTTCAGCTTCGGTCCGGCTTAATAGAAGCTTCTATTAACTTCTATTAAGCCGTACCGAAGCTGAAATGTTAGTGATGTATTCTATAGATTTAACATTTTCCTTTCGACGAGTTTAAAAGAGTGAAAATTTACCATGGCTGATTTCCTACGCTTTAACTTCCATAAAGGTTAACAGCAGGTATGATAAAAAAGACACATTTAAAGCTTAATTTATGAATTTATGACTTTGATATTTTGGCTAAGACCCCACTGTTGACGTTATTTCGTTATTAAGTTTGGATAAAGAAAATAGGTGAACATCATGACTAATTTTATTTATTAGAGACGTTTATATACAGTTGAGATATGAGATATGCTCTGGGCTCTTAGAGAAATGGGGGCTACTTGTAAAAAGTTTGTTTAAAATCATCATCATTATTTCAGGAAAGTTCGTTTCTGAAGGAACTCTCTTTTAAATTCTCTCTTTTTAAAAATATCTTAGATCATTTGAAGTCAATTTGAGAGGGAAATTTTTCATTGCCATTGAAAATCACAGATAGCGTTTAGCGTTGATTTAAATTCAATTCCCTTTTCGGGCTGAGAGAAACAGCAAATTGTCAACAGCAAACTTCCAAATTTCTCTGAAACTCACGCATGGATTTTCAAAGTTAGTGCCACAAACATTCTTAATCGCTGCCCTCCTGATTGAAAAAGATTAACGTAAATAAAATGTGAGTTAAGTCGCAAGTTAAAATTATCATTTTTGATTTTTCAAAAAAAAAAATCCATTGAAAAAAATTACTTTTTATTTTTTTTCTATTTTTCTTAATTTCCTGGAAAACTTTTCCATTTTGTATTTCTTTGTACAGTTTCCAGCTTTTAAGTGATGCGCTTATCAACGAAAAGCATTTCTTACGTGTTGGAATAAGAGACTGACTACAGTGCCTATAATTGATCAATTATTTGATTGTTTACATAACATAAACCAGAATAACTTGTACAAACAAAATCGTATTTAATTTGGTTACAAATTCAATTAAAAAGTACGTATACACCCGAGTGTACTTATTGAAACTAAACAATTAAACATGTTAAAGATTTTAGCAAATTTGTATTGAAAAATTATTATTTTAAAGGCTTTGGTTACGCACTGAGCGACAAGCGACAAGTTCAAGCAAAACAATAACCATTTCAAAGAAACTTTCTCAAATTTTGTTTAAGAAAATTAATGTACATTTTCTCGTCGCTCAGAATTAAAATTCAAAGAGAATTGAAAGTACAGCTATGTGGGTCATTTCTGTTCGACAGAGCGACGCGACGGACTGACGACGACCAGGGTTGCCGTTCTAGCGACATTTCAATTTCTTCCGCGACAAGAAAATATTTTGATGTTGCTAGATTATTTCTATCAACTTTTCCAGCGACTTTTGAAGGTAAATATTTGTAAGTGTTCTTACACGCAAATACAATATTTTGTTTGTATTTGCCCTGGTGATTTTACATTCCGGGCATTTAAATTAATTTGATATTTTTTATTTCCAATAATTGGATACTGAAGTTCACCACACACAGGAACACACACATCAAAACAAATGCAAAATTTAAACGCGAGTAGGGCTGGCCACGAGACGAGACTCGGCGGGACTCTTGTAAATCTCGTCTCGGTCTCGTTAAAATCAAACAATTTCAGTCTCGTCTCGGTCTCGTATCGGTCTCGTATAATTAAGTCTCGTCCCGGTCTCGCATCCAAAAAATACGATTTCCGGACAACCTGTTGATTATTGGAACGAATTCTTTTCGATTATAGTTTGAATATGTGCAGAAGAAAATAAATATTTTACTATAATTGGATCTTTCGCACTCGTGCAGTTGCTAGAGTTTGTAAAGATCTCGAACGTACACAAATCCGCTGGCCCGGATAGTATCCCTCCCATTGTTCTGAAGAGGTGTTCATCAACGCTGTCAAAACCATTCCGTAAGCTTTTCCATCTGTCCTACTTTACTGGTCTCTTTTCGAGTGGATGGAAAACAGCATTCGTCCAGCCTGTCCCTAAAACAGGCGTATCTTCTTCACCCTCAAACTATCGACCAATTGCACTTACGTCCCTTCTTTCCAAGATCATGGAAACGCTGAATAATTTCCAACTCAAGAAATATCTCGAGGAACGAAAGCTTCCTAACGACCGGCAGTACGGCTTTCGTAGCAATAGGTCCACTGATGGTGATCTGATGGAATATCTCACCGAACAGTGGAACAAATCTTTACATCGTTTTGGAGAAAGTAAGATTATTGCACTTGATATATCAAAAGCGTTTGATAGAGTTCTGCACCAAGCTCTCTTATCGAGAATGCATGCATTTGGTTTCGATGAATCTCTTCCGTTGGATTAGAAATTATCTTTCGGACCGCTCAATACAAGTTGTATTGGATGGTTTCAAGTCTGAAATCCACAAAATAAATGCTGGTGTGCCCCAGGGCTCCGTTTTGCCTCCGACACTCTTCCTTATTTATATAAATGATCTTTTGTATGAAACTTCTAATACATCAAACTGTTTCGCTGACGATAGTACCCTCAGCTTCTCATATTCATTTACAGATTCTCATCCATGTCCTTCGGATGTGGAACTTGAACGGCAGCGTATGATAACCTCATTAAATTCTGATCTCTACAGCATTGTCCAATGGGGAATCAAAAACCGCGTAGAATTTAATGCTTCTAAAACTCAATGCTGTCTCCTGTCGTTAAATTGAAACCCACCCCAAATGCCGCTTTCCATGGCCGGCACTTGCATCGAAGAAACCGAAAAGCTATCAGTTCTCGGTATGTGTATCTCAAACCACCTTATGTGGAATGACCACATATTTGACTTCGCCAAAAACGCTGCTAAGTGCTTAGGTTTTCTCCGAATATGCAAGAGATTCTGTACTCCCTCTGGTCTGGTTTTTGATCTACAAAGCCTTTATTCGTCCAAAGCTTGAGTAAAATTCTCCTTTATGGGCAGGTGCTCCTATTACTCATCTATGATTATTGGATAGAATTCAAAAAAGGGCACTAAAAATGATAGGTGATGGAACAATAACGGCAACAATAGCATCTCTCGAACACCGCCGCAATGTCATCTGTCTCTCACTGTTATATCACTTTTTTTATGAGCAGTGTGTTCAAGTGGAATAGTCAGTTCCATTTCTCCCCTTAAACAATTAAACCGTTGTACTCGCGCTTTTAGGAATGCTCATCAGTACCCTTGAGCCCAACTTCGTGCGTTTCGTTAAGTATAGGGATTCTTTCTTTAGTCGCACAATAAGAATGAGGAAAGATTTACCTGGACCTATTTTTCCTCCCCATTTTGATATTCAGAACTTCAAAACCAATGTACATCGGTATCTCCTTTTAAATCCTTTCTTATTTTCCTAACGCTCGCACTGTGCTTGTCATATTAATGTAAGTAAAAACTCCTTAAGTGCGCGGCATGTTAAAAAAAAAAAAAAAAGATTTTGTACCGCTTTATGAGGGAACTCTTTGCTAAGCTGACATAAAGATTGCAAAAAAACAACATAGAAAACATTGCACGAAATAATTGGAAATAGCAACTTAAAATGTTAATATCAGTAACTACAATTTTGCAGGTATTTATTTGATGCAAGAAATTGTAAGGTACGTCGCGTCAGTTAAAACAAGAAAACTTCATTTATAAGGACCACCCTAGTAAAGCCATTACAAAGATGTGCATAGATGTCTGTGACCCGACTTATTTGTTACAGAAATACCATTATCATTAACCATACCATATTATTAACACCAAACCTATAACAACTTGCTTCACGAGATTTAAAAAAAAAGTCTAGGTGGCCGAAGTATGTCTTCAAAATCGTAACATCTGTTTTCAAAAAAAAAAAACAAAAAAAAACCGAAAAAATCGAAATCGTTGTATGACAGCAATAAAAAGATAATAAAATAAGCTGAGTAGAGTGAGTAGGTCAATCACACAATGGAGAAATTAAACTAGGAGAAAACTAAAAAATTGCTTATGTTTTAAAAGAAAAATTTACTTCTACACACAGTTTAAATAATTTCATGTGTACGTAATTTTCCTCCATACTTGGTTCCATTGTTGTGGCCGGTGGCCCTAGAATGACACTAAAAAAATATTTTTTATTATTTTAATAAGGTTGCAAACCTTTGGCAGATAGTGATGTTCAATGGTTAAATTTATTTGTAAAGAAGTGCATGTAGAATGAAGATAGCTTATGAAGCTTTAAACTTATTGAATTTGAAAGTCCTCTCAACTTCAACTATCAGTAGATATATTATATGTATTGGTCTCATCTTCTTATCAAATCAATTTCGTTAAATTTTCTGCTTCTCTCCTTGCATTATACCATCATACTCGTATATCCCCATTTCACATCATAATTCAAAAAACAACACAATTTTTTTTTTGTTTTGGCTTTATCACCATCAATCTAATTTGATGGAAGCTTATACCTAAAATTGACATTTCTCGTTAAAGTATATGTACGTCGTCGTACATTGGATGTACGTACATATTACACAACATGGACGTGAAACGAACGAGATATGAAAAGTTAGTGTCGTAACGTCGTACCTCGAAAGGGAGTATTTTTTTTCCGACAAAATACCCAATCGTGAGAGGATTTATTAATTTCAATGTCGTTCTCAATTTTATCTTTCCGTTTTATTTTTTTTTCTCTGCCTTGATTCGCTAGTCATTTTGTTTTTATCGTTCAGCGCTCAACGCTTACCATAGAGGACAGAGAACACAGAACAGAATTTTTGTGTGTTCCTTCAAACATTTAGTCAGGCAGGACACGTAACATGGAAAATAGTTCATTGGCAAAACAAAAAAAAATAAAAAAATCTCAAATATCAGTGCAATTTTGTTGACACTAGGCAGGGTACGAGAATCAAATGTGACAGGTGTGGGATGAGATGAGAGAGTCAAGGACGCGGAATTGAATGCAAGGATTCTGTTTTTATTTTTTTGGTTGGTTTTGTTTGTAGGAAGGTGAATATATGTTTGGTCTTGCACGCACAATGTAATAAATCTTTTCCATCAGAAAGCAAACGAGCCTTTCATGCATAAATCTTAAAATTTTAAGGACATTTTTCAAATTTACGATTCCTGAAATTCTCCACCACTGCACTGGCTATTATAAGGACAATCAAAGTGGGCTTTCCTGTGACATTTTTTGTATCATAACAAGAACTTGTAGTGTGTATAACGATAAATTATTCTGACATTTACAAAAAAAAAAACCGAGACAGAAACATGAAATAAATGGAACGGAGCGGTGGTAATATGTATTTATAGGTCAAAAGCAGCGAGATTTTGGTACATATTTCCATTTTTTATTTATTTTTGGGCAATAAAATTGTTTTTGGGCAATGATTCCAAATCGATTTGGGCACTTTTTCCTTGGGTGTTATTGCCTAACGTCTTTATTTCCTTTAATCCAGTTTTGTGAAAAAACCGCAGTATTATTTAAACTGTTCTAGAAATTACATGTACCAAGTTAAATCACAATCATAAGAGCTGCTTTTGAGAAAACTTTTGATAAGACTGAAACCGGTGTATGGCAGCTACCCGTTCTGGAAGAGCTACAACAAAAATTTGATTTTATTCTCTAGGAAAACACATACAAATGCTTCAAATTCCAAGGAAACTCCAACGCACCGACCCACAGAGGAGTATTTGACCCAAAAATCCGGTGAAAATTATTTTTTGATATTTTTTGAATAGAAATTATTTAATATGCATATTTTAACACCCTATGTCGAATATATAACGTTATAATGTTGAAAAAAAATTATAAAAGTGTGTGAAAAAAACTAAGATATATTTTCAAAAAATAAAAAATAAAACATATGCGTTTGCTGCTGTCTTTAAAAATTGTGTATAATGGTCTCCTGGACATTTTGATGTCATATGAGCCCGAACCTAATACAAGAAAAGAGCCTGTAAACCAATTTTGCGAAACGACGAAAAAATACGTTTCAAAAATATAAACTGTATTTAAAAAAAAAATCTGGAAAACGTTTCTTCTTGGATAGCATAACGAGGGCATATACTTTGTTATAGAAAAAAGAATATTTGCCCGATCACGTTCGAAGCTATTACAAAACATTTTTTCTATAATTCTAACCAAAAATAACAATATTTTAGTCATTTAAACCCTTAAAAAGAAACCTAACCTAAAAAAACAACAACATTTTTTGGTATCATAATTAAGTACACATCATGAGCTTCCGCATCCAATGAAAATTTACTTACAACCAAAACTACAAGGCTATTAAAATTTATGGCGGGGGCAGGGTTATAAAGACATTTCTACTCAACATTGACAAGATTCCGTCTACCTACTTGTTGCGGAGGGGGGGAGGTAATAAAGTTTTTTAAGAACAGGTTTATGTTAGCTCAATATGTGAGGTGAACATTCAATGCAAATTGAGTGTCATAAGTTAATTTTTTATTTGTGGTTTTTGACCGGATTTTGAGCAAGAATACTCCGGACCACAGATGCACGGACTTACAGACGCATAGATAAAAACACTTTTTTAAACTTCTCCTTCCCAATTGTCATACCCGCAGGAACAGAAAGAAAGACTCAAGTATTTCCTTTCATCGTAAAAGCAAGTTTCATCAAATTCTCTAGTTAAATAATTTTCCAACGAATTCATAACTTATCTTATGATAGGAACTGAATTTCATATCGCATCATATCTGGATCAAGCCTTTACTGAAATGTAAGATTTGAGAAATTTGTTCAATAATTTTAACGGTTCAGTGTGTGGAGAAAAGAAATTTCATGCTTCTTTCACAGTGAAGTAATTCTAGTACCTATAACAGATTTGATGAAATGTAAAATCTGGAATAAAAATGCAGAAGAAATGTCGATGCCTATCAGGATTATTTTTTACAGCGGGTGCAAGGGTGCACGTCTGTAAAGTAGGCAGGGCGACTACCGACGCAGTAATTTGCAGTTATGTTTGCATTTTTCGGCATTTCTATTTCCGATTTTGCAGTTCACCAAATAATGGGTGCAATCGACTTACTAGCAAATAGTGTATCTCGAGGACCAAGCTTGCTAGATATTTGAAGTTAGGTTTAAAATTTACAGTTCTTTTTGCATTTCAAGAAATGCTACTTCCAAATTTGTAAGCCCTTTATTTGACCAAAATTCCAAACTGCCCTACTAACTTCACAGGCTAGGTAAAAATTTGGAAGTCCTTATTTAAAAGAATTTAAAAAAACAAAATTTTTTTTTATATTCGGCGCGCGCTAAAGGGGTTGTGACTACTCTTAAAGTGATACAAACAGCACGAGCATTTGCAGTTCCACATCTGAAGGACATGAATCTGAATCTAGAAACGCATATGAAAAGCTGAGGGTACTGTCGTCAGCAAAACAGTTTAAAGGATTAGAAGTTTCAGATAAAAGATCGTTAATGAATTTAAGAAAAAGGGTCGGAGACAAAACGGAGCCCTGGGGCACCCCAGCATTTATTTTGTAGATATCAGACTTAAAACCGTCCAATACAACTTGTATTGATCGGTCTGAAAGGTAATTTTTAATCCAACAAAGAAGAGCTTCAGCGATACCAAATGCACGCATTTGCGATAAGAGAGCTTGATGCCAAACTCTATCAAATGCTTTTGAAATATCAATCGCAATAATCTTACTTTCTCCAAAACGATGTAAAGATTTGTGCCACTGTTCGGTGAGATATACCATCAGATCACCAGTGAACCTATTGCTACAAAAGCCGTACTGCCGGTCATTAAGAAGCTTTCGTTCTTCGAGATATTTCTTGAGCTGGAAATTAATCAGCGCTGCCATGACTTTGAAAAGAAGGGACGTAAGTGCAATTGGTCGATAGTTAGAGCGTGAAGAAGATACGCCTTTTTTTGGGACGGGCTGACCAAACGCTGTCTTCCATCCACTCGGAGAGAGACCAGTAGATTAGGACAGATGGAGAAGCTTAACGCAGTGGAAGCCAGCGTTGATGAACACTTCTTCAGAACAACGGGAGGGATACTATCCGGGCCAGCGGATTTGTGAACGTCGAGATCTTTTACCACTCTAGCAACTGCACGAGTGCGAAAGAAGATTTGTCCCATAAAACCATTTACGCTCTTAAATACAGGGGGAATCATTACACTTTCTGGCAGCGTCGAATTAACAGCGAACTGTGCTGCAAGCAATATGGCTGTATCTAGTGAGCTGACAAAAGGAGTATCATTGAAGACGAGCGTTGGAACCGAGGACGAGGTGGTATTTCGTATGTTTCTTACAAATGACCAAACATTTGTACTACCCCCGGGACATTGTAGTATTTTTTGCCGTAATTTTTGATCATGTAAGAATTTGGTTTGCGAATATCAATGTTACAGGTCTTTCTAGCTTGTTGAAACTTTTTCCGGTTTTCCTCAGTAGGGTTGACTTTATAACAACGGAAGCTTACTTCTCTAACCCTGATAACCTCTTTACAGCTCGAATCAAACCATGAGTTTTCTATCGGTTTGATAGATTTTACCATATTGGGTATAAAATTTCTCATTCCACAAAGAATTAAATTTGTGATCATATCTGCACTGGCGTCTACGTCACTATCGAGGAAGCATAGTGACCAGTTAAAGCTCCTGAAAAAATCGTTGAGACCGTCCCAGTTGGCTTCCTCATATTGCCAAATGGTTCTCTTGGGAGTTTTTTCTCTAACTGGATTTTTTTGGCATGAGAAATGTGCAGAAATGACACAATGGTCTGATATGCCTAGAGGCGATAATACACTAATAGTGTATTTATCAGGGTCAGAGGTAAGGAATAAGTCTAGGGTGTTGGCGGATTGACCTGCAACGTCAGGAATCCGAGAAGGCTCGTCAACAAGTCAGTTAGGTTGTTTAACTCAGCAAAAATCTCGGCATACCTAGCTTCGAGTGTTGTCTCAACAAATTAATTAATATGAAGAATAATGGATTAATAACAAAATATGAAAAAGCGAGCTGGTAAGTAATTTTTTTTTTTAATTTCTTGTCGCCCGATTTGCCGGTCCCGCAAATTGCCGCCCGAAGCCTGTGCCTCCATGCCTCCCTCACACAACGCCACTTCCTCAAGGTTCGAATGTTAGTTTTCTTTTATTGTTTTTTTTTGTGCAGCAGCAGATTATAGACTTATCACGTGAAAGCTACGGGGACTTTCTTCTGGACTACAAGCTTAGAACTTAACAAAGATGTTAGCTTTTTGTCTTTACGTATATTCTTTTATAATAGGTTGGTGCAAGGGTATACTTATGGAATATAAAATAAAACATTTAACCACCATAATCATAACCAATATTATAAGTTCTAACAATTTTATAGCGTATTTCAGTTTTTTTACAAAAATAAAAAAAGAATAAAAAAAGCAATCTAACATTATGAAAACAGGTCTCCAAGGAAACCAACTAGGGTAATATGCAATCCACCTAGGGCATCTCTACCTACGACCCTACGAGTAGGTATATAGCTGGTATATACTACTTGTTTAGTCTTATATGCGGATTATGTACGTGGTAAAGTGATATGAAAATGAAAAACCAAATTCAGTTTTTTTTTGTTTTCTGTTGTAGTTTACCTCGAAGATGATTTCGTTCCAGCTCAGTTGTTGAAGAGTCGTGTGTTTTGAAAGAATTGAAAACAAACAAGACACACAAAGTATCCCATCTCCAAAAGCGGATAACCCCAAGAATTCATAGATAACTTGTACCTTATTTTTTGTTTTATTTTTTTTTTGTTAACAAAAGATTCAAAAAAGTATACATATAGCTACACTCTATCCTTCTACAGAAAAGGAAGAGACTAGAGAAACTGAATGTTTTCCCTGACTAAATTGCTCCTTTATGCCAAAGGATACGAGCATATGAGCGAACATACATCTACTTTGGTTATAAAAGGGAGGAAGGGGGCCCCGTCAAAGGTAGTTATTTTTTCATTCTCATATTTTCATCGCAGTTTTCTTTCGGTTCGACAGTCTTGTGTGTGTGTGTGGGTGTGCATAGTAATCTGCATCATTCCGGCCTCTGGCTGACAATTTTGTATCATTTCATTGCTCATCTTATGTGCTCCTCTTGTGAGGGATAAAAAGTTTTCATCCTTTTTCCTATTGTGAATGTTCCTTCTTTATGTTTATATTCCATAGCAGCAGCAGCATCCAGCACCAGCTGGCATCCTTCACCTTTATAAAGGCCCCACGGCTCCAACGAACAGTTTTCCGGTTTTACAAGCAACCAACCCTTTTTAAAAACCACCACCCCGATGCCCTTCCCTAGCACACCCTACCCTAATGTTAGGCAAAACAATTTCCACAGTTTAGCTCTCTATGTGCGCAGATGTCGGCAGCTAATATGCAAGGCGGTTCACTGTAGGCAGTATTGTTGTTGTATAAGGCTTTCGGTAGTATAAAGCTCGTACTTTACCCATCTATTTTCTTTTGAAGGATCCTGGTGGCTCCTTCCTTTTCCTCAACAGAGAAAAACCCATCATCACCAACTCTCGGTCGTCTACTAACGTACATTTATAAGTACAGTGCCCCCTAACAGTTCATAAAGTTCTACTACCGGAAGCGAACTCAGGCACGGTTGCGAGCGAATCACAACAACAACAAATAAAAAACAGCAGAAAAAAAACCTCAGAGTGCATAGAAAAAACCGTCATAACTCACAGGACGATGATTTTAATGGGTGATGTAAGAAAATAATAGGCGCCATTTTTGTCTTGTGTCTGCCAGCCGGCTTGGCTACAAAGGGAAATGGAAATGGATTTTTTTTTTTTTTGCTTTTCGCTTTCTTTCCGTTTCTCAAAACTATTTTCCCTTAGTTACATAGTTATTTTGCTTGAGTTCTCCTATTTTCCCAACCACCAGCGTCATTTCTGTGTAAACTGTATTGTAGTAGCATAGCAGTTGTGGTATGGCCTTTAGTCCTTGCTCCTTGGACCGTGCAGTAAACTTTGAAGTTATTTTATTATTTTTTTTGTTTTACTATTTTTTGCTGTCGTAGGTGCCCTCTCCAAATAGCTTAACTATATATTTTTTGAGTCTAGAAGTATGAAGAATAAAAAAAATATAAAAACTAAGTGTGGACAAATTTCTAACACATCAGCCTCTGGCTCGGTTGGGTGTATAATATGAGGTGGGTGGTTTTTTTTTAGTTGTTGTTGGGTTTGGGGGTTCTTGTGCTGTATTATAAGGTCTTTTGGGGTTAGTTTACAGCATTTGAGGAAACCACTTTTGTGTCGTTGTTGTTCAATTTTGTTTTAGTTGTTGTTTGTGTTGTTGTGTCTTGTCTACCTTTTGTGAATATAATGTTTATAGTTCATGGATGCGTAGAGCTTAAATTTAGTATTTTTTTTTTTAGTTTTCAAAGAAAATTTATCTGAAATGGGAAAATATTTGCAGTATTTCCTTTGAATAGGGGATGTTGTTTTTTTTTTTTTTGTTTTTTTTTTTGGTGCTCTGAGTGATATACCTAACTAGAGGAGGTTTGCTTTGTTTTACTCAAGTTTTGTCTGGGAGAAAGTTTTTTCTTTGAAAAGCAAAGTTAATTAATTGGATGGTTTTGTTTGGCCTTCGGACGATGTTGTTTTTCTTCGTTGAGTCGTCGTCTGTGAATTATAACAATGATCTTTGTTACATGGAACTTCGGTGTTATGAGCTCTTGTTTTCTGATGGCAAAAAGAAAGGTTAATGATGTTAGAAATGAAAGAGTCAGAGATTCAGAAAGGAAGAAATTACTGCTAATTTTAATTATGGAAATGAAAAGTTCATTTTAAGACCTCCTTCGTATCTTGTTTCGTGAGACAATTTAATTAAGTACGAGGACTTAAACCTTCTTAATTCTTTCCAACAACTCTGCTGCAACCAAGTCTACCGGTCTGTGTATAAGAATTGACCAGATAAGAAAGATAAGTTACAAAATTTAAATAAAATAATTATGAAGCAGGCTATAAAATTGGTTCTGGCTTTTGAGGTTAAGTGAATAGTAGTCATGTCAATCCACACGATGACGGTGGACAACTGATGACGGCTCGTTATGACACGCTTTCACCGATTTCTCCTTCGCAACTTCAAGCGTTGCGTCGCTTGTTTGACGCCATCTTGTAGGAACCACAGCTCGGATGTATTAATGTTGTTAAGCTTCGTTGTTAAGTTGGTTAACATCGCTCTGTATTTGAGACCATTGACTATAACGGTGTCTTCTTCATCATTAAAAAAAAAAAAAATTGCGTGTGATTATGTTACCCTGGAATAAACGGCACCAACCAGTCAATCTTTCTGGATGCATTGATGCTATGTGAAACACTTGTGGATTGTGCCACTGAGTCAAAAATGTGTCTCGTCCCAGTTTTTGGCCAAAATTTAGTACTCCTGATTTACAAGTGATTTAAAATTTCAATAACATTTGCTAATAATTTTCACACGACCTTACTGAATATTTTGACAGCTGCCTACCATTGGTAACTTTGAGAGATGCTGAAGCATACCAAACGCAAAAAAACTATCACTATAATATCTGGCCACCCTGTTGCCTGAAGTTTGAAATATAACGCATTCGAAAAAATTTGCATTATCAATTTGTCGGAATAAAGTAGGAAATCTAAAAATATTAAAATTTAGCAAGAATCTTAAATTTATAAAATTTGAATCGTTCATTAGCCGTGTTTTTTGAGAGAGCAACTCAGCAAACATTTTGTACGCAAAACAATAACAAAACAAATTATTATAAAGAATTTTGTTTGTGTTTTCCGTGTAAAAAGTTTGCTGAGTTGCTGTTCACTTTTTCACAAAACACGACTTTTGAAATAAAACAAAACCACTCAAAAATCAACTAGGACAATAATAACCCTTAAAATTATATATTATGTTGCCGTAAAAATGTGTCTTAGTGATGAAATAAATGGTAACCCTGGAAGGTTCTAGATCTTTCAAAACAATCATGTAATATTGTATTGGGGCTTATGAAACTATTTCGGAATTAAAAACCTCAGATTTTTGGAAAAGAAGACTCAAAAAGGTCTCTGGTATTTTTTCGACAAAATTAACCATTTTTTTATCCACTAAGTAAAATATTAATTTTCTACTACGATTTTGATAAAAAAAAAAATAAGTCAGTACGTTTTTTTTTCGTCATGCGGGACCGATACTTTTCTCGTCTCATGGCCAACAGTAGTTTTGAGGTTTTAGAGTCAAGATCCGTTGTTTTGACCAAGCTGTATGGATGTGTGTATGTACGTATGTTCGGGGTACATTTTTCGTCCACCATATATATTGAGAAGGAATAAAGGTATCGACTTCGGATGAATTTTATTTTACAGATAATATTGTCATAACGCGCTTGCAAGGTTTTCTAACAAATCAGTTTACCGTTTTTTACTACACTTTAAAAAGGAGCTGTAGAATGTCTTTCGTTTCGAATATCTCGAGAACGCGAGAAGATATTCACTTCAGCCTAATTTATTTTACACATAATTACGCATTAAAGAACTGGTAAAAATAAAATAAAAAAATTCATTGGACAAAATGTTGAAAAATAATTTTCGTCTCAAATATTTCAAGAACAATGATTGCGAACCAGACGATTTTTTTTTACAAAAATCACGTAGGTACAACTAGTCATTATTTCCAAATAAAATCTAAAGGCAGTATTTTCTTAGAGCAAAAAAACTACAAAAAACTTATAAACCCTTAAAAAATGTTTTTCAACTTAAATATCTTGAAAATAAACAACAATATCGATTTTACCAAAAACATATATAAATACCATTGTTTATTTTGAGATTTTTAAAAACACCTTTAAAAAAATTAAAATAAAAAAGTTGCGAGAAACGACTTTTAAAAAATAAATTAATTCGAAAAAATCTTAAACTCAAAATTGTTGCAAAATAAAAATTTGGCATCTTAGACTTAATTTGTATTTTTATATTCTTTGCGACGACACGCAATTGGTTTTCAAGGACACAAATATGGGTTTCAAGGAGCAAATATGGATATGGGTCAACTAGTCCCTCACATATCTCTACCACTTTTTTTTTATTGATTTTGTCATTTTTGAGTTAAACAAAAAATAAGTTTAAGAGCTCGATTCGAATTGATCGCTCACTCAGACAAAAATGCCAACAATTTAATATTGTCCAAATTTTTGAATTCCCACAATTTAAGTTTAATAAAAATACCTTAACACAACCTGCGTCAAAAATAAAAAAAAAAAACACCCCCACTTTAAAATTGAATGAACATTCACTTTACCACGTGAAATCTCAAATATGTTATAATAAAATAATAATAAAAAGGGAGAAACAGAAAAAACAAATAAGGACCTTCAAACAGAAAGGATGCATAATGCACGTTTTCTAACACTCTCATATTATATAGCAGAAGCCGTGCTGCCGTGTGCCGACATGCCAAGCTATGTCAGCCGCACTAGGCTCATTCGTTATGATAATTGAATGACATGTGGGTAGATGACAGTGTGCTCCTGCTAAAGATGCTTCTCTGATGGTGGCTCTGACTGGTTTGGATGGTTAGCTCTGGTTGCTGGTTGTGCTGGTGATGGTTCGAAACGTTGCTAAAACAATACAATGAATTCATTCTGTTGCATTATGCAATTTCAAGATGTCTGTCTGCCGGAAAGTCTGGGCTTTATTCTTCCTCTCCTTTCCGTTTAAGTCGCTTGGTTTTCATCATGCGAAGTGGTGCAGACGGCGACTGCATAGTGTGTGTGTGTGCATGTGTGTCTGCTGATGCTGACGTTTCCTTGTAGCTGGCATAAAGGATGGTTTTGCACCAAGTGTAAGCAAGTACTTAGGGTTGTTGTGTAGTGTTTTTTCCTTTTAGGGATACGTACCGTACGTACCCAAACAAGAAGAAAAAAATCTTCCGGATGACGCTGCTTGTGCATCTAATTTAATAAAGAATATGCGAGGGAGTGAAGTGTCGTGTGATATTAATGCAGATTTTGTCTTGTTTGTTTTTTTTTTGCTTATTTTATTTGTATTTTTTTTTCATATTTTGCTTGCATAATTTGTTTGGGTATAAAGACGTAGGTAGGTATGTGCATAGGTATAGTGCTGTTCATGGAAACGTGTAAACGAGCAAGTTCTTAGACGTTACCGGTAGGTTGGTATAAAGTGTGTGTTTTCCTATTTTAATATCCCTACCAACTGCTTACTTACTGTTATTTATGCTTTGTTGGATAAAAATAATAAACAAAGTAGAATTTGGAGTAGGTGGAATTTCATTTTTTACTTAAAATATAGTGATATGATGATGTTGATTTTTTTTTTACATTTTCCTCAAAAAGTTAAAACACGTGTTGTTAAAAATGCTTTTAAAAAGCAATTTGGAAGATGTAGGTAGGTAAGTAGGTATATCTTACTATTTTTTTTTTTTTTAATTTAACTTCTCAGAAAGTTAAAAAGGTTAAAACAGGACAAAAGATTATGCATTACATTTCTTATAATTATTATTTGTTTGTCACCAAAAATTCTCAAAATATACAAATAGTTGTGATTTCAATTTTATATTGAACAATAAAACTTTTTTATTTTTTTTTTTTATATATGTACATATCGTCGCTGTTTAAGAAAACCGACACAAGTCAAAAACACGATGTTTTAGTTAATGATGTCAATCCACTGGCATTACTGTAGCACTTTGGAATCCCGCTAGATGGACTTTTGTCCAATTGGCACATCTTTCGTTTTTATTGTTTGTTTATGATCAACAATGACATAATTAAGTTTCTGCCATTTGCTTGAGGTGAACGGAAGTGTTTTTAAAAAGTGGCATAAATACGTTTTGTGCCAAAGATTTCTCGTTAAATTTCAGCGAAAAAAGAACCATTTTGTGTTTGGCCAGTTTTCACAATAAAAAAAGTACAGTTTTATAACTTATTTTATGTTTTAAAACAAAATGTTTCACTTTTCCTGATAAGTTTAAAAAAAAAATGTGTTTGGCAATGGCACTTTCCAAACATATGCCGTTTTTCTTTATAATATTTTTGAATAATCATTATCAAATAAATTTTACTTCAATATGTTTTATCAAGTTATGCCATCATTTCCTTTTGCCAACGTAGTGTTGAACTAATTTCAAAATAAAAAAAAGTTTATGTGAATATCATAATTTTTTTCCGGAAAAATAACTTAATTAGGAAAGGATTTGGGAAATCTTTTATTTTTGCACATTTTTCATACATTTTTTAATTTATTTTGTTGAATTCCAATAAATAAAATATTGAAGTAGCTTACATTTTGTTTAAAAAAAAAAATAAAAAAATTCTAAATATTAAAAAAAAAAAAATAAAACAATGAAAAATCGTATGACTAAAAAACTTTAAACTCATTTTCTGAAGAATCAAGTTTTTTTAATTATGCCCGTTTCCTTTTAGAGCGACGATATGTAGTTAGACTGTTTTTTTTTTTCTATATATAAAAAGCAGGCAAGAAGTCAAGCTAATTTTTCTACACTAAAATATGGGCCAGCTCCAAGATGCTCAAGGTCAAATTTCAAAAGAAGTACTATTTTTGATTTCAAAATGCAGTGCTTATTAAATTTAAATTTTAGGCACAGAGTCAGCATTCCTCTCGAAGTTTTGAAGGACATTATCAGCCCCATTCTGCTATTCATCGGGGGGAATTTTCCTTGAATTTTCACTTGTTACTATTCTGCTATATTCATTCAAGTGAATGTGGATTTGGATTTAGGTGGGCAATGTCGGTAATACGGTGAGGTATTCTCTTATTTACGTAAAGGGACACATTCTATACATCAATTCATATCCGCATATAAAATGTTGCTGGTGTTCAATCGTTGGTTGTGTCTGCATAGTGCTTTGAAAAATGTGAGTAGAAACAATTTTGTGGTTTAATTTAGAATATTTGTTTTATTTGCAAGTAGGAAAAAAGCCCAAAACTGTACATATTTGTTTTTATTTCTTTTTTAATAAAATAATTAACCAAAACAAACCCCCAAATCAAAACCCGCTTTCTTCAATGATTCAACGCTGAAAAATGCTCTATGCAACAACAAATTTTTTCCAAAAACTAACCATCTTAAGAAGAGTGGTGTCTACAAAGTCAATTGTGAAAATTGTGATGGTGTCTACGTCGGAAATTCAACATTGAGGAATTTGGAAAAACGATTTAGCGAGCACATACGAGAAGTAAATCATCTCGACCCATCTTCTGGATTATCACAACATCTCCGCAATTCAGGCCACCTTTGTTCTATAGAAGGTATAGAACTCCTACATAATTTAAATTCTGGACGAGTCTTAGATAAGTTTGAAATCTTTGAAATAAACAAACATAAATCACGAGGAGACAACTTACTAAACAATCAAATTGACCTGATCAACAAAAGCCCTCTCCTCAATATAAAACTATAGTTTATATATTAACATTCATTATTATTTTTTAAAAAACTTTTAAATTTTTTTTTTTAAATATTAATTTTAAAATCAATGTTTAAATAACCTAAGAATTGTACATTTTTCTTGTCTTGACTGTAGTTACTCATGTACTATTTTTGTTATTGCTTGAGTTTCCCTCACTCACTTTTTATGTATAAGCTTCACTTTGTTTCCTGAAGATGTCTTAATAAGACGAAACGCTTCGAAAAAATTAAATATTATATTGTGGTTCACAAAAAAATTAACAAGTGTTTTATTTTTGTTTTAAAAATGACATCAAAGTTGCACCAAGTGCCTTCCAAAAACTCCATAGAGTCAATCCAAAACAATTTATTGAAACTTCTTAAGATTTTCACATGCAAAGAAACAACTGTTTTAGTGAATGTCTTATTGGCTTGGGATAATGTAGTTCAGCCGATGGATAGCAGATTGGAAATACAGGGCGAAAGGGAATCGAATGGGTGAATCGAATCTTCGGTTCACGGGAATAGCAGAATAGGGCTGTATATTATCAATTTATCTCATGGCATCAAACCGTTCTTTGCGCGCACAAAAGGGATTATTATTACCCTTAAAATATTTACACACAGTGCGAGCGTTCAGGAAATTGGAAAGGGTTAAAAAGGAGATACCGATGAACATTTGTTTTGAATGTCTGAATACTGTAATAAGAAGGAAACACAGAGCCAGGTAAAGTATTCCACATTCTTGTGGTTCGACTAAAGAAAGAATCTCTATACTTAACAGTACGTCCGAAGTTGGGCTCGAGGGTAAACTGATGGGCATTCCTAGAAGCGCGAGTATTACGGTTGAATTGTTTAAGGGGAGGAATGCAACTGGCTATTTCACTAGAACACTGTTTATAAAAATAACGGTAAAATAGGGAAAGACATGAAACAATACGGCGGTGTTTCGAGAGATGTAATTGTTTCCGTTATAGATCCTTCACCTATCATTTTTAAAGCTCTCTTTTGTATTCTGTCCAACAAACTTAAGTGAGTTTTTGGAGCTCCTGCCCAGACATGAGAATTGTACTCAAGTTTTGGACGAATAAAGGTAGATTACAGCCAGATCAGAAGGGGAAACAAATTTCTTGCATCTACGGAGAAAACCTAAACACTTAGCAGCGTTTTTGGCGACATCAAATATGTGGTCATTCCACAAAAGGTGGTCTGTGACACACAAACCAAGCACTGAGAGCTGTTTGGTTTCCTCGGTGCAAGTGCCGTCCATTGATAGCGGCATTGGGAGTGGGTTTCGCTTTAACGACAGGAGACAGCATTAGGTTTTTGAAGCATTAAATTCTACGCGGTTTTTGATTCCCCATTGAACGTTGCTGTTTAGATCAGAATTTAATGAGCTTATCATACGCTGCCGTTCAAGTTCCACATCCAAAGGACATGGATGTGAATCTGTAAACGAATATGAAAAGCTGACGGTACTGTCGTCAGCGAAACAGTTAAATGGACTAGAAGTTTCAGACAAAAGATCATTTATAAAAATAAGGAAGAGAGTCGGAGACAAAACCAAAGTTTAACCAATAGCATTATTTCTACAAAGATTTGACCACCTATAATCAATCCCGAACAGGCAAAAATAAGCCAGGATCGTTGCAAAAGCAAGTAGCCTACCGGTTTTGAAGGGAGCTCATGGCGCATGAGAGCTGGACGACCACTCAGTTATGGGTCGATGTTTGCAACAGTTAACAGTAATGTTAACAGTAAACAAGCTGCCTAGCTTGCCATAATGGTTTTGGCACGCAAATTACGATCCTATTGAGTGTTTTTCCCTTTTCCTCCAATTGATAGTTTAAATTTACACCTAACCCAGAAGTATAACTCACAATCGTCGAAATAAATCCAAGGAAGATAGGTCATATGAGCGATGTGGTATTTCCTATGACTAGTATCGCCTACTGGACGAAATTTGACCCTCAAAAACTCACATTGTCAGATTGGAGTCAATTTGATTGAAAAATAAATTAGGCAATTCTTTGTTTAGTTTTTAATTTTTTTTAAATATGAACAGTGATCGGCAGTGTAAAAACAAAAATGAAAAACAGTTTGAAAGTGCGTGTCTAAGGTTTATTCTGCACATATCGGCAACTATATAGCTTTCTAGCCATATAAAATTTATCGAAATCGGTTGAATACTTTTTGATAAAATGGCTATTTTATGTAGTTAAAGACATGCCATGCAGAGGGAAAAGACGGAGGTCACACGGAGCACCGCATCCGAATATGAGACGCTTAGGCAGCAGATTATATACGTCTTGAAAAATTCATTAAATTGACTAGTCTGCATATTGCCGACGAAGTCAAGTCGTAGGCGACGATCCGCTGAGAGGTCTATCTTGAAATTGGTAAGTTACATTATCCACTATTGGACACAGCTATTTTTCATACTAGACCCTAGTTGTATAGCTGAGCTCTAACTTCATAGCGCCGAAAAAGTACTAAATTTCCTATTTCTGTGATTTTTTTTTTTCAGGAAGTTTCTGTTGACGAAAAATCACTATTTCCGAGAAATGTCAGTAAGAGAGTAAACGAATGGAAGCATTTGGCTTTATCGTGCGTCTCAAATATTTTCTTGATAAATTTATCCAAATTCTTTAAAAGTTAACTAAACAAAGGAAAACTTGATTAAAAAAGTATAAAAGAACCCAAAGTTTAAAGGTTTCTAACATTTATTTATATTCATTTCTACACAACTCTTTGCTTTTTACTGAAACCCTTATATTTACTCATACTATACCTACAGTCAATAAAAGGATTGTTTAGCAAATTTATACCTTATTAAATTGACGGTAGGTATAAGTATAATATTCCCTTTTATTGAATCTTATATATGGATTTGCGAATTTTGTTCTGTGTTGTTGTCCATCCAGGTCCGAAAAGTATAAGAACTCTTTCTCATTGTTGAATGGAAATAAATGTCATTCATGATTACATTTTCTTTTTTGCCATAAAGAAAACAAAATTATATTCCTGCAGCTTATATCCCTTGAATATCCCTATACTCGAATTGACCATATTATTATGGGAGCTTAATATCCAATTTCTTATTGATAATATTGTAAACAGGGTTAACCTTAACGTTCGAATAGTATTTCTTTTAGAGCTGATGGAGGTACACACAGTATTATATACTTTTGTTGAGTATAGCCTAAAAGGCAAAACCAAAAGGATAAAATAACAGTATAGCTATGTATTTTTGTATAGGTTAAATTGGAATATCTCAGTCATCTTTAATGAAATGGATAAATCGGGTCAGAATGTAAAGAAAATAATTGAACCACGCTGAAGACCTACGCAACGTATCGTAGTTATACACATTCAAAATACAATACATGGATGTTGTTAATATGTAATGTAATAAAAATATAATATGTGCTTAATTGTATTGTTTCCTTGTATAATATCTCTGATTGTTTAATATTTTTTTCTTTGATTAAAGAAAAGAAACCCAATAGCGAACAACAGTTTCCTCATTTGTATTTATTGTTTTAATCATGTTTCTTTATCAAAGGGATTTTTATTTAAAATGTTAATGTTGTAATGTTAAAGTTCATATTTATTGCACAGCTGTATAGATTAACATTATATTATTATTGTTATTATTGTACTATTCGTACTAGAATGTCAGCTTATTAGGCTTGACCATTCTTTATTCTGTCAATTTCATTGAATTTTTGAACAACAACAACAACAACTTAAAGGCACTTTTTTTTGAGTTCTCTCCGTTTTTAGCTATTCAAAAAATTATATTAATCTATAGTAGTAATTTAGATTTTAAATTGTTTTTAAAACTTCTTTTAATGATATCATAATGTTATAGAACCACAATATATGCACATTTTCAATATTTTGCTACTTACATCATTTTTAATTTTATATACATATATGCACATTTTCATTTTCAAGTTGTTAGCTACGAGAGCAAATTTGTGCGATCTAGTCGTGCCCATTTTTGTTTTTAAATTTTCGTGTGTAAATTACTTATAAAAGGTTTATGAAATTATAATTTAACCAAAATTCTAAAAGCTTTTAGATACATGTCTCTGAAGTTAGCATTACAAATTCAAAATTTCAAGAATCTAATAGTTGGATTAATTGTCGTGAATTTGTCGTAAATTTGTCATGAACAGTTTCATATAACCTACTTTCTTTATAGAAAAAGACAAAACGGAAATAAACTTAAGGCCATTTAATGCGAATAATGAAGAAAAAGAGATTGTGAAAAGAAAATACAGTGAATTGGATTTTAAAACAAATTTGCAAACTTAAGTGAAAAAAAAAATTATTTAACTATACATTTATTTTAATTGATAAATACACTATAATGTTAATCGAATTTTTGAACAACAACAACAACAACTTAAAGGCGCTACCACCAATTGTTTTGGCTGGAGATATAGCTGTTTCCTGCTTTGCCACTTTTGCACTCATCAGTCTCCTTTTTATGGTGCTGAGCTTTAATCCAATTTTATTTGAAAAACTTTTTATGCACACCATAGGATTCGAACCCACGCATATCTGATTTTCTCAGTCTTAGCAGTCGTGTGCACTACGCACTCCACCGCTTTAGACCACGGACGTCACAGGTCTTTTTATAAGCGCCTTTAAGTGTGCTGTCTTGTTCCGCCTCCATTTTTCTACATACCTTATTTCGATAGACTACAATTCGCAGTACGTATCAAAGGGGGAGAGGTTGGAAGATCGGTAACGAACCAGACTATTAAGTTATTATTGTTATTATTGTACTATTCGTACTAAAATGTCAGCTTATTTGGCTTGACCATTCTTTATTCCGTCAATTTAATTGAATTTTTGAACAACAACAACAACTTAAACTTACTACACAAATAGCTTCAAAGATTTTGAAATGATAAACTTAAAAAAACAGAATCAACGTCTGAAAATTCAACTAAACCTATGTTTAACTTAGCCCCAGTTCTAAGTTGACTATGAGTACGCCCCAATATATTTGTTGTTATTCATTCTTTTAATGCATTTCTGTTTTTTTTTACTTTCAACTTAATAATAATCAATAAAAAAAAAACAACTAAAATTATAATTAAATTTTTTTTAATACATTTTAAATACATTTTTTTAAAGGACCAATTAATCAATCGGAATTCACAAAAAAAATTATAATAACAGTTATAATTCGAGAAAAAAAATGAAACGTGAAGAGTGCAAAAGTCCCATACTATAGGAAAAGTATCACCATAGGCACGGGTTAATGACCTCGGATCAAAATTTTTTGTTGGCCAATTATTTTTTCTTACGGCATAAACTTTCGATTGACAGGGTGTTCATTCCAAAGCAATGAGTTTGGGTAATAACGGACACCCTAATGTAAATACATACATAAGTTCAATATAAAATAGTAAAAGATTGATTTTTCTTGGCACTCTTGATACGTTTGATTTTTCATAGAGGACTTGTTCATACCTCCCCTGAATGGTTAAATTTATTGAATTGTGTTTTTTTCCTCCGAATCGAAATATATGTAAGCAAATATTTCCAGTTATAAATTTGTGTGATCTTTTTGTTCTCTTAAATCTGAGCCCTCGCTGAGTAAAATAATACAAATATTTATTTAAAGATAGAAGTTAATACTATTTTTTTAAAAAAAAGATTTTTAAGAACAATAATTTAAATTTCTGTAAAAGTATATACATTTTAGAAAGAAAGTATTTAAAGGGACTTCCTTTAATCTGCTAAGCCGGGCAGAACTCTAACTCCCTTAAGGACAAATCTTGTATCTACACATTATAATATCTACAATCTACATACATATATTCAACATTTTAATTTACTGTTTGTGGCTTTTATAATGTTCATGAAATTGCCCATGGCCTCGCCTTAGATGAAAAAAGTTTTTCCATTCTACTCTTCCATATAGTACAAATTTTTTTTTCTTTTTGTATTCCCTCTTGCATTGTAAAATAATTAAACTTTTAAATGCTCCATTTCACCCAAAGGCTTCTTTTAACTGAATGATGATGGCCAACAACTGAAAACTGAGATTTGAATACATTTATCCTTAGTTTAGCACTTCACTGATTCCTAACTATCATTTTCATTTTATGTCTTCTGGATTTTGAATCGCAGATTAACCTACATACACGTTTCTACATATATATTACTTTGGAAAATTCCTATTTCAACTTATACTTTACCTAATCCTGCTTCCGATTCAATATAAATGTATATGTTTTTTTAAGGAGCAATATTTTTCGTTTTTTTTTTTTCACTTAACCTTTGGAGCTGATAATATACTATACAGAAAAAAAAGTTTCTTTTCCAATTCACGTACACCCGGTTTAAGTTTCTGATCCTATGAGCTCCCCAAGCGTTGTCCTGGTGGTAATAAAAAGTCTGTCTACGAATAAGGAATTTCAGCAAAGAGGATAAAAATAATATGCGATTTTTTTTTTCTGAAAAACTTTCAATAACTTCAACATACATTATAAACATGTGACAAAGTGGAACAATAAAAAGAGCTTTTTTATTTTGGTTTACAGAAAAGTTGTGTTTTTTTCCTTTACTTTTGAAATACTATTGAAAGTTTTCAGACCATAACCATGAAGATTTTCATATGAAAAAAAATAAAATAACTGATATATTTTGCACTGCTATAACGAATTGTTTTCAAATTTTAACCAAATCTGAAGGGAAAAAAGATTATATTTTTAATCTAGAAAATGCGGAGCATTTTTTAAAATATAAGCGATAATGGGGTATGATTTTTTGTTTACAAAGCATGGACGTTTTTATTAAGTACTCATTATTAAACCCTAAGACCCTATTTTAAGAAAACCATTTTCATATTTAAATATACCACTTTCGTCTACATTCCATGTTCAACGGTTAAGAACTTATGCACTTCCAAAGTTTTTCCCACTTTTTTCGCATACAATTCATATAGAAAAATTGAGTTGCGATCAGGGTCCTCTAGGGAGCCGTTAAAATGTTGAGCCCATTTTTGTATGGTTCTGGTTTCTCAGCACTTCATATATGGGGTATTCACAAAAAAATATGTGCCATCTAACACCTCAGTAATTAGTCGAAAAAAAAGCGAAGTGAAGTGAAGAAGTGAAATTTTAATGAATGGTTAAGTTTTTCAAAACCTACGTGCAAGTTTAAGCACCGCATTTATGGGAACTCGTAAAAAAGTATGTCATTCTAAAGGCCACCAGGTTGTCCTGAAAGGTCAGCTAGTTTCAGTAATTGGTCATCCATAGATTTTTTTTCTTTAGTTTTTTTAAAAAAATACAAGGTCGTATACGATTTTAAGCACATCAACTTTGGGATATTTACACACCATCAGAAAGAAAAAATCTACTTAAAAGGTGAAATAATTTCAGTAATTGGTCAGCGCAGTATCTTTTCTTTTAAAGAAATTTTTAAAGTTTTGTTCAAGGTCGTATAAGACTTAAACAAAAACACATATGAATAGGAAAATCTATGACTGATCATAATAACTGAAACGAGCTGACCTCTTGTGAGAACATATTAACGTAGCAGATGATGTTTTTTTTTTTTTTAAACTCCATAAATTAGGTGCTAAAAGTATTATACGACCTTGAAATTTTTTAAAAATTTATAAAAACAAATCTTTAGCTGACCAATTAGTGGAACTAGCTGACTTTTGATGAACAATTACTGACTTTTTGAATGGCGTTAAGATCCCGAAGCCCATTTATTGCAGAATTTTTCTAGAACCACGACTACGAGCAAACAATTTTTCATGGTATCCTCAAAATCAAACTAAATTTGTTGAATTTGACCCACCCTATTGTACATCACGTATGTACATTTACTACAAATTTAAAATTCCCTGCAGGTCCTGCAAATTACCATTAAACCTTGTTCTTTTTAATGTAAACGACAGTTTTTTTAATGATACCACTTAAATGTCAATATTGATAAAATTCTATCAAATTCATGAACCAAATACGTCTAAGAGCAAACAAAATTCATTAATTTTCTACTTCAACTAATCTTCATGCAAACACTAAAGGGTGTTTTGTGTATGCGAGAGCAGCCGGGAGGAATTAACAACAACAACAAAAAACTCCTATCTGTTTGGAAGCATGAAGAAGAAAAAGAATTTTTGTTTACTTTATTTATAGACAAATATTCCGGCAATCCGCAAAATGTGTTTCACTTGCAATCCTCAAACCTCAGCAATTCTAGCAAACTATATACGGTATAGGTTAGGTACAGTATACTTATTCCATATACTCCCACTTTTGGTCTCGGCTTAATGTGCATTCCCAACAGGATATGAAATTCACAGAAAAAAACAGAAATCCTTGTCTTACCTCATAGATCCCCTGTAATAGCTTGCAAAGGAGTCGGTAAGCACGTTTGCTTCGCGTGATGTTATCGCTGAATATACATTTTTTTGTTTGTTTGTGAGTATAATTTGGACGCGCCACATTCACAATTCACTTCGTGCCACCACCACCGGCACCGGCTGCTCCGCTCCGCACGATGCTTTTTCTGTTTGTTGGTTTCTCTTGGAAAAAAAGTTAGGAGCAAACTATTGACTTTGCTTGGCCTGAAATGATGTTTTTCAGTTGAACAAATATTTGCTTATTTTTCTGCCGCATGACATAGCATACAGTTCTATTACTCCTTCCTGCCAATGACCTTTTTTTTTTAACCATAATATGGAAGAGCGGTTTAGTGGAAAAGTTTGGCTTCAAATGGAAGGAAATTAAAAATTAAAAAAAAAACACTGCTCGTTAACTTTATAAAGCAAATAAAAAGCTATAAATAAATATTAAAATAAAAAAATTAAAATAAAAAAATTAAAACGTTTCAAAGGGTCACTTTAGTCAGTTAAGTGCGGTGTAAATAGCTAAAATTATATTAAAATTTATTTTTGTCCCGTTCGTCGCCGCAGTCGTCGTTATTGTTTTTGTTTTAGTGAGTTTTAAAACTGTACGCAAATATTATAAGCAATTGCTGTAATTGTTTTTATAACTGTCTGTTTGAAAGGGCGGTTTTTCATATCAAAATAATTACTATATACCTAGCTATAAACCTACAGCCTACACTTTGTTCATTTACTTTTTTTTCTTCCATAGTGTAAATGAATAGCAATGAAATTATTGTCCTCCTTAGTTATGGTTTTTAACATATGAATTTTTTTTTTGTTGAGAGAAAAAATATATTTTTGGAAATTAATTTGAAATAAAATTAAAATATATAAAACCGTATTTCATTTTTCATATTTAAATAATTTATCAAAAAAAATTCGGTTCTTTTGAGTTGAAAATAGCACTGTATTTTTGTTTGTACTCGGTTAGTTAAAGTTAATCAATTAATTGTGGGATGGGAGTCAATAAAATATAATACAAATGTTGAAAAAATATAGATAACTTTTTTTTTTTGCACAGCTCTCACATGAAAAAATATTCAAAGGTATCTGAAAAAAAAATTGCACTAAAATATTTGTAAAACATTTAATTTTGTTGATTATGAAATATTTTAGTACATACTATGTAGTAATTTAATTTAAACTCGCGTTTTTCTGTTCACATTCTCGTTAATGAAAAAAGCTTCTGTTTTGTTATTTTATTATTTAAATAGAGAATGTTCAGGAAATTAAATGAATAATCAGTTACGACTTTTTGCTCAAAAATACAACTTTAATTATATAAATTAATTTAACCACTTTTTTTCTAAATGTGACCTTTTTTGCGACTTTTGGGAAAATCTCAAAGGTAACCCTGCTAGATCGCACCAATTTACTCTTAAAGCTTAGAACTAAAGTGTGGCTAGACATAAGCTGGGTATAATAATGGTTCTATAATATTATAGTACATAGTTAACTAGGGAAAAATTAATAACAACCCAAATAACAACTTCAAACCTGATCTTCATTATAACCACGATTAAAAAAAAACTGCGAATAACCCTGGTTATTTTCATGGTATAATAAAACCAACTATTATGCTAAGTTTGATTTTGGTAAAAGAAGTGTACCTACTATATTGATTTGAAAAAAAAAAAAAAATTTTAAATTTAAGTAATATTTTTGATATTTATCTGCCCATTTTTAAACCTAGGTTACATTTTGGTACATTTTTGACCCATTCCTAACCTTTAGATTTTTGATTTGAAAACTAACCAATCTAAACCTTAGATTAAAATTAGGTTTTGAATAACTCCTTTCTGAACAAAAATTGTTATGTTTTGGTTACAAATTAACCAATCTTAAGTATGTTTTAAAATAACACATTTTTAGGTAGTACAATAACAATTTTGACATTTTTTGATAAAGGTAAAAAGTAAAAAAAAATTGATTTATTATTTGATTTTATTTGATTTTTGCGTAAGAAAAATTATTTATATACCTATAAATCTTATATGCAATATTTTTTGACTAATTCAGAAGTACCAATTTGAAATCTTGATAAAATATATATATTGTTGTATCGCAGCTACCCGTTCTAGACGAGCGAAATCAAGAATTTGAATTTCTCTTTTAGGGAAATATACACCAAATATACACCAAATTTGAAGCAAATCCATTCATTCGTTTAGGGTCTAGTTTTCTTTTGACAAGAAAAAAAAAAAAAAGAAAGGAGAATGGGAAAAAATATATGTGAGCTGGTCTACCTAGTGCCCAGACACGAGAGCTATGAAAATGATTAGGTACTAAAGAGTGTACCAACGTGCGAGTATACTTTTTGTCCTATACAATGGGAGTTGGCTAAAATAAGCGAGCAAAAAAATAAGAAAAACACTTTGCAAATTCAAGTAAACATAGACGGATTGTTTTATATTTTGTAAACGATATACTGGCTTAACCCCATGGTTTGCAGTTCTGTGTCCATTTTCAAAAATGATGCACTAATTAAGCTTTCTAACGTTGTATACCTCAAATGTGGGCTCTAGACGCACAATTATTCCCATTCATTAAATTCGCTAAATCGAATAAAAAAAAATTAGAATTTTCATACTGTTAGGCGATTTATTCGCCCATCATTATGTTATTCGATATTTTTCCCCATTCGTATAAAAGTTCCTTTATTTTGTGTTCTAATCAGTTCATCGAAAGTGACCAATACCGTCATTTCAATGGAACGATATTGCAATTAATTTTAGCTCTAATTGCAATCTTTGTTGCTATATAGTGCCTTAATCCCACGGCTTACAGCTTTGTGTCCGTACAAAAAAATGATCTACTAGGGCTAAGCTTTCCAACGATATATATCTCATTCGTGGGCAATAGGTAGACTAAAATGTCCATTATCCTTTATAGCTGCAATGAAAGAAATAACAAATACAAACACGAATCACGAAAAAATGTAACTTTTACGACAGAAATTATTGCTCTTGTCATTTAATTATGTGCGAAAAAAGAGTGGAGACTTTTCCAAATAATCTGCTACAATTATCAATTTCACTCATTGAACATAGAGAGCACACTGCAAATCGAAATGCAGAATGAAATTTTTCGTTTATGATTTCGGTGTGTCATTTTTGTATGGAATTTTATAGAAAAATTATAAAAAATAGTTTTCAAAATGCGACCTTTTATAGGTGTTTGAAACGTCACATAATTTAGAAGTTAATGCTTATTTTAACCTTTGAATAGGTGTATTTCGAAAACTATAAAAGATATCACAAAATTTGCTTGGTACAAAATTTGACATTAAGGGGAACGTACAAAAAGTTTTTTAATAATTTATTTTAAGAACCTTACACCATATTTCAGAAAGTGGGCCTCTGATTCCTCAACTGAGCAAACAGAACACCCTCATATATCATTATTGTCTTGGCTTCACCCAACTTACGAACAAAATGTTTGTCACATTTTATGCGAACCAAAAGGACTGTTGAACTTAAATGTTCACTCACTTTTTACTTAAAAATCATTTCATTAAACAAACATTTACCCCGTTTATAAACAGAATCGAGAGCTCGAGTTGGATTAGTGTCGGATTTTCGACCCAGGTGTTTGGTCACGTGAGCTGAGAGACCCATTTGAAGTTGAGTTGATATGGCGTTGAGATTACATTTAATTGAATGGCAACAATATATTTATTTTACACAAAAACAGTTCAAATTAAATGAATTTTAGTACATACTTCACATAGCAAAAACACTGTGGTGAACACATCCTCAAGACCGACTCTTCGACCCAGGTTTTTTTATCAACAATTTCGACTCGACTCCGCTTCTGAAGTGTAATCGAGTCGGTTGAAGCTCATTTCAAGTCAACGCAGGTATACAAAAGGGCCAAGCGAGCTTGAAGCTCGCTCGAATACCTCATGTAAACCGGGTAGTTAAAAATATACGTGAAAAGAATTAAATTAAAAAATAATTATTTTTGCGACATCTGATTTACCGTCATAAATGCATTAAATGTGATAATAATAATTGTTACTGCCAGAAGGAAAAGTTTTTCCGTATTTTGTCTATACTTTTTATTTAATTTTCTTACTTCTTTTATAAGTATTGGTTTTGATGTAGAAAATCTAATAAAAAGTATCTGCAATCTTCACTTTCATTAAAATTGTTATCTATCTTTCATTTTCATCAAGGCAAATCTAACTTGAATGTTGTTTCCTTCTTGATGCTTTATTTTCCTCTTAAAATGCAATAATAATTGGAAAAAAAAACTTTTTTTTAATGAGCCAGGACGCTTATTAAGCATGCACTAATTTCTGTAATCTTTGGAGAAGATGTGTTTGAAGAATTTAGCAAAGTGATGAAAAATAAGATGAAGACGTAGAAGAAGAATAAAAAAAAATTGCAAAAAACTTTTTTAATTGACTGGCAACTCTCCAAGGAGCCAATATAGGAGTAAGAGAGAACATCAGAGTGTAGAAACAAGCTTCAAACGACCATCTTAAAATGGGTGTTTATTTCAACGTCAGCCTTGAAATGGTCGCTTGGCAATGACTGTAGGAATAAACTTAAGGCCCCATCTATATTTTTTTTTCTAACTCAACACTCTCTCTCTCTACTCCTGCTGCGTAAGTATACTCTATCATAACACCCGCCACCCGCTGCCTCTAACACAAAGTATAAACATAATGAATTTTCTTTACTTTTAGACAAGGATAAACTCTTGGAATATAAATTGTATTCTATATAGATATAATTTTGCTCCTTATTGTTTTCTTTAGATCTTTTTTTTTTTTGTTAGTTTGTTTCACTCTTGAAGTGCTGTGATTTCTTTTGGACATGTCCTTCGAGCAAAAAAAAAAAATAAGGAAACAAAGCAAAAGACTCACAACACAAAATAAAGTTTAGATTTTATTGTTTCTATTTTAATAGGACTTTATTTTTTTTCTGTCTCTTCTTTCAATTGAGTGACAAAGGCGGTTGTTGCTGCTAGATACAGGAAAGAAGACAAACAAAAAAAAGTATATCTTTGAGAAGGTGTCTTAGTTAATTTCACTTTACATTTTCTTTTTGCTTTTGCACTTTTATTTTTTTTTATATATTTAAGCACTGAATGGAAGCGAATTCAATGGAAAGTCGTCTTTTAAGTGTCAAACTGACAGGAAGAAGAAAAGTAAAATAAGAAAAAAAAAGAAGAGAAAAGATAGAAGCGAATATAAAAGAAGTAAAAATGGAGCAAGAAAGCTTCCATCTTATTCCCTTTAGGTGACAATTGAGATAGGCAATTGCCCTAAGCGTTATGTGCTTCGCATTGTTCGCCACTGAATTGTCCTTCTGAGCCTTCTGGCTGAAAAAATTTTTCTATAATCATTTTTGTGGGTGTGTGTTTCCGTCTGTATATGTATGTATATTTTTTAATCTAGCGATTACCGAGGTGATTTTTTTTTATATTTTTGTCAGATATAAGGTTGAATGGGAATGGAAAATAGATGATATTTTATAATGATTTTCACTTTGCAAACAACAATTTTTTTTTTACTCCTAAAAATCTGCCACCGTTAATTTGCATAAGTAATTCAAATTGATTTAGAACCACCTAAAGAAGACTGATGATCGGGTTGCCACTTGTGAAATAGCTATAAATTCAGCCAAAAAATAACTCGGTGGTAAAACAATTTACTTGTTGTTGTTTCATTCAAGAATTAAAATGATTTTTAAAAATAGAATTATTTCTTGTAGCTCCCTTTCTTTCTTCCTAAAAGTCATCCCTTCTCTTTCGTGAATTAATTCTTTTTTGCGCTCGTGTATCCCAGCACTAAGTCAACAAAAACAAGTTATTTATATCGAAAAAAAAGTTTTAAGAAATTATCCCCATTTGAATATCCAACTAGACTTCCTTCTGTTCAATTTTTTTTATAATTCATAGAGAACAATAGTTGTTGTTAACGATAATACAAATTTTGTAAATATGATTCTTGATCACATTTGAGTTATTATAACCCAAAAAAGTAATACGTATACGTACTTTTTTTTTAATATTATTGTATGTTATGTTCCTTCATCTTTGCTTATGCCCTTAAATTTGCTGTCACTTTGACCAAATATTTTAAATAAACCTAGAGCTCATAAATCAAAAAATTAATTTTCATATTTAAATAAATGTCCACCGATTTCTTTTGGGTTCAACGGTTAGGAAGTTTGCAACTCCAAAAATGTTCGCACTTTTTCCCATACAAAATTTGTAAAGAAAAAAAAAATTAAAAAAACAAATAGCAATGAAGGACATCTAAACGTTTAAATTCTAAGTGATTTTATTTTAAAGAATTATTTAGTTCTGAGCGGCAATTTTATTCATGCTATAATCAAAGTAACAACAACTTCCTTTAATTTATGGCCCACATCAATGCACAATTTTAAAAGATTAGCAAATAACAAATTACCTCATATTTTATTTAATATTAAACTAATGTATCATCACTATGTAAAATAAAAAATTAAATCAACCACTTTAAATTGAGCTAAAATTAGTTAACGGAGACAATTTGCAAAACGTGAAAAGTGTTTTAAAATAAAAGGTAAGATACGCCTACTTGAAAATAAAAATGAAATAAAAGGAATTATACGCCCTTATATTTTGTTTTTGTCCACAGGCAAGCAGGATGGAAATAAAAATAGGCAACATTAACTTTTTCGTAAATAAGATTTATTCGTTGCCTTTTCACTTTGCCCATTTGTCACCTTGTAACCTCCCAAGGCGACTAGGCCCAAATGAGGTTATTTTCTTTTTTGTATAAGTAAATATATATGTATAATGTTTTTTCCGTTCTCATTAAAATATTACTAAGCCAATTACACAAAATTTAACACAAAAATCCTAAGAATAGAAAATTAAAAGCGACACACAAAATTGCTTATGCCAGCCCGTGGCCTAAAGTGGCTCCAAAAACATTTTAGATTTAGAAAGGAAAAGAATCCTACCCTCACACCCGCTGCGCTGGGGGTGATTTAAATAAATAACAAAACATTCAGAAAAATTTTATAAAGGTCAAAAGGTTGTGCGGTTATTTCATATTGAGAGCTTTAAGAAGGCAATGTGGTTAATTACCATATTTGTAGTCTTTTGCGTTTGTAATCGTATTTTTTTTGTTATTTTTTGTTTTGTACGGTAAAAAGGTCTAGTGGTTTCAATAGCGAGGGTTTCCATAATTAATCGCCTTTAAAGTTACATTAGATTAGATAACTAACCTACCTTATTTTTATTTTTGTTTTTATTTAAAAAAAAAAAAATTGAAGGAAAAAAATAATGTAAATAAGGGTGAAGTTTAGATAATTTGTTATTGTTAAAATGAAATATTGACTTACAATTTTTAACAGGAATATTAACGGCAATAAAATATTTCCTTGGATTACTGTAAATAAAATAGAGAAAATGTATTAATATACTTAGCTATGTTATGTCTATTAAACATTATATATTTTTATATTATATTAGCCGTGTTTTTTGAGAGAGTGTATAGCAAATTAGCAAACATTTTATAAGCAAAACTATAACAAAGCAAATTATTATAAAGAATTTTGTTCGTGATTTTCATGTAAACAAATTTGCTGGGTTGCTATCAACTCTCTCATAAAACACGGCAATTATATTTTTATATAAACTAGTATATTTATATAAACTAGCAGTGAGCGAATATTCGACCAGCGAAACAAACACCAAATTCATGGATACGTGTCATAGATTATCTTTTTTACTACTTTGTATAAGATTCATGACAATTTTGAAAATTTTAGAAAAGCAAAACTAATTAAAAATAAAATGTACGGATACGTACATTCCTTCAGCATTCGTTCAAATTTTCTCTTGAACTTACAAACAAAAAAAAAATAACGTTGTCTCTTATTTGTTAAATACTTCGTTCATTACCTATTCAATAGTAAACATTAATTCATCTATAAAGCGCGCATTACACTTCTTTATTTTCTTAGTTAAACTAAATTTCGTTCTGCTTAAATTATGAAAATATAAATTAATGAAAATATAAATTCGAAATTACGTACACCCTGGCGCCTGGCGTCACCCTGGCGTATACGTACTTTTTTTAAATTTGTTAATTAAATGAGTGCCAAACTGTATAGCTTTAAAAAAAATATGAAAATTTGATCCCGCTTAGTAAGTTCAAATTGGACGGATATAATTCACCTAATTTTTTGCCTTTTTAAAAGTACTCAAGCTAACATTACTCTTAAGTTAAGTTAAACCAATCTTTTTAATAAATATGAATTTTTTTTGGCTAGTACCCACATACCAAAACTTCGAACAACCATTGGTTTTAATGCTTAAAAAGAGTTGCGGGAGCAAGACAGTGAACACATAAAACCTGTGAACACAACCCCTGAAGCGGGCCACCCAAGGTACGCAGATGCTCAAAAAAAATGTTATAAAATGTTCAAAATGAATTATGAAAACAAAACATTTCAGACTTTTACCAATGTTGTTGAAAAAAATCTAAGCTTTACCGGTGAACTCTAGAACGTACTTATTTTAGAGTAAGGTTTTTAAAATAACTTATCCCGAGTTCGTGAGCGTAAACATCCTAAATCACTGCCACACTCAAGTCCAATTTATGCAGGCAAGTATGGTCCTTTTTAAATAAATGTTACTCTTTTAAAAGTGCTCATGTTTGTTTTCAGCAATGATATCAAATTTTAGCAAAAATGTACATTAATACTAAAATAAGTTCGCGATTGTTTTAACATTGATTCTGAATGTTAACTTTTATGAAGTCGGGGGACATCTTGCAACATAACGTGTTTATCTAGTGGCCCTGGGAAATACAGAAATAAAAACTGGTTCATATTGAGAAATACGAACGGTGACAAATTAACTTTTATTTCACACAAACTCACTTTTTTTAAATACTGTCAAAAATATACATGTATGTATGTAAATATGTCGTACAAACGAAATATTTATTTTTTGGGTAACCATTGGGTAGGTTCAGAGAACTTAGGGGACTTGCAAGTAGGGCAAATTTCTAGAATGTAATTGGCCAGCTGTCATAAGTTCCCTTCATTTGAATTAATTTTTCGACAGCTGACCAATCACAGTCTAGAAATTTGCCTTACTTGCAAGCAAAATATACATGTATCTATGTAAATATGTCGTACAAACGAAATATTTATTTTTTTGGGTCACCATTGGGTAGGTTCAGAGAACTTAGGGTTGTCCGAACCTACCCATTGTTTGGCAAAATTCATTTGGCATTTCATTATTTCGCTTTAGTCGTTAAATATATTGCTTAATTCGCAAATGTCAATTGGCAATTTACGTTTTCCTTTTTATTCGATATGTTTTTAAGTCAATACGCAATTAACAATTCGCGGTTTTATCATTCGCTTTTTGTCAAAAATATTTTTGATCATTTCGCAAGATTAATTTGGCAATTTGCTCTTTAGCTTTTTGTTGCTTAAGATTTTATTATTTGACCAAGGGTTCATTTCGCGAAATGACGTTTCGCCGTTTTATTGTTTTGCCTAATATCGTTAAGCCGTTTAATTATTTCGCTGGTGGATCGTTTCGCCGTTTAGTGATTATTTGTAAATAATTATCCCTATTTTTGTTTGAAATAAAAGAATGTATATAAAGTCTCATTTTGAATAATAAAACTAATCATGTGTCTTGTTCTTTTGTTCATCATGTTTTGGTAGGTAGGTATGTAAACGTATGCGAAGGATTTTTATATTTCAGCATGGAGTAGGTACATTCTTACAACAAGTGGGCATTTGATTACTTCTTGTATTATATAGGTAATCCCTGAATAACATTTTGTTATTTTGCTTATTTTATTAAGTATTTTGTTGTTTTGCTATTGTTTATTTGGTATTGGTTAAAGGCATTTATTAAATAAAGAGAATATAAATATAACTTAACATCTAATTATAATAGCATTGAACTACCAACAGCTTTTTGAAGTTCTCAGGTAACAGCCTTTAAAGATTCTCTCTTAGAAACGTCTTAAATGATCTAAAGGACCTTTTTACTTGAGGAGAAACGAGTGAAGCCCATTTTAAACTCTCTATTCTCTACATCATTCACTTCAGCATTTTCGAAAATTGTGGATGAGTTGACGTCGCCATTTATTACAGCATTTGCTCAATAATTTTAAGTCCACGATTTACATTAAAAACAGTAGTGAACTTTTTCAACGCTTCATTTACAATTATTGGCCCTTTCGATTATTCCAGATTTTCATTGATATTTGCAGTGCGAGAAAATGCACGATCATTCATAGAGAAATGCAAAGATCTAGTTTTTATGAGTAAAAAAAACAAAAAAAGGACAAGAAATTTTACTTAGAAAAGATCATAGTAACTTTTTCTACAGTCTACACTACTTTCTTTCTTCTTCTTGTATTTTGAGGGCAAACAAATTTGTTTTCTGTGCACTTTGTTTTTAAGTGAAATATCCTCAACTGGAAATGGAAAAACTACATGTAGTTTGTATTTGTAGAATTAGTTTGAAGATTTTTTGTTTAACTTTGATAAAAAAAAGCAACAAGTCAAAATTGACAAAAAAAGACACTAACGGGTAAAAAAGTCATACAAAAAGCACTAACGGGTAAAAAAGGCAAAAAAAGACAAAATAAAATACATATATTTTGAATCAGGAGGACATGAATCGTGTTTGTATGAAGTCGATACTTTCTTACGATCACGCAATAAAAATAGGCAAAGTTAGCAAAATCCTTTCCTTGGTCATAACATTTTAAAAACGAAACGTTATTTGCAAAGTGTATTATGCGAAATAATAAAATGCCAAATAACAAAAATGCGAAACGAAAAACGGCGAAATGACCCTCCGCAAATCGTCAATTTGCCAAACAATTCTGACCATACCCAAATATTTTTGATTTTAAAGCTTAGTCTACTATTCTTCAACATTTATGTATTACCTATGGAAGTTAATTTTAGTCAAAAATATATAAAAATATTACTTTCTGTGCTTTACGGTAAAAAAAAAAAAGATATGGATTCCAAATTTTCCACCAAAAAATCCAAATCAATAATGGTCATCATCTCCCGATATTTCAGACTTTTAAGCCCAACCCTTCAAATGATAAAAATAATTTATCTGGAAAAATTCAAATGTCCATTAAATGCTTTAACAGCTACATACAGACATAATTTTTGGTTTCTGGACACCTGTGGGACATAACCTATCCAACGTTATATAATTTATGTAGTTCCGTTGAGTATTTACAGAGAAAAGTGTACCGTTAGGTTTTGCTTAGGTTTTGCTAAGCGTATTAATATATAGATCTTCTGCATATAAAAATGAATTCTATGAAAAAGTCGAACATATGCAAAAATGTTCTATGGAAATAAAACACTTTGAATAACAATGCAAGGAAAAATGTGTTTTCCTATGAAAGTACATTTCATTTAATAAAGAGCAGAAGCATTATTTTTATGAAAATCGGTCTAGTCAATTTTGAGAAAATTAATATTTTTTGTAACGCGTTTTTAACATGTGTTTGGAAGGTACTATAATTTTGTATTCAAATTTATTCCAGAAAGTGAAATGCCCTTTCTAAAAAATTTACTTCGTTTTCGAAGTACATATTGAGTTAAAAAAATTAATTTATATTTAATTTCAAAAGTCCTTTTTTTTAAATTGATATGCAGTATTATTTATTAGAAAGTGTTCAAAATTATCAAGTTTCAAAAAAAAAAAAAATATTTACTAACACTTTTTCAAAAATGTTAATCTTCAAACAACAAGTTTTGAATTGAAAAAAAAAACAACTGCACCGTTTTCGAGAAAATCTAAATACTACAAAAATAGTTCTACATGAAGGACCATTTAAACCATTTTGCGGAATTTTTTTTAATATACAAATAATATTATATTGTATTTGTAAAATAAATTGTATGTCAGTCATGTGTGTACAATGGACAAGTTTGGATGAAATAGTTTCGTAGTAATAATTATCTTAACATTCCACTTAATGTATTGTATCGTAGATTTTTATTTAACAGAACGTAATTAAGGACGAAACTCCTTTGTTTTTTTTTTTAATTCAAAAAACCTTTATTATGTCCGAGTAGGTTTATAACTACAAATCTAAGCATGAAAATATGCAAATATGAAAATATAAGTAGAAAAATCTTTATTAATTCTCATTTTATTTATCTATTCAACTTACTGTCGTATCATCCAGCCCATGATAGGTTCTTTTTTTCACATTTGAGCTAATTGGGTCAGAAAATCTTTGAAAGAAAATGAAAGGATGTTTTTCCCTTCTAGGCATTTTTAGTGAACCTTGAATCAAGAGCAAGAACACATTAAAGTCTAGTGGCAGAGATGTTTAAAGAACAGACGACTGATGTTTGCTTTTTATTTGAAAGTGTAACTTTTCTTTTTGCCTTCTTTTTTCAACGTTTTGCTGTACTTATGTGTATGGCACTTAGCCAAGGACTTGCTCTTAATTATTGGGTCTGGTTTAATTGTATGAGTTTGAATTAGGAGGCATGCTGTTTTTTTTTTTTGATATGATTTATTGACTTAAGTAATATATTCAATAAAATATGCACTTTTCGAGTGATATTATAAGCTAAAAGGTGCAGCTTGGCTCGGTATAATAAAAAGCAATCCTAAAAGAGGGGGAAATCCGTTTAGGGAGGAGGGACAATTTTCTTAAAAATTGACTTAAAACAGAAAAACAAATTAAAAAAAAAAAAAATTGTATACTGAAAATTTGAAAAATAAATTAAAAAATATTTTAAACAACTTTTTTTTTTCAAAATAACATAATTTACATATACATAATTAAGTAACTGTAATTTTTCTTTTCAAACTTCAATGCTCTTATCAATTTTTGATCCAATATTTTAAGTCTTATAAATTTTGAGTTTAAAAATGAATTTTTAAGAAGCAGTCTACTAAGGCCAATTTTTCAATATTCAGTTAAACCTCAGATGGTGTATATTAATTCTTCAAATAAAATAAAAATGTGTTCCTGTTGCTATAAGTATCTTATATTAATTCCTTTGATAGTTAAATAACATTTGCTTAAAGAAAATAGAGGAATTGACGTATGGCTACAAAAAAATGGGCACGACTGGATCGCACAAAACTTTCTCTCGTAGCTTAAAACTTTAACGTAGCTTGAAATAGTCAACTTACATATGTATTGGTTCCATAACATTATGATATAATTAAAAAAAAAGTTTGAAAAACAATTAATGATTACTATGAATTGTTATAATTAGTTATTTTAATAGCTAAAACAGATAGAGCTCAAAAAAAGTATGCCATCTGATTTGTTTAATAAATATGAATTTATGAAAAAAAAAAAAAAAAAAAAATCGTTAGAGCGGTTTTTTTTTAAATTACATTTTTTAAAATAAAATTTGGTATGCCAAGTTTTAGTATTTAATAAAATACAATTTTTCACAAAACCAAAAAAAAAATTCATTAACCCGTTTTCAAGATATTGAATTTTCAAAAAAAAAAATTCAATATTTTTTTTAAAAATCCAAAAATAATTTTTTCGAAAATTTTTATATGCAAAATTAAACCTTTTGCATAAAAATTTAAGTTGAAATCGGTGAAGTAGTTAACGAGAAATTTGAAAACCAAAAAATCGGTTGTATGACAGGTACCGTTAATAACCGTTATACATTTTTTTTTTCTACCAAAATATTTATTTTAGTAATTATATAATTAATAATATAATTTTAGTAATTTTAGTATCTCTTAATATTTTTTTGAAAATCGTTAGAGCTGTTTTTGATATAAATCATTTTTGGTATATTGGCTGTATGATAGGTACCTTTAGTGTTTGAGCTAAAAAAAAAAATTCAATTTCCCCTCTAGGGAATGACATAAGAACCTTAAGTCCAAAGTTTGAAGAAAATCGCTTCAGCCGTTTAGGCTGCAGGTCGAGGTACAGACAGACGGACAGACGGACAGATGGACAGACGGACAGATGGACAGACGGACAGACAGACAGACAGAATTGCGAGACCCACTTTTTTCGCGTTCTCTATCGTCGTAATGTCAGGGAAAATTATCATCTCGAATTTTTTTTATGTACGAATCCTAAACTTGCCGTATACTACGTATATCGCAAGTAAAAAGTTACTTACATATTATTGTGAGTTTTTATTTGTATGTTTACAATTTGGTTTAAGTTGTAGGTCATTTGTTTTAATATTTTTTTGTATTCTATCGACCCAGCCTCCAAGTTCTAGCTTTTTGTCCCACCTTATTTGAATCACTCTGAAGTTTCTACAAAATAGATTATAGCTTGGTAAAATTGTCTTTTTTTTTTTACAAAAGATTATACATAAATTGTTTTAGAAATATTGGTAAAATATTTCTGATTAAAAAAATTATTTTTTGTAGTTTTGTGTGGCTACGCATTTTCCTAAGCAAATTAAACAATTTTCGGACATATGTATGTACCAATTAGTTGCAGATACCTTATTTAAGCGGACAGATGCATTAAAAGGACAAAATCTCACGACTGTGGATCTAGGATTTAAATTCCATACATTGTTTTATGTTATGTTCCTTTATGCGGACACACCCTTGAGCGGACGTGGACAAGAATATCAGCCGTAATTTTGTGAACTAATTCTCTTAGGTGGATACAAACTTCAGTAATTTGGGGTTTCATACCCAGTTTTAATAAAAAATATATTGTTCGTCTCATTTCTTCGGTTTTGTATCCATCAGTCAAGTATTTCAAAATTAATGTACAAAAATAAAACTTTGGCATTAAATGCAAATAAAATTAAAAAAATTCAGAGTAAGGGCACAAACATGAAATTTCATCATTTCTTCCCTTGATCGAACAACTGAAACGGACAAAATGTTGTCAAATTCGCTGTCCGAGGGTGGGGCTTATTTTGGTAATGTTTAAATTTCTTTCGACCCCCCCCCCTTCAAGTGATCATACAAATGTAAGAAAAATGAGTGCAAAATTTAATTAGAAATTAAAACCAATTTAAGATAAAAATTAACAAAGTATAGAACTACTCCTATCTACAAAAGCATACCATGCATGATAATTACCCATATTGTATGTTAAAAAATCTCTTCACCGATACAGCATAGTTTTGAGGAATTTTATTCTACGTCTTATCACACAAACTATTCGAAAACTACCCATCCCCTTAATTAATTAAACAAAAATAATGATAATAAAATACAAATAGCACACAAGACTTCAATCAAGAAAAGAAAACCTTCTTCCGTATTCTAGCCCAAAAACACTTAACCCTTTTTTATTCCCCGAAACTACTGATAATGCAATGTGCTTGTTTGCACCATCATACACCAAGCACTTTAGTTGATACTTAACCACAAGCTGTCTCCTTACCTGTCGGATTTTTGCATTGCAAAATTGCACTACTTTTCGCAAAAAAAAAAAATAGAAACACAGCACCGACATCACATCAGCAAGAGCGCGCGATACAAGAAACGAAATAATTTAACGCAAAAAAAGAAAAGCGACTGGAAAAAAAAATAAAACCATTGAGCAACACACTATATTTCTATAGAATTCCACACTGCACCGCAAAACCCTAATTAACTGAAATTCACTCCATTAAAAAGGATGCGCACCACTCGGGCAGGCAAAAGTGGGAAATTAAATGAAAGACATAATGGTTCCGCACTATACAAACTGAATACAACAAAAAAATAAAATCCCACAAATTTACACTTTTGCCTGCTACAACCTGATGTACATTCAAGTTTATACTTTTTTTTAATTTTTTAAACTCTCAACAAAAAGCTTTAAATTTTAAACAATGCCGGCGAAATAATTGCCAACAGAATGCGCCACATATACATTAAAAAAAAAAAGAAAAATTAAAACACCCGCGCGCAATAACAATGCGTTCGTATATAGAGTTCGACTGCAAATTGCGGACTACTGCACAATTTAAATGAATAAAAACTGTGAAACAAACTCCTTTTGTAGATATTATCATCATCATCGTATCCACCCGAAAAAAGAGGGCAAAACATACAAAGGAATGTGCAAAACGCCCATCACAATCCTCTACTATATACCCATGCCCATCCTCAAGTCGCTGTACCCCATCCCAAATGTGGCTTACCGAAACTAATTAAAAAGCATAATCCTTCTTCTCTTGTAAAGGAGGGTATACTATTACCTCTGTGTTGGGTAGGGTGTACCAGTACCTATGAACCTACCAACTCCAACTTTGTTGTTCGCTTTGTTTGTCGAAATTATCTACTAAAACTCAATATATTCCAAACTCAAACCGAAATCAGCGTTTTACTGGAAAATTCGTATTTTATACGCTCCAAACCGGCGACTACGATGACGGCGGCGTTCGTTGATGTCGGAAGCAAGCTATCCACCGCAGATAGATATCTACTCACTTCACTGCCGAAGAGTATCTCTACAATGACCTTTAATTATTCGCTGGAGAAACATTTTGCCTCGATGATACGAGCTGGTTGGCTGGCATCCACCGAAAATTCATCTTTTTTTGTCTATTTTTGGAATACGCGCGCCGTCTACCACAGTAATCATCATTCCTGACTCAGGTCCTTCGTAGGAATTCGTGTGGGCGTATTTTAATTAAATGGGGCCTGTCTTGTAATAGGGCTACGAGCTAAATGCTACAGTAATAAAATTATAGGACGTGTACAACAAACGGCCTTTCAATGCAACCCAGAGCACTTGCTTGGAAGATAAAAGAAATATGGCATCAGTGGGTATAGTTATAAAACTCTAAGGATGGTGATGTACAATCGAAGCAGAGGAATACTAAAATCAGTGCAGTCAGAGTGGGGCTTGAACATCTACATTTCTTAAAAAGCATCGTGACATAATCACAACTTTCTCCCAGTATCACTGTTGAAATACTTAATTTAATTTGGGCTAAATTATTAAAATTTATGGGAATTTCAAAAATATTCTTTAAATTGAAATGTGCTATAAATATAAGTTCCTAAAAAACAAGAAATACTACCTCAAGGAAATCTTAACATTATTTATTAGTTTTAAAATAAAACTTAACGCTAAGATATTTTGACTTCCCCAGTTCTGTAGTCTAAAGCTAAGATAGCCTGCGCTAATGAGTTGAACTTTGAGTTACGTTCAAGAATTTAAAGCCGTCAGTGGTATACTTCTACCCAACCCGTTTATTTCTTTATTTTTTTCTAAAACACTTTTTTTACAGGAGATTGTTTTTTTTTAATGTTCAAAAAGAGCAGTAGGTATGTTGCACAAGAGGTTGGTACAAGGTCACTTGAAATTGATTGAATAATAAATTGTTAAACAAATTGAAACAGCTAAACAAATTTGGATACAAAAATAAAATTACCTTAAATTTCACTAACCATTAAGTTTCTTTTTTTAATGTCTTGTATGACTTTAAGGTCAATTAGGACAAAAATAAGCCAGTGGGATCAGGGACAAGTTATATACCTACCTAATGCATCCAGGGGAGATTTTGGTATCTTTATAATAATGAACAATTGGATTTTATATACATACATAGCTAGGTTGGCTAGACCATGACAATGACGGCTATCAACGTGACAAACCAAGTTAATTTAACCTAATTGCTATCCAGACCAATCAACGTCTTTGATTGTCTCCAACAATGAGATGTTCTAGCCTGAATTATTCTCTTCAACTTGGCAGGGGAAATACAAGGCTTTTCGTGACTCTGACACGTCAACACGAGGACAGCTCATAAATACTTCTTACGTACGTGGCATGAAAACTGAGTCCATGTTTGTTAGCATCGTTTGGTCAAACAATCAAGGTAATGAAGGATGAAGTTTGAGGTAGTGCAATCATTGAATTGACTTGTGTCAAGCACTAGATAAAGAAAAATCTATTTAACTTTCAATTTATTTAAGCAGATGTATATTGTACACTACGTAACTATGTTAATAACAACACCTACCTACTGATAAATAAAGACTTTTTTAGTATACATATAGCTCTACTACATGGAAATGAAATGCATGACTGCTTGTTATTTTTGCTCTAGGAAGATAATGTGGCTATAAGCAATTATAGTCATGAAGTTCCATTCGGTAGTTAATTAAAACAAATGCAAATGTAATTAGCCGGATTAAAACGAGTGACAAAATTTCAGTTTTTCTGTCATTATCTATTTATGTAGGTATACGCATCCATTTTTTTGTCATTTAACAAAACAATGACAAACATATTTACATTGAAAGAAATAATGACAGTTTGTCACTTTTATAAATCCGATTTTGTTTTTGGAAAAATGGACACGACTGGATCGCACAAACTTGCTCTCGTAGATAACAACTTTAACGTAGCTAGAAATTGATGATGTACAAATACGTATATAGGTATTGGTTCCAAAATATTATGATATTATATGATGAAAAAAAAAATGAAACAAATTATTACTACAAATTACTATAAAATGAAGTATGCCATCTGATTTGTTTGATAAATACCAATTTATAAAAGAAAATCTTAAAAATTAATTTTTTACATATGTATGTACATATAATATTTTTTGTTATTTTCAAAAATAAAATCTGGTATGCCAATATTTGGTATTTAATAAAATAAAATTTTATACAAAATAAAAACAATAAGAACAAGACATCATACTTAAAAGCGCTTATAAAAATGCTGATGCTCCAAATGCATTTAATAAACAAATAACACATCTCGATCTGTGACGTCAGTGGTCTAAAGCGGTGGAGTGCGTAGTGCACCAACTGCTAAGACTGAGCAAATCTGATATGCGTAGGTTCGAATCCTATGGTGTGCATAAAAAGTTTTTCAAATAAAATTGGATTAAAGCTCAGCACCACAAAAAGGAGACTGATGAGTGCAAAAGTGGCAAAGCACGAAATAGCTATATCTCCATCCAAAAAATTGGTGGTAGCGCCTTTAAGTTGTTGTTGTTGTTCAAAAATTCAATGAAATTGACGGAATAAAGAATGGTCAAGCCTAATAAGCTGACATTCTAGTACGTATAGTACAATAATAACAATAAAAACAATATTCATTAGCCCGTTTTCAAGATACTGAATTTTCAATAAAAAAATTTCCATATTTTTTTTTTAATTCCAGAATTATGAAATAATGAAAAACTCTTTTACACATAGTTTTGAAAATAAAGACCAATTCGTTTTAAATTTTCAAAAAAAAATTTTGATTTATTTTTTAATTTTCAATTTTTTTTTTTTTTATTTTGGTTCGCAATAATGGTTATACCTTTTAGAAGTCTTACCGTAAGAAAAATGAAAATTTTCAACTCAACTGTATTTTTTGGAACAAAATCCTTGGACCCAATTTTGAGAAAAATATTATTTTCCTTTTTGGCGAAAAAAATTGTATGGCAGGTACCGTTATTTTTGGTCCTAAAAAAAATTTAAAAAAAAAGTCTGGGCATATTAGTCAAAAAACACTATATCCCACGTTTGAAGAAAATCCCTCCAGCAGTTTAGGCTGTACAGGCAAGGACAGACAGACTGACAGACAGACAGAATTGCAAGACCCAGTTTTTTCGCGTTCTCTATCATCGTTATGTTAGGGAAAATTATTATCTCGGGTTCGATTTTTTTTATGAATCCATAACCTACCAGTTAGTACCATTGAGTTTATACACATAAAGGTACCACCTTAGCTAAACGAAATTGTAGTGTTAGGTCCAAACTAGAGGGCGATGCAAAAAATCAAGAACAAGAACCACAGATAATCAATACACGAACCATTTGCTCCTAAAGTTAGACTACTTTTGGAATCTTGTGAACTAAGTGGAACTGAACCACCTTTTTTATGAGACATTCATGTACGGGTATTAACCTTGGATGTTTTATATGGATTATTATATATATGGTATTAAGCAGAGTGAGTGAGCAGTGAGCTCATGAGTACCTACATACATGAGCAAAGGGAAGGTAGAACCATTGAGTTTATACACAAAGAGGCATAGAGGAACCACGTCAGAGTTATGATATCACCAATGCCCTTATTTTCATCTAGATAAAGAACCAGTGATAGGCAATCAAGAACCATTTTTTTCCTTAAGGTAGACTATTTCCTCACTATTTTAACAAATAGTCTACCTAAATGTGGAAATAGTCTACATCAAGGAGCAAATGGTTCTTGTATTGCCTATCACTGGTTCTTGTTCAAGATGAACAAAAAGTCTGGAAAAACTTGGCATCCAATGACATTTGTTCTTAGGAATATAGTCTTGCAAATTTTTAGAATAGTTGTTTCAGCTTTTTACGAAGTATAAAAAAATAATTAAAAAATTATGCAGTTTTCTCAACAAAAAAAGATATCACCCTCCAAATTTGGTCAAATAAAACGTATATATGCATATGTATATCAGTTGTAGATTTTGTAACATTATTTTAGAAAACTGCATCTTTTAATATGCAATTCTCTAAATATAATGTTTATTCAAAATCGATAATGCTGTTTCACAGACAATTTGAAAAACTGAACTTGCTGTATATCTGGTTTTGGCAGTTAAAAAAACTGCTTAAGTGCTCAGAAGCAATATCTCTTATTCACAAAAATATATGCACGACTGCATCGCACGAATTTGCTCTCGTATAGCTAACAACTTGAATGTAGCTAGACACTGACGGTGTAGATATAGTGATGATTCACTAATATTCTTATATCGTTAACGAAAAATTAATAAAAATATGTTAAACTATCAATTTTGAATTTTTTTGTTGATTTAATGCAAACAAATTTGAAAAAAAGTTAAAAATAAAAAAAAATATATTTTGTTTGATTTTATTTTTTCGTAAAAAAAATTATTTATACAAATTTCAAATGCAATATTTATTGTTGAATAACTTAGGAGTTCTGAATCGCAAAATATGGTATCCAGACGAGCGTTGCAAATCTACGCATCAGTCGACCTCCAGATAATAACTGATGTAAAAAAAAAAGCTCACCATTATGTGACGTCCTTTTAAAGTTTGTTAATTTATCAGTTTAAGACGGTTTTCGTAGGAGGAGTCTAAATGGGTCATCCCATCAAAAAGCAAATCTTTTAAATCTGGTGATGAACGGCTGCAATGCGCTGAATGCAGAAATGATGATAAGGTGAATTGACGGGGGAGGCATATTCAAGCAGAGGCCGCACAAAAGAATAATATAAAGATTTTGTTACGTGGGGATTTGGAAAATTCCTTGTACCAACGTTTGACGAATCTTAGAGTTCAATTAGTTCTAATAATAATAGAATTATAATGAGCTAGGAAATTTAGCTTATTGTCTAAATAATAAATAACTCCAGAAATGCGACAACCAAAACTTGTTCATTTTTCATGAGAGGGGGTGTTTTCGAGAATAAGTAATTAATTGAGTTAAGTTCTAGAAAATTATAAGTCTCCACCAGATAAATTATTTAAGTCAGTTTGTAGTAGCTGGACATCTGCTGAGCATGTTATGTATGTACTAAAGAAAGCTCAACGTGCATCGTTTAAACACTCAGCAGAAAGAGAAAGGGGGCAAAGGTGACTACCTTGTGGGACGCCTTATGTTGAGCATATCGGGTTGGAAGTGCCACCCCTAAACAAAACAGTGTACAGACGATCACATAAATAGAACTGAACTCAAGATATAAACGGAGATGGAAATCCATATTTTGCACTGATTCATGACAAGTATTATTGTAGTGCAAACAGTTCCTATGATAAATACTTACTTAAACTTAACGCGAAAGTCTTAAACATATCCGTTCGCTATCACGTATAATAAAATAAAAACACACTAAAGGGTATTGGCCCTTTCAAGCCGAATAGGTCTCTGAAAAATCAGTACAAATTTAGAGAGGACTTTTCGATAAATAATATATTTCATTAATTCCTGTCTATACTGAATATGAATAATCCCTGGCGGACTTGCTGCTGGAGCCTCGATTCACATAATCACATCATGCACGTTTAAATGCGCCCCTGCCCTCTGCGAAGATAAGTCTCGTTTCGAGTTGAATTCTTGTTTGAGTAGATTCATATGTGCGGTGTGGATACATTAATTATGTAGAATCCGTTGAATGCCCCGCCACGGTAGCAAAGTGCAAGTTCACGAGCTGTAGGGAATAATTAGGATGCAATATGTGGCACACACACATAGATACGTACTTGGTATATACGCATTGCAGTATACAAACAGCTCTCTCATTGAAGATAATTTTCATAATATCACAGAAATTTATGATTTTCACGAGCTGCTGGCAAGAGTTTCAAACGAGAACTTTTGTGTGTGGATCTCTAGTGAATAGCGAATGAGAATGCCGAACTGTGAGTGCTGGGTCGCTGGATGATGATGAAAATCGCAAGGAGTTTTAATCAAACTCCCACTTTGGTACCGCTTCGCAGTTCGACCAGGCTATTCCATCCATCCGCCATTGTGTGCTGCTATACGACCATACCACTACGACCTGCTACTTATTTGCTGCGCTGCATTATGATAATGTTTTGAGAATATTCTGGGGAATTTCAGCGCTATATTGAAATGCGTACAGCAAGTAATAGGGTTCGAAAAGTTTAATCAAAGCACGGCTATAGTGTCAGGGTGATGGCGACAAGTCAGAGTGGGAGTTGCCTCTGATTATAATTCGACATCCTCGCCCGCGCATACATTTATTTACACAAATGTTGTATGTATAAACTTGATGAGTTTAAGTTAAACGGAAAGTAAAAAAATTCCAGGGCGTGTGCGAGAAAAGTTCTGCGATGATGAGCACAGATTACAGATGAGTGTATCCATTTTAATGGAATTTTAATTATTTAATAAAAGGAATAAAATATGCTTCATTAAGATGAGGTAATGGTAATGGTATTGACAATGAGAATGGTAAAATGGTTTTGGGCAGAAAAGTAATTTAAATTGTTGTATTTATGAACTTTGATTTATTTGGCATTTTTAAAACTTCAGCACAGAAATCATAAAGTATATTGGTGTTTTTTTGGACACAAAAAATCAATAACTGATGCTTTTTGATCCTGTTTCTGTAGGATAAAAAATCAAGTCTTTTGTTAAAAAGTATAAGTTATTGTGAATTGATGCATTTTTATTATTGTGAGACATCAATAAATGAAGTAAATATGGAAAAAAGGGAGAATTCACGAAATATTAAATAGCAAGTTCAAATAACAAAAATATGTGTTTTCTGTAAACTTTGTGTCAGTGCTTTTCAATCACTTAGTTACATTTCAATGAGAGAAACAAAACTTGTCTTATTGAATTTTTTTTTCCAAGAAATTGACAATGGTTCAAAGGCATTTTGTTCAGAGAATAAATTGTATTTCTTGTAGTAGAGTTACCGTAGAAGAAATTTCATGAGGAATATCCTTATTTTTCCGAGCATAAAAATCAATAACCTTCAGCACTGTTAAGGAACCGTTATTGGTTGTACTTTTGTTTATACAGATACACCTCCCTTATATGACAATATCATGGGAAAGTTGTTTTATTATCTTTATCAGAAATTATACCGAGCAACGAGAACTAATGAAAAGAAACACTTTAACGAATCTTGTACAAATAAGTGTCCCACCAGTGAGTTTATAATTATTTTTTTTAATAGGGCGCGCATTAAAAGGGTTTTGACTACCCTTAATATGAACAAGCTCAGTGCGAGAGGTAGGAAAATAAGGAAGGATTTAAAGGAGATACCGAATACTGATGCACATTGGTTTTTAAGTTCTGAAGATCAAAGGTAAATCCAGGTAAAGCATTCCACATTCTTGTTGGGCTTAATATTTTTGATATAAATATGCGTAGTTGGCAGTAATCATCGAAGATTGTCTTCTTATTCGTATACAAAATTAAATTTTGGACTACTGACACTGAGTATAATTTTTCTACATTGTACCCATACCTATACCTACTACGGGATAAAATATTAAATTCACAAAATGTATGCTATTTGACGTTACCAAAGGATCCGTTTTCGTCCTTCGATTCTGTTTCGTAAAATTTTTCAACTAGCTAGGTACCTAACTAAAGTTAAAAAATCTGTTTTATATATGTAAACGAGTGTATACAAATATGTGTTAAGTGCTTAATATCTGAATTTTTACTTTTAAAGAAGTGTTTTAATGTTTCGAGTTCAATATGTTGGAACTTTATATTTCGTATGCTCTATATGTACCTTTAACGTGTGACAAAAAACTAAAGCGTGTAGGTTGAGTCTAGAGAATACAAAAATCGTATGGGAGGGGGCTGGGTGTTTGCATTCCCCCTCTCGTTAAGGCAGGAGGGCCAATTTTCTAAAATAAATTACTAAAAATAAAAACAAAAATAAAAAAAACAATGCAAACACTTAGAATCCATTGTTATCCTTTTTTGTTAGGCCAGCAATCCGTTTTATTTTCAAATAACCTTCTTTTAATGAACAATTTTTTGAAAAATTAATTATCAAACTCAAAATTCGAAGAAAAAAATTTCACACTAATTTTTTAACATTTTTACGTAATAAGTACTATTTTCGTTTTCAAAATTATATGCTCTAATTCTCAGTCAAACTTTGAAAACCAGACGGTTTTAGAACATTTACTTTTAGAGATATTAAAAACTAAAGAAATCAACTAATAAATTTAGCGGATTCTTCTTAATTTTTGAGAAAATTAATTTTAAATAAAGAAATACAAACTAAAGAAATTTACATAAATTAGCATGTACAATTCGTTATAAACAGTTTACAAAACGATTGGAAACGCTTCAAAATTTTGAAATTTTTTTTTGTATTTTATAAAAAAATATTACAGACATGTATAAACAAAGAAAATATAATATACAAAATGAGGGTTGGGGTCGAAATACAGTAAGTGACAAAATACTGTATGCCAAAATACTGTATGTCAAAATTGTGTATGTGCAAAATGCTGTATGAGCAAAATACTGTATGCTAAAATTCTACATAGCAAAATTCTGGTTGGTCAAAATACTGTAATTCAAAATTCTGTACATCAAAATTCTGTATCAAAACGATATTTCTTTTACAGCATTTTAACACAACTTTGAAATACAGATTATTAAACAGAGGTTTAATGACGTCATAACTTTTTCTTCGTAATAAATTATGCCTTATATTTTATGTTTACAAAGAATGGAGTTTTGTATGGTATTCATCGAAGCATTTTGGGTGAAGCTCGATATTACATTTCTTGCAGGAAAAAACTGATTGGTTTTGATGACAGTGTCTTTGAAACGCACCACTTAATTGGGGTTTTCTTCCGTTTGAATCACAGGTTCAGTGTTTTTTTCCGATCGCAACAAGGATCTTCAACAAACTTTCTAAATTCTACATATAGTTGCGGCATAGATGTTTGCTACGCAATTTTTTTGCAAATGCAATGTATGAACTAATTTGTGTGACGTAAAAAAATTGTCGAAAGTAACCGTGTGCTGACTTGGTATATCGATTTTCGAAAGTGATCTGAGTACAACATTTTCTCCCGATTTCAGAGGAGTTTCCACTACTTGCACCTCCATACGGAAACAATTGAAACAAGTGTCCATCACGTGAGCACAAGTTCCAATACTTATATCCAAAACGAATTCTCGAATTTCTTCTAATGATAATTTTATCTATTGAAAGGAAAATATTCCAAACTGCATAAATCTTTCATTGAGCATATTGTTGAGTGTTGTAACTTTAGCAAACTTTTATCTAGGATCGATTTTACTGTTATCACAAATGACCTGATTCTTTTAAAACGATCTCACCTCATGGTATTTTTTACTATATCGCTTCGAAGTACTAGTTAATTAGACCAATGTAAATCTAACTAGGGCAGTATGCATTCCAGACAAACACATTATTCCGATGAATTTACGAATTTCATTGACATCAGTTCTGAATGTTGGATTATTTTTCTCTACATTAGCATAGACATTTAAAAAAATAAAATTGACTATATCACTGTCAAATAATAATTCTAACATTTGCTGAGAAGAAAAGAATAGATTCTGAATGATATAAATCTTTTAAGCTTCTTTTATAAAACACAGAGATAAACACAGCTTATAAGTAAAAAATAAGTCAAGTGCAAAAAACTTATATTTGCGATCTTTTTTCCAAAACAGCGCGCATTTATGAATTAGTTAATTTTTTTTTCTTGGAATAAGAATATGCACTCGATTCATATAAATTACGTCAGCATTATTTAAAATATAATTTAAACCTTTATTTACCTGTAGCTGATATCATTTTGAATAATTAGGAATAATTTTGACGATATTTTTCAAAAGTTCCAAAATCATACTTCAAAATTTACAAAATTTACAAAAACACGAAAAATTTTGTTTAGAAAAAAATCCAAGAACAGGTCGATTATATAATTTAACTATCTCTCAAAGGCACTTTTCAGTTTATTTGAATTTATAATCAGTTAAGTTCCAGAAGTCTTCAAATATGACGTTGCGAAAACGCAACGCTAGCCGGAAATGGGTTAAATAGCTCAAACAGACACAGCTAAAAAAATAGTATGCCATCCAATTTTATTTTGGTAACAACATATGAATTTATGAAAAAAAAAATATCAAAAATCGTAAAAGCGGTTTTCTTAAAAATTAATTCTTTATATATAAAAATTCTTGAACATTTTTAAAAATAAAATTTGGTATCCGAACTTTTAGAATTAAATAAAATACAATTTTACACAAAATTCAAAAATATCTATTGACCCGTTTTCAATATATTGAATTTTCAAAAAAAAATTTCGATATTTTTTTTTAACATCCAAAAATTATTTTTTTCGAAAAAATGTATATGCAAAATTGTTTATATTATAAAGGACCTCTACATAAAAAATTTGATTGAAATCGGTATTGCCATAAACGAGAAATTTGAAATCCAAAAAATTGGTGCTGGTAGGGGAGACTGGGTACGGTTGAAACAATTTTGCTTATATCGTCCATAGTATTGCCATATGAACACCGAGCGATGTTGATGGTACTTTGAATGAAAGATCATGTTTTTATCCAGACATGGACAGGGTTATTTTAGAACCATGTGCATTATTTTAGGTTAACGTCAAATTAAAAAAAAAATCCAATTCGTTTCAACCGTACCCATAGCAGGGACGGTTGAAACAGTGATTGGGGTCAGTTGAAACAAACGTAAATAGTGCATGATATTACAAAGTTATGCATGTTTATGATTTTTTTTTTAAATTATAACGTTAATTATGACATTGTTTGACAAGATTTATTAGTCTTCAGTGTTTCAATGTGTCTCAAAAAAAAAAAAAAAAAAAAACAAAACAATAAAAATGAAATAATTTAAAAATAAAACGTTACTTTATTAAATAATTGAAAAGAAACTAAAAGAAAAGTTTTATTCAATTTTGATTGGTCAGAAACCAATAAAATTACCATTTCGGAATATTCCAGAACACAATTTTCGTACCCAGATACATTGTTTCCACCGTCCCCAACCCCTCCTGTAGGTAAACAAATATAAATTGTGTCGGTTACAATACTGACACACTGAAAATAGTCACCATATTCTACTCTATACTCTTCACTTCGATCACAAAAACATACTCAATACTCTCCAACAAATAGAAAATACGGTATTGGGAAAACATTCGAACAAAAAAACTTATTTTTGGTTGTCAAAAAGAAAAAAAATTTAATTTCTCTTCTAGGGAATCCCATAAGTACCATAAGTCCAAAGTTTTAAGAAAATCACATCAGCCGTTTAGGCTTCAGGTCGAGGTACAGACTGACGGACAGACACATAGATAGATAGAATTGCGACTTGCGAGACCCAATTTTTTTACGTTCTCTATCATCGTAATTTAAGTGAAAATTATTATCTCGAGTTCGATTTTTTGCACGAATTCTAAAGTTGCCCTATATATGTACATATATTGCAAGTGAAAATTAACACAATTTACAAATTTGTCCATTCTTCAAAATTTAAATTTAAAAAAAATCAAAAAAACAATATGTAAGCTTATTATTCAGAACATTTAAGTTGTAACGACAAACGTAGACAATCAAATCCTATCAGTTTGAAAAATTGAAGATAGGTAGCTCGTCTCCTTACGATTTTTTTGGTTAAATGCTGTAACAATTACAATTTAAGTTTAGTGCCTATATTTCTGTGTGAAAAAAATAGGAGTATCTATAATCTATATCTTGAAAAAAATAAATACCTAACCTATCGAAGTAGATATTTGTAATAGAAGGATACCGAAAGAGAGGAAATCTACACTTAGGTATCGGGGGAGGAAATGGAACTTCAGTTGATTTCGTTCGCAAAAATAAAATGAGAAAATTGATAAAAAAGCACTAATTATAATGAGATAGGTTTGTTGAAGTCCAAGTGTTAGATTCTTTTTAAAGATTCTAAAAAAAAAAGCTTTGTAGTCTGAAACTAAATTGGTTGGTATTTATTCTATAAAAAGCGACAACATAGACAAATTTCTAAGAACCAAAAATATATAACAATTTTTTGGAAATATATGATATGTTTAGCTAGGCACTACAAAAATGCGCCGCATTGCCTTAGGTTATAATGTTACATAAAAAAATAAAATATTTTCTATTTAATCAACGGCTTTTGGTAACATCATCACAAATTACACGCACATTATGGACATTATTTATCTTTAATATTATAAGCACATTTATTGTATAAGGCCTACAAATTCTTAAGCTGTGTACAAGAAAAAATGTATAAGTAGAATTTAATAACCGAGACAGAAATTCAGAGTTTTTTTCTGTCTGTATACCCTCTTTAACTTGATATCCTAGAGACATCTCATTTTTTTGTTTGTCACATAAAATACAAAAAAAAATATTATGTATATAAATACATATGTATGTATAAGTAGATATATATTGTATATGTAAGCAAACATCCTAAAACCCCAGCTTTCATCATTTGTCTCTTTTCCAACTTACTCGTCGGTTAATAGAAAGCAAAAAAATAAAAAAGAAAAAAAAAAAACAAAATCATCGTGTCCTTAAAACCTACTTGAGAGTGTTTTCTATTGCATTCATTAAGTAGATAGCAGCATGGCACCAAAAATATATACTCTTAAACTAACATTCAGATATCCTCTATATATACAGTTGCTATAGTAGGCGATGATGATGATGTGACGATGTTGGCCAATATCACCATCACAAGGACACAAACGTTTTTCTTCTATACTTCTTTTTCTTTTAGTTATGTTTTGTTTTATTTTTTTTTTTTTTTTCTAACACTAGCCTTAGTCTACTTAGTAGTAGTTATGGAATAGAAAATACTAATGGACCACCCAGGATATTTTAACAAATTCTATAGGTAAAAGGAGAAAGTTGCAAGAGAAAAAAAGATTCCCATATACCTACTCTTACTCCATTTCAATCATATTTCGTTTTATTTTTTGCGCCTTTTTTTCCGAAAGGTGTTGTCCTTGTTCTCATTTCAATTGAATAGAATTTTGTTTGTGTTTATTTTTAGGAGAAAGCAAATACGAAAGTATTAACAATTCAAACTTTTATCCTTACAGTCACTACTTTTCTCTGTTGGTGGTCGTGGTGATGGTAGGTACTGTGAAAACTTAACTAAGCGACCGTCCTTGATATTACGAAGGAACATACAGAATATTTTTGATGTTACCATAAATGTTATGCTTTTATCAATAGGACAATCTCGTTTTTGTCATTTAACATATGGATCCAGAGATAGTGTTTTCTGTGAAACAATACGAAATGAAAAAAAAAAAAAAAATTTAAAAAGGATTCCACATCCATAGGATCTTTGTATGGTTATCGACATATACCTATACCTTAATGATGGTGAGTATTGAAAGTTGAATTCATACGCTCTGATGGTGTGGAAGAAAGTAACCCTCACTTCACACAAATAATTATTAGAGGGGATACAAAAATTCCTTGTGTATACCCAAACGTGAAAATTCCAGGACCTCCATCATTTATGCTATACCCATTATATACCAATACAAATTCAGACATCCACAAAATGGCGATATTAATTCCTTCAAATGTAAGTCGGGGATACACAATATATTCCGTTTGTTTGGTGGGGGCCTTTTGTAAGGATAATGTTCCCCGCGTGCATCAGCTTCTTGTATATCCTTTCGAAATAGGAGGCGCAAAAAAAAAAACAATATTTAGTTTAGCCTATTGTTTTTTGGACAAAAGCAACCAACTGGATAACAAAACGAAGAGGATGCCAATCTGTTTCCCATATGATGGTAGGGGGCGAATGGGGCAAAGGATATGAGGTTTATCTAGGATATTGCGTTGTGTTCTATGAGTATTATGTGGCGATATTGTGTTTGCGTTTGCTTAAGTAGTTTCTGTTCCCTTTTCTACTTATTGTTCTTGTTTTCGTTTTATTTTTTGTTTGGTTTTGGGATGTATTGTTACTTTGTTTAGTGATTGTTGTACTCATTTTTTCACATCTAGATAACCCTACACATACACATGTAAGTTTATGTACAAATGTATAATAGTACCAATATATCCTTTTCTCTATAAAACATTGGTTTTGTATTAATTGCCCTGTATATATTTTGAAGAGATAAGAGATATTGAAAAAGATTCTCTAAATGTAGAACAGAACGATTCCTCTTTTGTATGATGGTTCATGTATTGATAAGATTTTATCCTTTCATTAAGTTTTTTTTTTTTTTTTTTTTTGAATAAGGACTAGATTTTCAGATGAGTGATTTGATGATTTTCTCTTGTGGTTAGTATTTGATGTTTAATCAAAGTTTTTGTTTTTGTATTTGTTAAATTTAGTGGAAAAAAGGAAACAAATTCTATACCATGTATGTATATACGAAAATAGATTTTACTAATATGGGTAAGTATTTGCGTGTTTGATGAGGAAACCAACATCATTAATCACTGCTAGGACCCAAACTATACCAAAATAAAAGCCTTTTCTTCGGTATAAATCAGAGGAATGATAGGGAACATATTCAAAATTAGTTTGAGTGAGTTCCGTTCTCGATTAAATAAAATAAAACAATGTACTTAAGAACTATATTTTTGGCACATCATAAAAAAACAACTACGTAAATGGTCATAAGAGGTCAACTTTCAACTAGTTTTATTTACTGGAAAGCCCTAAACAATTTGTTTAGAAAAATGTTTGGATGACCAACTTCATAGGTTCACCTTATGTAACAATTAACTGACCTTATAGATGGTATATGTGCTAAGTGCTAATATCCCGTATCCCTTTATTATAAACAACTAAACCTAAACAGTGTTCCACTGAAACAAGTAGGTAGATATAGTTTTATTGATCGCCTTAAACAATTTAACTACTATAAAATACTTCAAAGAAATGCCCAAGTTTTCTCTTGATCTCAAAAGTTTTACCTTTCTGTAAATTGGTTTCATAAGTTTATAGTAAAAGAATGTGGACAAAATGACTAGCCGGTGTATGGAATTCAATCGTATTTCCAATCGTATCCATATTATGTGGATTTAGTATAAATCAAACCGCCTTTTTTTCTCCACAATATTTTTCACTTAGATATTACGTATTTAATAACAAAGAAAATGGTTACAACGTTAACAGTCAACAAATTAATGAACTTAAAATTATTGAGGAATTATATATGGACTTTTTTCCTTAGCTCACTTTAATAAAGGTTTTAGCTTTTTCATGAGTTTAATAGGTACCTCCAAAACTGATGGCTAACACATAATGCATACCCAAATTAAGTTGGAAAGTAAAATTACATATGCAGGCTTCGGCACTAAGCGTTCATTCCTAGGTAAACTCGAAAAATATTTTTTCGTCAATACCAGCAAACTCCAAAAATTTCATCGTTAAAGAAGTTTCCGGGGAACCAAGAAATACTAGCATAGGCTGTAGTGGCAGTGAGCTATACTAAAACCTATATTATAAAAAAAAACTATGAAAATGTCACCCAAGTCGTTAAGGCCGTTTGCGAGAAACCAATTCAAGAAAAATTGGACGTGGTATGTGGATTTAATAAAAACTAAATTCTAAATTTTGTTCTTACTCAAAACAAAATGCTCTGAAAATATGTTTATCCATTTTTTTTTAACAGTTTCCGAAAAATAGAGCTCTTTCCGAGATAATAAGAACAATAGAGTTGCGACATTTCACATTTTTAAATCTTCTAAGGGGAAAACTTAAAATAACTTTAAAGTAGTTTTTTTTCGAAATATCTACTTTAATTTTTAAAAAATAAAAAACTGCATATTTATTTTTTCTTCATAAAAAAAATGTATTTATTTGGTAGTTAAAGCTGATTTAAAGGAATTTGCACTCTATTTTATAAAAATTGCAAAAATTGCCCTAATTATGTAGCACATTAAGTAGAAAACGAACTAAAATTATCCTTAATAAATAAATCAATTTATTATTCATTGGAAATTTTATGTTGTATGGAATAACATGACAAATTGTTAAGAATATTGGTAACATTTTTTTTATGACACGAAAATATAAAAAAAATAACGACGATGAAACCAAAAATGTTGGAATTTTGTACTATTGTTGCATGTTAGTTCAAATATCTACCAATGGAAAGGGAACATTTCTGCATTGTGAGCCATCTTTTATCCATTCAGTTTTTCAAACAAAAGGTATTACTACTTGACCGAACTAAAACAAAATTTATTATCAATAATATTCAGAGTATTTAATTTGCTGATATAGTTTTTTGCAAGCACAAACGTTTAGTTTTCTATTTTGTATACACTTTTGATTTTCTCAAACGCGCTCCAGGCTGGCTAAAACCTGTTTGATAAGTTTGACGAAGGAATTATGTACCATTACACATTCATAGATGGCGCTGATTAATAAAATTTAAAACGTATATTATACTAATTTCGTACTGCATCCACAAAACAAGAAAACAAATTGTTGAAATTTTAAAAATATTCAGATTATTGTGGTATGGTTCATATATAGGTATTATGATCCATCATGCGAGATTTAATAAATCAAAATCTATTAAGGTATTTTATAAATTCCAGCAAACTAAAGATAGAGTTTAAGTTAGAATTTGAAAAAATTCAGCAGACAAATTTTATCGAATTTTCTGGCCTAATCGTTTAGCTATCGTAATTTTGCAAATGCTTTACTTAAAAGAACCCTCAATCTTCGGTAGCCTTTTTCAAAAAAGGGATACTAACAGATTATTTGTCTAACTTAAAGTGTATGGGGCATATTCATAGTCGCAGATAGACCCAGGTTTAACTAAACTACAGTTTAAGATAATTTTGGCTCAATGAATAAAGACCGATTTCAATCACAAATTGTTGGTTTTATATTTTTATAAGATAATTTACTTGGTATACTACACAAATAGTTTCAAATATTTTGAAATGATAACCTTAAACAAATAGAATCAACGTCCGAAATTCAACTAAAGCTATGTTTAACTTAGACCCAGGTCTAAAATGACTATGAATGCCCCTATGTATTCAAAATTGACAAGTTTAGGTGAGGATAGATAAGAAGGGGTGATGAAGCGGTAAGCCGAATCATCTCAGTGATGGATCCATTGTGCTCCCCGGGAACTGACTTGGGTAGGAGAAAGGATGGGTGAGAAGAGGATGGTGGGTATCAGGAAGAGGTTATGGTAGGAAGAGCCTTCCTGAACCATCTTGAAATCTGGATGAATTTCATGATGTTTGCAGGCGGCAAAATAGAGACGCTATCCAATTCGTCGAAGAAGTACTCTCCGAGAGTTTCTCTTCTGCTTCCAGCTAGGCTGGGGCATTCGCAAAGGAATTGGTATGAGCTCTCCAGCGCCTTCTCGTCTTATTACCCTCTACATAGGTCAGATGAGCTGATGCCCATTCTGCTCAAGTATGGGTTCCCATGGAGTTGTGACCCGTGAGTGTACCAACCAAAAAGGATAATTGAGGCCTGCTTAGCTTAAGTAAATAGTCAGTTCCTAGAGAGTAACGGCCACAAAGTCCTTGAAACCCGATAGGTATCAAGTGTTGATCACTGGTCGTTTGTAGCATTTAATAAACTGTGGTGATTTCTACATTTTTCTTGTTCTAAAGACATAAGTACCCAGGGTATGACTTGGCTCAGTTCAAGTGTTGTCTCGTTTTTGGCCAGTTCGTCTGCCCTTGCATTACCAAAAATGTCACGATGTCCTGGAACCCAACGAAGGGTAACTGTGTTTGCTGCGCATAACGATCTTAGTCCGCTGCGACCGCTATCAATCAGTTTGGATTTTGTTACAGTTGAAAAAAAAAAAATTGACAAGTTACCTTCTTTATATTCTGATTCTCATTTTAGACCATTAAGTTTGAATTCAACAAAACCCTAGAAACTAGACGAGGCTCTTATCAAAAATTATAAATAATACTTGAAGCATTTGCATCCCTTTTTGAAAATTAGTTTCTCAATTAATATAATACATACACTAACCACACGAAAATTCAAACCCATCAAATTCACCACCAAATGTCATAACCTCGGACTGGTCCTGTTGGATACATTTAATTTAAAATATATTATTTAAAAGTATTTATTATTATTTTATTGCATAATCATCAGTTATCGAAAAGATCCTTTTTTCCATTTTTCCCTGACAGTTCTTATAAATTAAAAACTTTTCAACAATTAATTAATTTTCCCATTATCACCAAAACAAAAATCACAAAATTCAATTCACATCGAATCCATGAATAAAAACAAAACATTAAAGAGCACATATATTTATCTTTATTCCAAACTATCAGAAACAAAATATTTTGGTTTATCCTTGAACAATTAAAACTAACTAGTATCTTTGCGGTGATGGCGGGCATTAGCTTAAAGCACATACGACACTTTAGGAAGTTACTAATTTCCTCCCGTAGATCTTATCTCAGACAATTCCAAAAAGAAAAACATCGAGATCCTTGTAATGTTATAGCTATAGCGTCATTTGTGATTTGCCTTAAATTTATCTTCATATCCCTTCTTATATCCAATGTTATCCATGCCATATTTAACTTTTCTGCGAAAATTCTTGCAACCCTCGCTCTCCCTACCATTGCGAAAGTTAAGTATTTATTTCAATGTAATTATAGTCAAGGAGCAAAATATTCCAACATAGAAAGCGAGCATTAAGTTTCTCAAGAGAACATCCATTATCTATGTAGGGTAGGCCCTTGTGCCATTCTTATCGGCAAATATATCTGATGATGAGGAAATTTCGAGTGGAAGGTTAGAAAGTGGTTGAATAATTTATACACAACCCCTTCTTGCTAAAAAAAAACCCACCTTCTTATGAAATATGCTTATGAAATATAACAAGTTATTTCCATCTACCAATCCAATTGGCTGTCGTAAACATTCCAATTAAAGTAATTAGCCAAAAGAAATAACGTTCGTTTATACACATCGCTAAGAAACTTTTTACATACTCCCACCTCTCGAAGTAACTCCAACCCAACCTTCCCAACCAAACCAACCATCCACTCCACGTCCTGCATCTATTTCCCATGGTTTTCGACAAAACTTTGCAAATAAAACATTTCGAATTGTATAATGTAAGCCCACGCGCCCTCCTTAAACACATTACCAGCTTCTTCATCCCCTCTCAACAACACCAACCAAAAAAAACCTTTCCACCCCCCCTCGAAAACGCCCCAAATATAAGGAATAACAGAAATTATATGGATGAAAAAGTTTTCGACATAACAATAAAGTTTGAACAAAACGTGAGCTGAATTGGAAATGTGGGCAAACTTTTCATTTCCAAATGATACACTCCTTGAGAGAGAGGTTTTTGTTCTTTTTTTTTTCTTCCTGTCTTTGGCTTTTTTAACGCACGCCAGACCCTACACCAAGCCAAACCTGACGACTGGTGGTGTTTTCTCAATGGACCCGCTGCAGCCTAAGTTTGCTTTTTACAACTACTTAACTACGTTTAGTATTTGCTAAGAAGCATAACTTTAGTTTTTCATCAAAGTTTTATTTTTTTTTCCAAATTCATGTCCTTTCGATCGAGCACTCAGAAAGTACCACCAAAATTATGGTCTAAAACCAAGGACAGATTAGAAGAATAGCTTTACTCACCAGCCACCATAACACTGCCGACTACCAATAGCACTATGCTGTTCTAACTGCTCAAATATACTACAGTCCTTCGAAAACAGCTTACGTATAGTAGAGTTTTGGGTGCCAACAAAGAACAAAAAACAACTCAACCATCTAAGAACAACACGTAGCATAAGAAATAGATGGCTAAAGTTAAATAATATTTTTGCTACCACACCAGCTCTTTGCTTGGGATCCTTTTTAAATAGGATTGGAAAAGTCTGAATTAAAAATTATAAACAAAAACAAAAAATCCTCTAAAAAGGATATTTTTTGAAATTAAAAAGTTGGAAAACCAACAAACAACCTTCCATCAGTTGATCTGGATGTGCAAAGTTGTAGAACGTAGATGTACATAATATACAGAACGTTTTGTAGAGTTAAGAAAGTTTCGTGTTGAAAATGTGATTCACAGTAAAAAGGTTTAAAATTTCATTAAACAAAAAAATTGTATAAATAGCAGATAAAGAGTAAAAAGGCAAGAAAGTATTCAAATAAAGAACAACAACAAATCCGCGTAAAAGGAGATTTTATTTTATTCTATTTTTTTATTTTTTCTTTATTTTTTTTTATAGTTATGAGATAGATACTTTCACACAATTCTTTATTGCGCATTTATAAAGTTATATTAATTAGCCGATTCATTTTTAATGGCATGGAAATTTTGAATGAATATCTAGGTAGCCATGCAATAAACTTGAGCCTTTTGAAGCAGGTCTAGATAGGTATGCCTACTCAGGTAATTTTAAAGGACAACAAATCCTTGTTTTTGCGTTTCTAGGAATTTAAAGTTAGTGGGTAATTTGTATAAAATATTATTTGTTATTTATTAGGCTTATTGAAAAGGAAGTCGTAGTCTGACTGGTTAAGGTGTTGAATCTTTTGTGGGAGCGAAACAACAAGAGTGACTGTAAAACATCTAGTTAGGGGTGCGGTTATGTCTTTCAAATGGGTTTACCACGATATCTAGAAACCAATAATCCAGAAAGCAAAAATCTCGAAAGTAAAAATCTGGAAAAAAAAATCTAGAATTGAAAAAATCTCGAAAACAAAAATCTAGAAAGCATAATCTCGAACTGCAAAATCAAAAAAAAAAATCTTCGCGCGCGCGAATTGTGACTATTCGTTGTCTCAACAATTAATATTTATTCTAGATTAGGAAAGTCTCCTTAAAAGAATCAGTACACTGCACATGCACCCATCCAACTATACAAGTAGGTGACTAAATTTAGTGTTGCTAGGGACGTTCTCTTATAACAACGTAAGTTTTCTTATTAAAAAAAGTTCAATGAAAGCAAATGAAATCGTAACAAACAAACACAAAACAGAGTTAAGTCCTGGCATAGGAGTCTCAAGGTTTTAGTTGGAAGGCCACATGTTGGACTTTATAAATTAATTGAAGTTTTGGCTAGTGAGCCCATTCAAGTAAGTTGTGTGGTTCAAAAAATGCATGTTGGTCAAGAAACTAAGGTAAGAAGGGAGTATTTAAAAAAGAAAAGCAAATCTTAAAAACACTGGAAGAAAAAGAAGCAAAAAGTTAGCTAATTTTAGTGTCTTTCATATAACTCCAGTTTATAGAAGTTATTATGGTTAGAGTTATTTTTTTAATTTTATTATAGGTATGTTGACACTTTTCCTATGTATTGAATAATTATTGTACTTTTTTTGATATTTGTTATTTTGTGGTACGAGTATGCGTATATACATACATATCCTATAAAAAATTTCATTGTTGTTAAAAACACTTTCATTTCTTGTTCTTTTTGACCAGAAAAATAAATTGTTGCAAAAATTGAACATTAATGCGTTTTATTTGCGTTTAAACTTTTGAAAAAGGTAAACAAAAAAATCTCGAATTCATTTTTTTTTTTCGAGATTTTCCCTCACATAACATTGCGATGGTAGAGAACGATGATGGGTCTCGCAATTCTGTCTGTCTATCTGCATGTTCCTCGGCCTGCAGCCTAAACCACTGAAGCGATTTTCTTCAAACTTTGGACTTGAGGTTCTTAGGGGATTCCCTATAGGGGAAATTGTTTTTTTTTTTAGCTCAAAGAATAACTGTACTTACCATACAACCAATATACCAAAATTGTTTTAATTCAAAAACGGCTCTTACAATTTTGAAAAAAAAATTACGAAGTAGGTACTATTATTACTACAATAAACATTTTGGTAGAAAAAAAAAATATTTAATTATTAATAGTACCTACCTGTCATTGAACCGATTTTTCGGTTTTCAAATTTCTCGTTTACGGCTAAACCGATTTAAAATAAATGTTGTATATAAGACGTCCTTACAATTTTAATAAACGTTTTTGAATCCCTCCCCGAGGGACAGCGCAGTAGAGGAAGGCCGCGAAACTGGTGGCGCATGCAGGTGGAAGAGGACCTCAACCAACTTTGGCGTGCAAAACTGGATACAGCTAGCTAGGGCAAAGCTGGCTGGAGAAGGCTTGTAGTGCCAGTATAAGTAAGTTACAATTTAACAATTTTGCATATACATATACAATTTTTCGCAAAAATAATTTTTGGATTTTTTAAAAAATATTGAAATTCTTATGTTTGAAAATTTAGTATCTTGAAAACGGGTTAATGATTTTTTTTTTTAATTTTGTGTAAAATTGTATTTTATTTAATACTAAATGTATGTATAAAAAATAGTTCTTAAAAAAACCGCTTTAACAATTTTCGAATTTTTTAAACAAACATTTTGGAAAGGAAAATTCGACAGTGAAGTGTACAATGTTTAAAACTTATACAGAGTTCAAAATTAAATTTAGTTAAGAAGTTGTCAAAAAATTAAAAAAAATGCATGAAAAATGCAATTTCTATGTTTTTTTTTTCAATTTCTTAACTGATTATTTATAACTTAACCAGACGTGTGGAAATAGAGCTTTTTAATTTGAAAATTGGACAGTTAAGTTTGCATTTTTTAAAAATTTTACGAATTTTAAAATTTACTTGTGTTGAGAAGAAATTACTTTTTAAGCATTTTACCAAAAAAGGTTTTAATTTTATTTGGACATGTCATTGGACGGATCTTACTAAAAGTAATTTTTATTTTGTATTCTTAATATTAGAACAATTCCTTAAAATTTCAGTTGAATTTTCAGAGCCTTTTCAAAAAAACCAACTATGTATTTTTTATATTTACAAGATTTGATCCTCGCATACCCGGGGCTTAGACAAGCGAGTAGAACTAGTAGCATTTGTATCATAGTGTTAGTTTTATGGATGTACGTGTGACTGCGCGTTTTGTCAACTAGTATGATTTTCTAAAAATATTTCATACAGAAAAATATACAAATTATGGAAACAAAACAAATAAATGAAAAAAATACACTACACTAGTAGGATAACTGGCAGGCTACTCGCAGGCAAAAATATTATACTATTTGGGCTACTAGTTGTCTCTCTCGTGTTCTGATACACTAACACACATAAACGCTACTAGTTCTACACGCTTGTCTAAGCCCCGGGATAGCTGTTATAATCGTTTTATTGATTTCGGGGAGGTGTTAAAAAAAATTAAGTGTACAATTAAAATTGCGAAGGGACGCATAATTTGAGCCCCTGTACGTTTGGAAATTCGATTTGAATACTGAGATGTGTTCATTTGAATATTACATTCAATTTACTTAAATACAAATACATACATTTATTTTAATTAAAAAATATATAAATTTTTTTTGGGATACATAAAATGTATACCTAGTTGAGATACATCGATCAGATTTTGACTTTGACTTTGACGTGTTTTTGTTTAGATTAATTAGCCGTATTCTTCTTCTTTTTATGAGAAACCTAGTTTTGTTGTATTTGTTTATATTTTAAAGGGTAAAATTATCAGTGCCATCTGGCTGTCTGTGTGTCTGATTTAAAATTTGATCAGGATCCAGTTATATCTTTCATTAAAAACCATCATTGAAACACAAATCAGTGAAACGGTGGAAATTTTTTGACAAATATTCGGTTATAGCCATCATGAACATTTCTTTCATTGAAAATTCCAGTCCCCATACAACAACCAACTTTGAGTTTAGAGTCGATCATTGAATGAAAAACTGATAGACGAGAACAGGAACAAAAAGGAACTTATATAACTGGAACGAATGTGTTCCACTTTTGGAAACAAAATGTCAGCTGTTCATTTAAAACGATTTTCATCATTGAGAAACTAAAAGTGATTTAATTAGAAAGTGTTAAATAAAGTAAACTAAAAATTTTTTTGACTAAAAAAAATATATAACTAACAACCTCCATTTTGGTGCCAAAAAGCCATCAGTTTTATGTATTTAATTGCGTCAAAATTGAAAGACAAAATTTTCAATGATGGTTTTCAATGCTAGCTACTGGAGCTTAAAACCATTGAATATAAAAAACACAGTTATACTAAATAATGTATAATTTAAAAAAAAAAAAAAAAACGTCAATTCACTATTTTTTTTTTTTGTCAAAATTCTGAGTTTGAAAATTAATTTCCTAAAAGCTATTCACTCAAAAACATTAGTTTAAACAAATAAAATTAAAAAATTTCTTCTTTATTTAAAAAAAAAGGAACAACATGATGTTTTAAAAGTTAAACTAATTTTTTTTTTCGAAAAATACACCATAAGTTATTTTTTTTTTTGCCATAAATTATTTTTTTCTCGACCCATTTTTGTGTCACCCTGTGAAGTATATATTTGCCAATTGTTTTTTATTAAATTCATTATTTTCCTCGCACTGTGTTTGCTCATTTTAGTGGTAGTCAAAAAAGTTTAATAGAAAAAAGTATATATGTAGTATTTGCCAAGTGGCAATTGCGATATTTACAAGACTCCTTAATTAAATTTTAAATAAAAAAATGCAAATAAATATGAAATTTACAAAAAAAGGTTTTTCTTAAAAAAAAAAATATGTTGTTTTGTTGACAACTATACATACCTAGGTAAACAAACACTCAACCTTACCCATTCAACCCAATTAGGAACATCAATTTGAAAGTCAGACTCTGTGTCTACAGACAGACGCGTCTATGGTTGGTTGAATCCAATTTGGATATTGTAGTCTTATTTTTTGAAACAAACAATGACACAAAAAAATAAAACATCCCCAGTCTGATGAAAACATTTGTATGCTATAATGCACTATGTTCTATAAATGAAGTCCTATATGTACGTATGTATTGAATATTTACAGGTACCATTACAAAACTGTTGGGAATTTTATTTGTTGCCAGTTGAATCACGTAGATCTCTCTTCCTTTTTGATCCGAAAACGAAAAAAAATAAAATTGCCAATTACTTGGAATTCCTTCACATACAAAATAACTCCTGATGGCAGGAGTTGTTGGAATTGCTTTGGGTTATAAAATATAGAGACAAAAAAATGTGCATCGAGGTTATATGACAGAGTAATGGAGTCTCAAGGATCCGTTTTCTGATGTACAAATGGATGAAAATGTGAAATTTGTTTATTTGGTGTAGAGGTTAAGCTTGTGCAGAGTTGTGTGTTTCCTTCATCATCTCACACCAGATTCTGACTTATTATGCCAGTCTTTTAGTAATGTCTGACTAACAATTTAAAGGAACTTTGAGCGAGCTATGAATATAGGAGCACGTCCGTAACTTAGTAATTGAATTAATTCTCAGAAATTACTGCTAAGTTACGACTGATAAAATTACGATTCAATAACGATTGATATTTGAGTAGAGACGATGACAAAATTGATGATGGCACGTTTTCTTTTGGGAATTATTGATGAAGACAAATTTTCATTGTTTATCTCAAATTCTTGGAATGAAGGATAATGAAGATTAAAGCGAATGAATATTTATCTAAATTATTATACTTATTTTTTTCTTTGCTTGTTCTTCATTATGATTCTGTTTTTCTTTAAGATCTTTATTAAGTGAGGAATTTATCAAATGCCTGAGTTGGTAAGGCAAAATTCTATAGACTAATGGTTCTCTGAAAATACAATTTAAGTTCTCAGAAAAGGGTTTCGCCCGAAAACGCTTAAAATGGAGCATCAATTATTTTAAATTTAACCTAACTATGGGTTTGAGGTTTAAACTTTAAAGTTTCTATTAAACATGACATTTATTTCAACACGGTTTAGCAACAATAGCATTGGGTTATGATGAACCAATTTGCAAGTCTGATTGTAAATTTTAAAATGTGTGCGATTTTTTCTCTTCAGAGGAATTTTAAACTGAATAATTAAATTAAATTAATGGCGAAAACCAGTTAAGGAACAATTATATTCTTAAGTGATACGATACTTATACAGGAGTCACTAGAAATTTTCCAATAACGTAAGAACTACTTTCATCAGTATTACATGAAAACCGTTTGAACATTTTTGAAAAATTAAGTAATTGAAGACGTTTAAAAATATTATGTTTTATAATTCGAAATATTAAAAAAAAAAAAATTATAAAACCGTTCATCATGTGCATTTCCTCCCAAAGAAATGCTCAACCAAAAGTTTCGCAATTTTAGCCTGAACACGAAAACAAAACTAAGATCCCACAGCTTTTCTAATATTTCTATCATAATAACTATTACCACTAACAAAATGAAAAAAGACCGAAAATTTAGTTACTGATGCAAGAGCAATTATTTATTCTATTTTAGCGAAGAAGGGTACATTAATTAAATAATTACCCTACGAAGCAAAAACTGTCAAAGTGTCAAGTAGAAAATAAAATAAACAAACACACAAAAACACGCACGCATATGCAAGGTTTCAATTCACACCGTGTCATACAGTTGGACGCGAGTCATTCATCTAACTAATCACTAGGTTTGTCAGATGACATCAACGATAAAGGAGACTTGCTAGCTATGTAGCTACATAAAATTATGTTTCCCAAGAGGGAATGGGCAAATAATATGATAATATCGTCTGGTTATTTTTAAGAGGATTATAATATATTGCCGAAGACAACAGAATCAGGGCTGTCCTTTACATTTCGAATTAATATAAAATGGAAGTATTTAAGAGAAGAGTATTTTATAAGCAAAATTATTGCGTGTGATGAATTTCTGGGGTTTGTTCAAAAAAAAACTCCTAGGCCCTGTTCAAACTGGGGCAGTCTTATCTTGTTTGAGTGTAGGGGAGACTGGGTACGGTTGAAACAATTTTTCTTTCATCTTCCATAGAATTACGATTTATAAAATAAGCCACGACAAAAGTATGTGAAATGCAAGATTTGGATTTAAGCTATGAATGGGAAGTGTTTTTTGAGTGCCCCGTGTGTTATTTTAAGAGAGTTATCAATGTATTTAAAAAAAGTCAATTTGTGTCAACCGTCCCCAACCCAGGGGCGGTTGAAACAGTGAATGGGGTCAGTTGAAACATGTGGAAATAAAACATATATTTAATAAAATCTTATATTTATTAATTATTTAATTCATTTTTTTCCAAATATTGGCACAGTTTGACAATATTATTACTTAAAAAATAAAGATTCTTCAAAACAACAAAATAAAAGATAATATTAAAAAAAAAAAAAAACTGACTTCATAAAATAACGTTGAAATAAATTAAAGGAACTTAAGTTTTTAAGTAGTTTCTGGAATAGTCCGAGTCACAGTTGTGACAAATATAAGTTTTTCCACCTTCGGTGTAATCCTCGTGAGCCCAGAGCCTGCATGTGATACATTGCACCCATTTTTCTCGAGATCTGCTCCCTGAATATGGCGACAAACAAATGAGACAATAGAATTCCTCGTCTCCTGAGGATGTCTCCTGTAAATCTAGTTTTTTTTAACTTTCGGTGTTTTTTTTTTTACTTTTCAACCCCATCCAGTCTTTTTTTGACTTGTTTAGCTTTGTTCTACTTGAATTTTGTTGCTTACTGTTTTTCTATTTGGTTTTTCTCTGGGGTCTCACATTGCCTCTAGATGTTTTCCACACACGTACACGCGGCATCTAAGAAGAACGAAAACTAAGTAAAAACAATGTTTCAACCGTCCCCCGAAAAATTGTTTCAACTGTATAAAAGAAACATAAACAACACAGACACACCCCTACAAGCCTGGATTTTGTGTTCTACACTTTTTACTGCGTACACAAAACAAACTCTCAACAATCTCACATATATAGTACTCACACTACAAGGAAAAATAACAGAATGCAAAAACTTACTTTTGCTTGTAAAAAAATAAAACAGCTTCCCGAGCACAACCGAACCACGTGACGACCAAAGCAAGACTTAAAATCGTAAACAGACTTGCTTCTTCTTCATTCCCTCTCAGTACTCATATACATTGCGCGAACGGTTTATGAGATATCGGTGTTGTTTCAACCGTCCTGTGTTTCAACCGTACCCAGTCTCCTACTTGACCGAGAGCTCTGGCAACTGACTGTTTTACATCTTCGGTATATGGCTGAATCTTTGGTCACAGAAAAATTGATGACCGTCAAATCATAAATACCAGTCGTACACTCCGGTTCAGAGGCTTAGGTTTTTTGTTTGATTATAACATTATTCGACCGAACTGGAATGGCAGACTACAAAAGTTTCAAACTTTTAAAAAGACAATATATGTAAGATAAGCGCTCACAAGGTTTTTGAATAAACCAAGAGATATAGCTATACACCTTGGATGTATAATGATTTATGGCCACCAAATCCAAAAGTAACAGCTTTGCACTTCGGTTCGGTCAATTGTTTCCGTATTTTTAAATAAAAAAAAATTACATATAGGACCTCAGCCTTTTAACCGGAGGGTAAGTCTATTATTTCCGGTCCCCTAGCGTCCATAAATATATTTCATACATGTACCAATGAGGTCAAGTAATCAATTTTTTGACAGCTTTCGGTCTATAAGGCTATATAGAAACGCACTTGGAATTTTTGTCGCTGCGATTATGAAAAGTGATATGATTTCTTGTGTTTATGTTCTGTCATTCACATTTCCTGAAAAAACTTAACATTCTGAATCGAGAAAATCAATAGTTCTAACATTTCCTTGAGCTTCACTGGAGTAAACACTATTATAGGCTAGGAACTTACATGCGATTTCGATCGTGCGACTATTTTTATTCGCAAAAATTGACACACATGATTTTAAAAATTTCGACATAAACAAACGAAAGTGAACTAGAAAAGGAATGGCTTAAGTCAGCTGCTGTTTTTTTTTTTACTTTTTGAGCAATGCGATTGTTACAGAATAAAATAAAATAAATGGACTAACACGTTCATGCTCACACTTGCGATTAAAATTACTGCGAATAAGAACATTTAGTCCCAAAAGCCAAAGTACGTACTTCCACCACATACTTCTGATATATTCAGACGCATAATTTTGTGGCTGCAAAAAAAATGAGAAACATAATTTAATTTGGTTTCAGAACCGCAGCGATTAAAATTGAAACTAGTTCTATTCTTGGAACTAGCTATTTTACGTCGAAAACTTAAATCTAGGAATTAAATTGTTGCGAAACAGATTTTTACCAGTACATCACAATAATTTGTTTTGTTTGCGATTTTATTATTTCAAAGACGAAAATCACAATAATTGTATTAGGTACTATACATTTTGCCAAAATACATTTTAATAATTGTTGCGATTACTTTTAAGTATTTATGTGCGTGGATTCACATAAAAAAGTATGAATATAAATATATTCGATTAAATTCTCAAGCGACAGAAAGTACAAATTTCTACGTCGGCAACTTTTTTTTATCGTAATGATAGAAAATCCCATGTCCGGTGTTATCCCTTACAAAATTTCATGATATCGCACTCCAACCATCACTATACTAATTATATTGAAGTACACATTATAAGAAGGGTAAAAACGCGAACTTGATATTTAATCACGCGATTTTTAACTCGCAAAAAATTAAAAAAAAAATTCTCTAAATGCTCTGCCAAAACCATGCAAACATCGGATGCGATAACGAATCTTTCGCTTATTAAAATATATTAACATGAACATATTAAGTGATAAACGAGAGGATCTAGACTGATGCGATTTATCTCTTTATATACAACACGAAGATCGCGAAAATTTCGTTGTCGCTCCGAAAGTTTCGCGTTGGTTTGTATAGTCTTAAATGTAAACAAGCGTACCCACACCAAGAAATCAAAATATATTTTTTTAATCGCAGCGACAAAAAATTGGAATTGCGTTTCTAGCCTAGTTTTAATCCTTTTTAAGTGCATAATTTATCTACTTTTAAATATGATATGGGTACCAAAGAGTTGTCTATTTAATATGATTTTCTCACTTCGGCAGCCCTGCAATAAAACCATAACATACAATGAACCAGATGAGCCTCATTCGCTTGTCGCGTAGTGTCGTTGTGCATCCTCATCATGCCCCTTTTGTTTATTATTTTTTGTTTTTATTTTAATTTCAATGCGGAAGAGTGCTGTCGCGTCTCTCTGTCTATATCTATTTTTATGTTTCGAAAACGCAATGAAATTTTCTCGTTAATCATCATCACTATCAAAATTATGGCGCGCGTCGAAAGATTCTGAGAATTTCGTCAGAGAGCGCTGATATTCTAACTTGAAACGAACAACTTTTGAAGAAATAACTATAACCCAGCTCAAATGTGGGAAGGTACCCTTACTACATTGCCAGCACAAAGTTTCAATATGAATGCGTGATACTTTTGGTTGGTGCTGTCATAAATCTTTGCAGGACATTTTTAATGGTCCACGCCATGAAATAAAATAAATTACGACGAGGGAGTTTATTGCGCTACTGATGATGTTGGGGCGGCTGAGCTGAGCTGTCAGTCGGTTAGTGTCAGCTACTTTTTCCACCCGCACTCAACCGTTCGACCGACTGACTGACGAAGCCGCTGACGCGACGTCTCTACGCAATCCGACTTCCATCTCCCGCCTATTTGTCCATGTCGCCCTCATGTTCAGCATCAATTTCATGCTGAACAGATGGGGGAGCGGAATGGAGATTGCTGTCAGTTGGGTTGCTATAGGAAAATTATTATTATGATGATGATGCTGCGTATATGTGAAGGAATGCTTGTGCTGAAGATTATGATTTCTGGAATACGTCATAATTATTGCAAGAGCTCTCACAACACAACCATCCGATTTTAATGAGTTGCATGCCCTGATGGGATTATTTTCATAAAGTACGGAATCGGGACTGATGGGCTAGGCGGGCCCTCTAATTATTTTTCCTTCATTCTCTGATGCTGCGACATATATACGTATGTATATAATAATAATTATTTTTGTTGCCATAAGTACCGAGCAACCGAGCTACATAATATACAAAATGGAGTGCGAGGAAATCATTCGTTTCGTTTGAGTCGGTTTTCAAGTGAAGCCGTCTGCTAAAGGAACGAACGGATGTGCGGATTAATGATGTCAACTTGCGGTGACATTGGTGGCAATCTAATTTAATGGTTAAAATCCCACCGAATTCGATATACCTACCAAACAGACATTCTGACAGAGATAGGACAGAAGGCTTGTGTATTATTCCTATATGTTGCGGTTATAAGTAAAAATGCAATTTGGCTTTATTCTTAAGTATATTTATAATGGATTAATGGGAGGCATGTTTTCATCTGACAACTTTGGAAATGCAAATAAATACAATTTAATGTATTGCAGGGCTTTGCAATTAAAGGAAAAAACTATTTACGGACATGTCTGTTAATGGACAGAATTATAATGGTATGATGGAAGTCGAGGCCGCTGCCGCTGCCGCATACCTGGATCGATATTTCATATTAAATTTACGATTTACACACATGTCTGTGCGTGTTATGCCATGGGGATGGATTTTCATTTCACTAGAAATCGAAATGATAAATGTGTCTGCATATTTGAAAGAAAAAATGCTAAATTAGAAAACAAATTGTTGCAACTACATAAGGAATACAATGACAACATTGTAAGCTTCACAAATAGAAAGATTCAGTTTCATAAACTCAATGTCTTAACTTCTGTAGATAAAACAGCTAATAGTCCAGTAAACGAGCATCGTTCTACCTTTGGTTGTTCATTGATGAGACAGGGGAACAAAATGTTACCGAATAAATAAATAAATATAAATTAATTGGGTGGCACAACGGCTCATGAAGAACCTAGTGACTATCAACTCGCAACCATTCCTGTGTGCGCCTTTCGACAGGAATGGAAGGGACCTACAATTGTATGCTGAATCCGAACGGCTAAACGAGAAGCACTTATTCGTGACAAGTGATACTCTTGGAGGATTTGTCAATTCCATGCAAGAGGCACTAGCCCTGAAAAAAACTTTTTTAGTTTTTAGGTGGACGAGGCTGGGAAGTGAACCAAGACCTCTAGCGTGCCAGTCGAACGCACTTACCATTACGCTACGGGCTACTACTACTACTAGTAGCAGTAGTAAATGTAACCAAATTGTTGCAGCAAAAACAAGATTATAAATTTCCAAATTCATTAAATGTCCCGAACTTGAATCCCATCTCAGAATTATTGGATTCTTCGAGTATCCTATTCGAGTATTCTCGAAGTATCCTAGTAAAAAAGTACAAAAAATGTGTTTGTTCGTTATTTTTAAGATGTACATACATATATAATCACATTACCAATCAATTTTTATCCAGAACAGTGTTTACAGAAAACAGAATCAGAATGTTTTTTTGTGTTCCTCAAGTTTCTGAATTGGCTCAGGTTATCAAGCTGTTCTAGTCTTCTTAGATTAATTTACACCACCAAAAACATTTTCTCCACAAAAATCATCCCCGTGGTATCTGGAACAAGCTAATAATCTTTTCTTTAAAAACTAAATTTAAATCACTTAACTTATGATTTTTCAGAACACAAAAAATATTTTAAAAAGTATAATTTGGTTTATGCCGAAATATATGTGTTCCCATGTGTAATTTTATGCATGATGAGCACTATGCTCCCGTACGGTATTTGAAGCACTCCATTGGTGATCCATATAAAGGGTTTTCCAATAAGAGGTGTTATTTTGAATAGCCCGCTATTTCGGTAGTTGTCACTTTTGAAGCTGTAATTTTTTTGTACACCATTAACAAAATTGGAACGATACACGCTTCACAAACACAATGAAATTATTAAAGTTCACTATAAAAAATGTATGAAAATAATCCGGAATTTTATCGAAAAATCATCTTGACTGATGAAGCCCATTTCCACCTCGGTGGCTACGTCAACAATCAAAATTGGCGCATCTGGGGAGAGAAAAACCCAAGATTTATTCTTGAAAAGCCTCTCCATCTTCAACGAGTAACTGTTTGGTGCGGTAATAGGTCCGGCGGGGTCATTCGACCTGACTTTTTCGAAAATGAGGTTGGATCAACAGTTACGGTGAATGGATTTCTCTATCGAGAGATGATTAATGTTTTTTTATGGCTGGAATTGGATGATATTAATCTCGACAACATTAACTTCCAACAAGGCGATGCGGCAGCGCTACGTTCCACACAAGCAACGAAACCATCGATATTTTACGTGAAAAGTTTCTGAACCGTGGTATTTCTTTTGGGGCCACGTGAAAGATAAGGTCTACGCCAACAGCCCAGCGTCAGTTAAAGACCTCAAAGATGGAATTCGTGAAGCTATTGAGGGCATACAGCAGCCACTTTGAGATTTGGTGATGAAAAATTTCCTGAAAAGGATATTTTTGTAGCCGTGGTGGCTATTTGGCTGATGTTGTTTTTCATTAATAATGGCATACTTTTCTCTTAACATTAAAACAAACATCCAATCATTTATCTCAAAAAATGCCATTTTTCTTTGAATATCAAAATAACACTCCTCTTATTGGAAAATTCCGTGCGGCGCACAGTGGATCGACTAGTGCAAAATTCCGGTCATGAGGTGTTATTTTTTTTTAGTGTATGGTACCAATTTTTTTTGGATTGCATAGATAAATGGCTGTTCTTTCATAATCCACAAGTTATTTTTATTTACATGTTTTGGTTCCAAAGATACGACGTCTCAAGTAGTTTTTTTTTTTAAGCCACTTTTGAACTTTGCCTCATTTTAAACGTTTTTTTTCTTGAAATAAATTTTGTTGGTAAGATATTGATGTGTTAAAGCTATAAAAATGCCCAAAATAATGTTTTTGAATAATTCTACATAAAACACTTTTTTTCATAACCATTTTTGAAAATTAAACTTCAATTTTGAAAAGGTTTTTAAAAAAATGCTTACATATGCAAGATTTCTAAGCGGTCTAGAATGAAATCAGTATTCAATATTTTTAAAAATTTGGATCCGACCGCATGTGACCCCGTTCCCTACAGCACAATCCTTGTAGTTTAAACCCTTTAAGAAGTATTTTAGCCAATCCGCAAAGGGTGGGGGATTATGGGTGTTATTTGCCTTGTTTAAAGTGGCATAAGGTAGTTTAAATCAAGGATGAAAATACTGAATACATCAAGTTAAGCAGATTGCCCAAAAAATGAAAAAAAAAACAAAATTAGTGAATAAAAAATACATTTTATTTATTTTTCCAAACTAAATCTTAATATTGAACTTTTCGTTAAATAATTAGGAAATTTGTTTGAACTAAATTAATTTCTATGGTTTCCCAGAACCAATATAGCGAAAACCGTTTTAGAATCCGTTCATTAGATCAAAAGTTTCAGCCTCATGACCACTTTTTTATAGTTTCGATCTACTGTACGGCGGCCGCCATCTTGTTCTAAGGATGTTTATAGACAACCCTACATCTTACTCGATCTAGAATCAGCATGTAGCTCTTGCCTTTTATCAGCTGTTGGTGGACATGCTGCTTTACTACTATTTCGCTTGTGCTTCAGTGACTAGATTACATTTTTTAACGTTTCGAAGAGCCTGATTCGTTTTGGGCTAAACCACTAACCAATATGGAAACCTTTTTAAAAATGTTAAAATGTGTTTTCATGAAGCAAACGACATCTTCTTGCTTTTTTGTCAACGAAGACACAAAATTAAAAAAAATAACTGCAAGGAATTTTATTGAAGTAGGACTTTCACTTTGAGTGTTAGGGGTGAATCCCAGCTCCCAGGTATAACATTCCCAAAGTTTTTTTTTTAATATAGGTATCAGGACGGTTGAAAAGTTATTCCATTAGAAATATTTATCTTGTTTAAAATCCCACGCAGTTACATTAAAAACTGTTATACAATTCTCCAAGTGATAACCTATAGGCCGTTTAGTACTTTCTGTCAAGGTCAATCAAGCCGGGTTCTCTTTAAGGTTCTTGATTAAAAGACTTTCAAATAATATTAAGCTTTAATTCAAACAATTAAAAAAATAAACATAGCATACCCACATTTAAATATTAACCTTCAACTAACTTTTAACATTATTTGTATTTAATTATGTTAACTTGAACAAATGGTACATTTATTACGTAAAGTTCAATGATTTACAGATTTATTATATTTTTTTTTTTTTGTTTTACCTAATTAATATTAATGTTTTCTCCTAATTATTATACTCGTAACACGTACCTACTTGCCTGGCACGTAAATTTACCTCTCTTAAAAAAATATTTGAACCTCAAATACATAAATTATGCATTTTCTTTTTTTTTCGCTTCATAAGTATACAAACATACATACATTGGTGCAAAACTCATATTCTAGCTCTGAAAATAAAAACATAAAATTTAATTCATCCACGCGCTCCTAACCTTCATCCCTTACCGAACCAACATTATGTAAGTACATCCAATAATTCTGTTTCTGTGAGGGAACAGCTTTATGTGCTTTAACATACCTACACATTATAACGAACTCACTTTAATAACATTTGGAACCGCACCCTTTGGTCCGGTCCGAAAATTCCACATTTTGTTTTGCTTTTATTGGTGAAAGGGCGAAAAAACGAAATTATTGAAAAGGGTTTAAAAAGTTAACAAGGTTGCTTTACAGCAACTGTGGTGGAGTCAACATTTTTTTCGTTTGTTAATATTAATATTTATAGACTGCCTATAATGAAAAAAACAGAAAATATGAAATTAAATTTATAGACGAAAAAAAGGGGCTTGGCTTGTCCTATATCCTTTGTAAAACGACACAAACGCCTGCTGGCGACGATGACGATGGACGACGACACATGATATAAAAATTATTCCATATTGAAGCTGGAAACCCAAAAAAGTTAAAAAATAAAATAAAATTATTTTTCATTCGACATTTTCATCTCTCGCAATGACAGTTCCGGCCTGTTTGCATCGAGATTTTATTGTAGTTGCCGGCAAAAGACACGACATTATGATTTATTTAGTCCAAATATTATAACCTTATCCAGGAAACATCAGGACAGCGACAGAGGACGGGCTCATGTTGTCCACGATACATTAAAATATGGCCAACCAAAGCCAATGCGATATGAGACAACGTCTGATGATGGGCCATTGATAGGGGTGGAGGGAGGAGGTGAGGAGACTTAATTTTGAATATAATGTGACCAGAAGGTCGTAAAATAAACCATTATTGTCATCGTTTCGCCATACGTGATCGGAATGTTGGCCAATATATTTGTGTTGTTTGAATATGTGAGGGTATATATGATAGGGAAGCACCCGCAAAATGTAGCCACATCATCGTGTCCAATGCAAGAATTATCATAAAATAAACGACATTATTTTGGTGTTCCAGTGTGGATGGGAAGCCATTTGCATTAAATGTTATTTTCTGCCAAAAATTAGTGTCAAGTTTTTGCATTTTTAGATGTTGACATCACATAGGATAAAATATATAAATGTATATGAAAACTCTTTATAACGGGGGCGTAATATTGAACTGTTCAACTCCATCAGGCAAATGAAAATTCTCGGAAATCAGCAACCAACAGGGATATTTGCAATTTCGATGGCCATTAAATGTTTGAATTTGATCATATTGAGGAACAATTTTAGATCCTTTGACTACTCGAGTAATTTCCGTAAGCCTTTAAATAACATAACTTTGTATGTGTTTGGTTACATGTACCTTGACTGTCTAATGCAAACAAAAACCTTATGGAAGTGGACCTCAGTATTTCTACTTTTAAGCTTATAGGCTTTAAATGGTTTAGGTTTATATGATTTTAAGGCATATGAAACAACTGACATTTTTAGTATAACAAAGGTTTATCAAATAAGATTATTTAAATAACTCCATCCAGGACACGTTTGCCTAGCTCTAAACAAACAAAATGCACGACTGGATCGCATGAAATTGCTCTTGTAGTTAAACACTACAATGTAGAAAGAAATTGACAGTGGTGCATAACTATCTAATAATGGTTTTATGTCGTTAAAGAGAAAATGTTAATAAACAGGTTAAAATAAATCTTTTTGGGTCGAACGTAATATTGATCTTAAGTGGCTTATGTAAAATTTCAAAAATTGTTTGTGTACGAGTATTAAAAAAAAAAAAAACTTCAAAGGAATCCAAAATATTTTTTTAATTGCTTAAATTGAAAAATTTCAGTTCCTTTTTCCTTGATTGTCTTTAAAAAATTCAGCGTATGAAACTCTACACACACCAAAATAAAATAAGTTTTTTTTTTCGTTAGAGCAGTAAGAAAATAGTGCGGGAAAATATCTTGTTAAAAGAAAACACATTTTGTCCACGTTTTCGTAAAATCTTTTGCTCTAATGGAAAAAGTATTAGATTTTTTTGCAGAAAATGATTAAGATATCAAAATTAAGTTGTCCTTTTGTCAAATATTTATTTAAAGCCAAAAATATAGGGAAGTATTATAAAAAAAAAATATCAAAAAAAAAAAGAAAAATATTATTATTTTGTTTTTATCAAACAGTTAAATTAAAAAAAAAAATAAAAATAATTAAAATAAGAAGAGGCTTCTTTCTGATATTTTTTTTAAACTCTTTATTTTTTGGACCTCTAGTATAACCACTTTTTGGTTTTAGATATTTTTGAAAACGGTTCTGTTAAATTTTTTTTATGGTGAAGCTTCTATAAAATCTTAACAAGTTTTTGTTACCAACATTTTCACGAAACTTTGTTTTCAATTCAAAAACAAAAATTTAATTTTGTTTTAAAGATCAATACTTTGGAAACGAATTTTTCAATTTTCTTACTTTGCGGGGTAATATGTACATTAGGGTGGTCCTTATAAAAGTCATTGTCTTATTTTGAATGATGCGCTTCCTTAATTTGTTATAAATAATTTTAAAAAAAATTCATGTAAAATTTTAGCTCATTATATTAATGTTTTATATGGAAAATCCCTTGTATTTTTGTAAATCAAAATTTGAAAAATCTTAACTTTAGTACCTAATGATTGATAAAAAAAACACATGTAGTCACTTCTGTCATATTTATAAAAAATACATCTGAAAAAAAAATAAAACACTTATTTCCCTACTTATAGCAATTTAAACAAAAAAAAATATTTTTTATTTAATTTTTATTTTAATAAATTTTATAGTTTTTTTAATACAGTTTTTAAACATGACAGAAGTTGCTACATGTATGTAAAAATTCAATTTCCTTTATCAATCATTTTTAAAGTTACGATTTTTTAAAGTTGGATGTACAAAAATACCATGAGATTTCCCATATAAAACTTCAGGCATCTTGAGGGCCGGGTTAACGTTAATAAAATGAGCTTAAATCTTACAGCAGTTTTTTTTTAAATTATTTAGAATAAATTAGGGGGTGCGTCATTCAAAATAAGACAATAACCTTTATAAGGACCACCCTAATGAACATGGTTAGTTATGGATTCGTAAAAAACATCGAACTCGAGACATTAATTTTCCTTAACATAACGATTATAGAGAACGCAAAAAAGGTGGGTCTCGCAATTCTGTCTGTCTTCGCCCCTACAGCCTAAACGGCTGGAGGGATTTTCTGTAAACTTGGCACAATAGTGGTCATTGAATAATATGCCCTCACATTTTTTAATTTTTTTTTTTTTGACCTAAACGCCTTTTTTCTCAAATTCAAATGACTAAAATAAGGAAATGCTACTTTTTAATATTTTTTTTTTTCAAAGCATTAACAAGCATTTACAAAAAAAAAAAACTTGAGTTCAAATTTTTCATTATGGTAAATCTTTTAAACATAAACATTATTGGGAATCAAAATCAAAAAACAAAAAATTGAAAATTTAAAGTATAAAAGAAAAACCAAAATATTTTTTTGAAAACTAAATATTTTGAAAACGACTTCATCAATATTTTAAAAACTAGGTGTGAAATAATTTCTTATTATTTTGTAGGATGCTTGAAAAAATCATATTTCTAAATTCAAAAATAACTGTAGCTTCCATACAAATGTTGAAAAACCGTTAAGAGAAAACTTATTTTTCTCGAAAACGGCTCCAAAAATTTTGATAAAAAGATGTGCATTTACTTTTAAAGGTATGGTCAATATTCAAATAAACAAAAATTACCAATAACGGTTATTAACGGTAACTGTCATAGAACCGATTTTTTGATTTTCAAAATTTCTCGTTAACGAATTCACCGATTTCAACCAAAACTTGCAAGTGCTCCTTTACAATTTAAATAATTTTGCATATACAAATTTTTGAAAAAATATATTTTAGATTTTTAAGAAAATATTGAAATTTGTTTTTTAAAAATTCAATATCTTGAAAACGGACAAATGAATACTTTTTTCTATTTTATGTAAAATTGCATAGGTTTACTAGATTTAATTTTTGAAAATGTGCAAAAAAATTATATCTAGCTATATAAGAAATTATCTTTTAGGAAAACGGCCCAACAATCAAATCAGATGGCATACTTTATTTTGAGCTCTAACTTTTTAAGCCAATAAAATAACAAATTTATAGTAATAGTTTTTTTTTTTTTTTAATGATATCATAATACCAATAACATATTTGTGCTTAAACATAATCAATTTCCAGCTACGTTAAAGTTGTTACAACTACGAGAGCATGTTCGTGCAATTCAGTGGTGCCCATTTTCTTAAATTGGTTTGAAGTATAGTTTCTTTTATTATCTTTTGGAATATTGTTTGAAAAAATCATGTTTCTTTAATCAAAAATAACGGTACATTCTCTACAAAATTTGAAAAACATTAAGATTTTTTTTTATTTTTCTCGAATACGGCCCCAAGAATTTTGATAAAAAGATACGTGTGACAAATTGAAATAGTTCAACATATTTTTAAATACAAAATATTATATCTTGCATTCTTATTAACAGTCCTTTCCATATAATCAATTTTTATATTTTCAAAAATTATTGGACGCAATCATTTTTTCAAAAACACCCCACATCCACGTTAGTAGCTTAAATTTGAATATTTATGAAAATTGTTTTCGAGAATATTCATTCTCGTCATCAGATTTAAGCTTTATTTTATAGTTACATCAAGAATAAGACCAAATAAGTTCAACTCAAAAAATTATATCCTTAAAGTGTCAAACGCCCAATTTTAGCCAGATGTTGGCACCCACTTTAATTTTTTTTTTTTCAAAACCCACCAGCAGTAGTGTGTTTTGGGGGCTTCCAGATCATATCGCCCTCCAGAGGTAACAGTACATTTTTTTTAACGTCAGCACCTGATTTGCATCAAATAAACAGACTTAAAAAAAAACAGTCTCAGTACCTTGTGAAGATCTATAGATATTCCCAAACTTACTATTGACAACCAATTTTGATTCAGTATTATGACTCTTATTCGCTGGCTGACGGGTGACTTAATTTAAATAAACAATACTTTTACGAAAAGTTTTTAAAAATTCTTGTTATACATACATACGTTATCCGAAGCTTGTTACACTATACCGCAATTACAACTTTTTCGATTATACTTGCAGGAAGACATTCTGTTTTTTTTTTTGTATAAATCAGCTTCCGGTGTGGGTTCTAACACACCCAGGACTTGAAATTGCATTTTCTGTCTGCCGATTAAATCAATATGCAAATTGAAATAGCTATCCTTAATTTTCTTTTTCTACTTTCAGATGTACCTATGTATACCTTTAGATTTTCTTTCTTTTCGATATGATATAAAAATGGGAATTTAATTTTTTTTCTTTGTGTTAGATTTCCAACAATTACCTTATTTTTTTTTTTCATTTATTATTCCATTTCCAACTTTCCAATTGGCACTTACCTGCAAAAAAAAAAACAAACAAAAGAAACAATTGAGGGTCAGTTTTGAAAGAAGAAATAATCACAAACTGTTGTATAGCACAGATGGATAATGAAAAAAAAACAAGACAAATAAAATCATTTTAAGTGTAAAAGTGCTTAAGAAGGTTAGGTACATAGGTACCTTCTTTCATACTCTCTCTCTAAAGCAACATGAAAGGGCACCCTTAAACTTAAATTACCTACGGACGGAGAATGTGTAATTGAGTCTGAAGTTGCTACAGTAATAATCATGAAATAGAATAAAGTTAAAAAATAGTTTTTTTCATTTTGTTTTCTATATTTTTAATGTAATAATGAAGAAAAGGGCAACAAAGTAAAAATACACATAAATTAAACGAAGAAAACTACTTGTTTAATTAAAATGGTATATACTATGGGGTATCAGAGTTTGATTCTGTACAAACTAATTAGAATTCTCTTTGTTGGAGAAAGAGCAGCGGATCTCAAATGGAATTATAAATAATGCATAAAGTTGCAGAAACTCTCGCTAAAAAAAAACAAGGGCTTACGAACTGTAGAAATTATTTTGCTGAAGAAAATTAGCAATAAATTATAGAAATTTTATAGCTTTTCTTTGCTCATTCAAGCAAATAGAACAAAAAGTTGGAGTCATAGATGTATACCAAGCATACCAGGGCGTGATTTTAGCTGAACTTACAATTTATACCCAAGTAGGAATCTAACTTAAAGTTCTTTTTTAATTTGATAAAACAACGCATCTATAAAATTCTCATAAATAAGAATATGATTGGATGGAATACAAGAGGTGGCCCTTAGAGCTACGTGAGTATTAAGCAAGTCGAAATAAATTGAATGCGTATCATTAAACACTTTTGAAAACATCACGTCCCTCTGCCAGGGTCTGTAGTTTAAGCTGTATATATTTCCTGCCCTGACCAATCCATCAACTTGATTTACAAAATTGCTTTTAGTATTAGAACTTTGTATTTTGAAACTACTATACTAGAGACAATAAGACAAAAATCGAAAACCATCCAAAATTGATGAACATTTTAAATAGCCAAATTTATTAACGTGGAATAGGGAAGGGTTAACCTTATTCCATGGAATAAGTACAAAATCTTATTTAAAACACAAAATTTCGTTTAAGTGACGTTTACTAAATTAAACCACCGAACATGGTGGTTTAGCGAAGAACTAAAAATCCGACGTGTCAAACAAATGATAATAACTTTGACAGAATAATTAGGTGTGTTCGGTAACGTGATCTACTTATTGTAGTATATTTTCGTTTTGTTTTATTAATAGGAAATTTTATTCCAGGGTTTAACTCTTATTCCATGGTTTTGTAAGCTCATGGAATAAAGGTGGAATACGCGTTTTTTATTAATACGGCTGTAATTGTTTAAAAATTAACTTAGCCCAACAAAAATCCTGAAATCGAAAATTTCTCAAATATGGATATTTTTTTTTTAATTTGCTTTCCAAAAATATAAAATGTATTTCCAGAAAACTATGATTCCGATTTATGATAATTTTTTCTCACACATCTATTTATCGTTTTTTTTTTTACTTTTAAACGTTCATATCTCGAGTTCTAGATTATTCCTGATTTTTTCATACATTATATCAAAATTTTCATTCATTTTACTAAGTCTTTTGAAAGCAGAAACAATCAATTCTCTATCATTTCTCGTTTTGATACTTACCATTTTAGCTGGGTCATAAAATTAAAGAAATCGAAAAATTTATATTTAAAGGTTGGCAACCCCGTCCTGACCACAATTCGCTGGGCAACCTATGCTCACTATGATTTTTTATAGACACTACCCATGGTGTAAAGAATACAAGGTATGCTGGATATGAGATTATAAGTCACCATCTTGAATTCATGTGACGTCATTGCGAGTGACAGTTGGTTTTGATTTGTTTTGCGAAAGTAAATATGTGTGCTTTCTTTCCTTGTTTTTTCATCTGACAATTGAGAACCAAAGAATACCATGATTGAGAAAATTCAATCGCGATGACATCACCACTCAGTCGACCAGAACTGTCAAGCATACCTTGTATTCTTTATACCATGGACACTACCTAAAAAACTGTATACCACTTATTTGGTAAGACGACAGGTGTATAGGTCGTCCTATCGAGGATTTCTTGATTAAAGGTTACGCTCAAAAACTTTTGTAGATTCCTAATTGTATATATTCAAAAAGGTACTTAAATAAATTACTTTTTTCAATTTTTTGCTGCCGTAAACTGAATTTGAAACAACGCAAAACATTTTTTTAAGCATTTAATTTCGTAAATAATTCTACCCCATATTATCAGAGCATTTAATAAATAAAAACACTTAATCCTAAGTTTTTGTTTTTATTTTGTTTTGTTTAACTATACAGTTTAATAAAACTCTCTTTTATTGCAATACGTGTCAACGTGTCAAAATGTCCATTCGTGCAATAAAAATTAAGTAACAAAAATCACAATTTTCTATTTTCTTCACGTTTCTTTTATTCTGCACCTACATCAGTTTTTTTTTCTCTTATAGTTGTTTTGTTGTTGTCCGTTCGAACGGACAAGATTAGAGGGAAGGCCGAGCTTTTAAAGAGAAAACAAAGAAAAAGAAAAAAATTGTCAATCAAATGGAAAATGGGTGGCAAACAATTCAGAATGAATGAGTAGCTCAATAAGATATCTAGTCTGTCAATTCCTCTATATTCTTTCTAACCAATCATGCTTTTCTAAATCAAACGGTACAATGTTTCTCCCACTATTAGGTGTACATATTTGAGGAGCTGAATAAATATCTATCTTAGGTTAGAACACACACACACACACACAACAAGAGAAAAAGAAAAAATAAAGGCTAAACTTGTCTAACAAGGGAATGAAGACGATAAAGAGTGATATACACACATCCCAAGCCATATGCCACACACATCGCAGCATAGATAATTCGTGCGTGTTAAAAAGCACACAAACAGAACAAAAAAATTCTGAATCCTTATCGAGTTTAACTAAGGTGACCATCCGTGTTTTTTTTCGAAAGTATTATTTTCTTCATTTATTTTGTTTTTGTTTTTAAAAGTTTATCAGACTTCGAACTTTTGAAAAATTATAAGTTTATTTCCTTCCGTGTGATCATTTTTGTGAATCATTTTTGTTACCCTGACGCTACACGAGCCAGTACTGGCAAGCCAGTTGGCTACATAGATTGACTGTCAAGTTCGTATACGTGAACAAGCTGTGACGTAGGCGGCAGGCAACTTGTAAGCAAGTTGCTTTCAAGTATCTGCGGTCACGTTCAGCTTTTACTAGGACAGCCTATCTAGGATTCTAAATACACAATTTTATTGAATTTGCTTTGGCATCGGACTTCGATTTTTTCTTAAACAAAAAATGACGTCGAATTCTGCATCAAGTCTTGCGATGGTCAACGCATAATACTGCCAATGCGTTGAAGGATGCATTGAAAGACTTTTCTGCCGCGTCAAATTAACATGGATTGATTTTCATCTAATTCAAAAATTTCGATTTTTTTTTAAATAATTAAAAATTTGATTTTTTGGAGGTTTTTTATTCCATCATCATCGAAGCCATCCTTTAATGGAATTTGACAGTTCATGCGTTGACAGATAGGTAAGAAACTAAATTACGTCGTACGAGGAATATGTCGTTCCAAAATGTCACATAAAGGCGCTAAAATCGCCTTTTCCCGCGCAAAAAATGTAATCTCAAAAAATTCAGATATCTTTAAGTTTTTCAATGCATCATCTCCGTAGCAATCTTTCAATTTAATTTGACAGTCTATGGCTCGACAAATCGGTAACAGAATGTACCAAATGTCACGAAATCCCCAAAACTCTCATTTTTCACAAGAAAAAAATATACTTTCAAAAAATTAGGATTTTTAAGAGATGTTGTATATTTCATCATAATCATATAGCCATCCTTCAACCGTATTTGACAGTTGCCTATTTTGGAAATGTTAAAAATTCCTGGTCACTCCTCTCATTAGAAGTTGTGGTAGAAAGAATAAATTTAATTTTGCATTACATTTCCAACGAAAAGTTATCCATATAGCTTTACATACAAGTCTGAACGAGGCCACTGTCTTCTCAACTGGCTTCAAAAATGGCAAGCCAGTTGACGAGCAAGTTGGTCAGGTTTGTATGTGTTAGTAAGAAAATTAAAATGTATTGTAACTTGTAAGCCAGTACTGGCACGTATAACCTCAAGGTTAAACTAAATAAAATATCATGATGTTTGTTTAAATTTTTGAAATTATTTTTTGTTTTCAAAAATACTTAGGGTCTTTTAGAATATAGAGAATAGTTTTTCATTTTTATGGTTAAAAAAGGGAGAGGGGGCAAAATAAGGTTAATTATTTAATAATTATAAAAAAAGTTTTTTTTTGTGATAACAGATTTAATTTTTTATGAAATTTTGGAAAAATATTGATTATTTAGGGCCAAATCTTATTTCGGGTCTTTAAGGAGGTGTCACGTTATGAAATTTCTACTATTTAAAATATATTTAAAAGACATCGGATTTTAAAGCCATTTTTTTTCCGCTGATATATTTATTGATAGATATTTGGAATTATTTTTTTTTTTAAGCCAACAAATTAGGATGCCGTGTTTGAAAGTTCTGAAGAAGATTCAAAGGACAATTATTCTTTAAAAAATGAACAGTTTAAATACATAACACTTATTTTTATTGAGCAGTATTTTTGTAGAAAAAATAAAAGAACTGAACATTTCGAAAAAAAAGATTAGAATTTTCAACATAATTTTTGAGAAAAATGATGAGGAGGAGTCCAAAAACTAGCAATAATGATCCACCTAATTGCACCAATGTGTAACAATTTTCAAAATTTCAATTTTTGATAAAAATGAGTCAGATCAAAAACGGGTTTTCTAAGGTGCGTCAAGCTGGGTACATCATAACAGAAATTGTAAAATCTAATAATGCAGGAATTATAGGGGCTAATGCTGAAATCCGCAATGAGCACTTAAATCTCTTCACCCTTGACTTCAAGCTTGGTACAGCACACTTACAGTCAAAATTTAAAAAATTTAATGATGATGACTCCAAAAAAGTTATTGCACGCAGAAACTGGAAGGGTGTGTGGAAAACGTTAAAATACAGTTTTTTCAAGAGCACATTTTATTTTATTTGCTCTACAATTACCTAGTCCTAGGTTACAAACTTATATTTTTAATTATCGTTGTGGTGGACCCAGCTTGAAAAGAGTGACGTCATAAAAAAGGTTTTCGACCTGTTACAACCAAACTAGTGGGAGTAGACATATGACCTAATTCTACTTCTAACCAGATTTGTTTTATTGTCAAATATAGCAAGTCTACAATTTTTGGCACATTCGGTACCCATTTTCAAGGTTAAATCATGGAATACTAAATTTAAGAATTTGGTACTAAATTAGCCCCTAATTCCTGCATATTTATATTTTTGAATTTCCGTTTTGGTGTACCAAGTTTTCAACAATTTTTTTAATGTACCTACCTGCATACATATTTAAAAAAAATTGAGAATACGTAATATAGCTAGAACCGACAGACTTGACACTTTCATAAAATTTAAATTTGTACAGGTTATGTCAGGTTTTTATAAAAATGCTTCAAATATTTTAGTCAAAAAAAAATAAAGTTTCAATGTAACGGTGAGACATAGGTTTTTGTAGGTAAATTGTCAAAATTGAAGTATTTTGTTTCCATAATTTGTTCCAGATATTTTCCAATAGTTTTATTGGACAAAATTACTTTAACTGACGCACTTCCCAAATTCATGTTGGTAATTGTCCAAAATGAATCATGAAAAAAAAAAATTTCGGACTTTTATCAATGTTGCTAAAAAATTCAAAGTTTTTTACCGCAATATTCTAGAAATGAACAGTTTTTTTTTTTGTGGATATTAAATGTTATAATTTCTTATTTCATAAATACTCATCATTTCACAAAATCTCACCAAAATTTGTTTAGAGTGCTGGCAGTTTTAGAATTGTTGCTGCTTTCTCATATGAAGTGTACCACTAGTTACTAAAAAGGAATTAGATTAAAATAATTCAATTGGGTTGTGCAGCGGTCCTGGTGACTAACAACTCGCAACCATTCCTGTGTGCGCATATGTACAGAAATGGAAGGGACCTACAATTTTATGCCGAATCCGAATTGCTAGACGAGAAGCACTTATTCATAACAAGTGATACTCTTAGAGGATTTGTGAATTCCTCACAAAAGGCAGTAGCCCTGAAAAAAACTTTTTAGTTTTAAAGTGGACGAGGCTGGCAGTGAACCCAGACTTCCAGCGTGACGGTCCAATACACACTAACCATTACTTTACGCCTACGGGCTACTACAACATTAATATTTTACACAATTTTAAATGGGATTTGTGCTTTTTCGCTCTGCGCCATAAACTTAAGCAAATTATATGTGAGTTTTTAAGGCTGTAAGAATTAAATTTATTGAGTTTAAAGATTTAGGTATTTTTCTACACATTAAAAGTTTTCATTACTCTCTCTCCTCTCTCTAAAAAGAATCAATGTATGAAATTACAATGGTTTTTTTTTTTATTTTCTTTGGGAAATATCATAACTCAACTGGAAATATTGAAGAAGAGTTAGGGGTTTTTACAGAGAACCTTTTTTTTAAAGACTTTTCAATGTAAGTTATCTCAAAAATTTAATTTCTCGATTTGTTTGATTTTTCTTCCAAACCGACAATATGGTCGCCTTAACCATACATACATACATATACATATGACCCCAATGATTCTTTTGTGTGCCTAGAATCGATAAAATAAAGTTTGCACTGGCTTCCTTTCTCTCTGATTCGCATCCGAATTCATTCGCGAATCTCTCAACATGATGTACCAAATGTACCTATATCTATGCAACGAGTAAATGAATATATATTTATTTGTATGTACACTGGTAACATAAAGGATATTCCTCTATCAGAGCGGCAATAAACTAAGTCCAATCGATTTTATCCTCTTTCATTATTTGAACATCTTTTCCAGCCCTTGTCTCCCCAATGGTAATCTAAAAAGAACCGTTCGTCGTTCCATCATTCCAAACATTGATCCCCTCCACATATCGTCTCTAGAAATTTTTGGGGGAGCAATCATTCTTTAGTCATAATAATGAAATTTTTCATTGAACTGGCAAAGCATGAGGAAGAGGATATCAAAAATCCTCTAGCATCAGTATATACGAATAGCACAGCTTAATGCCAACCCAATGCCGAGAAAATAATCTCCGATGTCTATTTTGGCAAAAACCAAAAACCAAAAGAATCCACAAAGCACACAAAGAAGTTTCTGAGCGATAACATGAAAATCCAAAAAAGGAACACTGCCAAATGGACCTATAGCTATGTATGTAGACAATGAGTGAGACAAAAAGTGGTCACACATTCATACAGTTAGCAGCAAGATAAATGAAAAGAGTTATCTAGACTCAACAAAAAGCAAAAGGAAACAAAAATATACCGAAAGGACTAAAAAAAGAGATGAGGGGCTACCGCTCGCTAACCGGCAGAGATATACTGTCAAGTCATGAGCATTTTAGTCCTTGGCTCTATATACTCTTTCCAATGTCAATAGATCATTGTTATGAATGTTTCAGCAATTCTGATGTTTTTCCTTCCGAGGATTTCTATTTTTTTTTTTCTTCTAAGGAAAAAAGAATCATCTAACTATTGCCTCAGGCGGTGTCTTTTGTGTTGGGATACACCGCTTTTCTTAGAAGAAAGAGAAAAGTCTTATAATTAGATGACGGTGCGGTTGTGTTGTGCGAGAGATGAGTTGAGAGAAATGTTGGTAAAGGACTTGGTTTTTTTTTTGCTTTTTTCTATTTAAATCTGATGACGCCTGTAGGCCTTCAAAAACACAAGTCTCCAACACGCTCTCAGTTAAGTAGAAAACGTGCAAGACAAGACAAGACGTGTCGGGGAAAATATTCGATTTGTATGTCTTTGGTTCGGACAGAGTTCCTCTTTTAATTGAAGCCTCAAGCAAGGACGAGAGGTTTTTATTGCGTTCGTAGGATTCAAAGGAATTTTATCTTTCTTTATTTTTTTGCAATATTACCTATTAAGGATAAGGTTCCTTATAGGCAAATGGCTATCTTTAGAACAAACAAAAAATTACTCAAACATTTATGAGCTTTTTTAAGCTATACGTAATATGCAGGTATTTGGTGGGTTTGACTCAAGGGTATTAATTAAATATACATTTAAAGGGGAATTATTATTATTTTTAATTTGTTTTTCTTACTAAGGACAAGTAATAACCATTGGCTTTTATGTTCAAACTTCTTATTTGGAAGTGGGTAGTAGTAGTCTAAAAAAAAAGAAAATCATTACACAGAAGCAAATCAATTCTAAAACACCCTTATTATCTTAAAGGATATTAAATTTTAACATATTAAATAGATAAGGGTTCAGATGAGATAAGCAAATTCCCATAGTAGCTTCAAGGCAAACTTTTCTTTGGGCAAGGAAAAGCATTTAAAATTCACTTGAACCATCAGACCCTTGAAAATAATATTTGGAAAGATTAGACAGATTTTGTTACCCCCCGACTCCACAGGCCATGAACGATGTCCATAATCCAATCTACAATCCAATCCACAATCTGATTTGTATGGAAATGTCACTGCTTGGACATGGATTTTTGCGACTCCATGGGATTTTTTTTAGACATGTTCCATAGTCAGGCCATAGTTCATGGCTTGTGGAGTCGAGGTGTTATGAACTCTGAAACAAAAATTAAACTTTATCTATAAAAAATGAAATTGAATATACAACCTACAACAAACATTTAATATACAATTGAGGAGGAAGTAAAGCAAGTTTTGGTTTAAGGTCGTAAGAGAAAAAAAAAATCTAAAATCAAATAAACCATCACTTTCGTTTAAATGTGGCTTGGAATGTTTTATACTTTGCCATCTATAAAATTTCAATACAGATAAAATAGGATATATGTCTTTCACTCTGACTGGTAATGGATTTCGGTAAGCTGTTTTTATTTCAAAACTCGTGCAAGGTTGGTGTAGGTGTAGATCCTAACAAGAATTTCCATACATTTGTGAATGATATCATCAGTGTCAGTAGCGGATCCAGGGGGGTGGCTATAGGGGCTAAAGCCCCCCCCACAGCCGAATCATAAAATAATTTGAAATATAGAAAGCAATACATTACAACGTGTAGAATTTTATATTCCGTCTAAAATATTGTTAAGATATGAAATTTGATGGACAAAATAACGGCTGAACTATTTGCATACATGTTATGTAATTTTTTGTCTAAGCCCTAAGATTGGGGCTAAAGCCTGAAGCGAATTGGACAAAAACTAAGTTGGGGGCTATGAATGTGGATATTTTTAATGCATCGACAATCTTTCCCTAAAAATTAAACCCAGAAAATTGGGACGAAAAAAAACAGCTTTGGCGCAATAAGGTCTGAGAATATTGGACAAAAAACCTAGCCACGGGTTAAGCAACTTACTTCCTAAAAACTAACCTTATTCCAGAGAGTTTTGGGGGCTCAAGTCTAGGGACTGTCAAAGTCCGAAGTTGGGGCTAAGGCTTGAAGAGATAAGTAAAAAGAGATAAAAATGGTCAGGGCTTTACATTAACGTGTCAAATGCCCCAACTCTATATACTAAAAACAAAGCTAATTTACCGAAAGAAACGCATTGAAGGCTTAAACCATTGGAGAACAACGGGATGCCAAGTTTAGTGTATGTTAAATAATTGGCTCGGCTTAAAAATTTTGGGGCTACGTTTTCTAAATTTGAAAGGTCCAAGGCAATTGTACATACAAAACATAGACATTCTCTAGTCAAGGAGCAAAATTCCAAAAGCGTGAGTTTTCTCTGTGCGCGCTCAGAAAATCATGCAAAAGCAGATCCCTCTAGACCCTAAAGTGACGTGCAAATTTGTCGACATATTTTTTTAGCATGAATACCTATAAAGCGTATGCAGCGTATACACGAAAACTCATTCACGCTCGCAGAATTGGGCCGCGGCTTATTTCTTAGAACAGCTTTGTCTTATGTCGTAAAGTGTCAGTTTGAACAAAATAGTTTCTCTTTGATTTGGATAATTCAGGAAAAATGAGATTTTAGAGGACTAATACTGTGTCAAAGCACATATATGAGCTTTTGCCAGTACGAACACTTAAATATAATTTTTTCTGAACTAGCCAATTAAAAACAGTTTTCAAATCTTGTCAAAAATGGGAAGTTCAAAACATACCCACAGCTAATTTAAAAATATATCTACATAATGTAGGTACCTAATCAATTTTTAAATAATATAAATAAACGAATTTGTATGCGTGGTCCAAGCATATATGACTAAAAATTATTGTGCGCCTTTGAATTTGCTTCTATCTCCGCTACAGCAATTATGAATAATTGTTATTGTTCTTTGTATTGAAAACTTTTTGAAGCGCAACAGGAGCGGTTATAAAGGCACACAAAAAACGGATATCATTAAAGGAAAAGGAAAAAAAAAATACTTGAGCCTTAAAGGTTAGACCGCACTCGCCGGAACTGCACTGCATCGGAACTACACTTCACACGAATTCGTATGAATTTGTATGAAGTTCAGTTGCCGCTTAGTGCGATATAGCTCCTTAAATTTCATAAAAAATAATGTTTTGCCGCGTTGTCGTGAAGTTTAGTTCGACTGAAGTTGAGTACGGTCTTGCATTAAACCTAAACTGATCTCTATTATTTGTTATAAATTATAAAATTTATCTTGGGACAAGCTAATTTTATTACTTAAGGTCTTAAAATGGATCTCCAAACTGCAAGCCCCCCCCACAGCCAAATCCTAGATCCGCTACTGATCAGTGTCTATGGATTTAGATTACAAAGTGAAAAAAGCTTCGAATTTGGAAATTTTGTTTTTCTTTTGATTTGAAGTTGAATATAAAATTGTACACTTTGTAATCATGAGCACTCTGCAATTTGAAACTACCACTCTTTGAATGTTACGATGGTTTAATAAAATCAAATAAAAATGGTTTTATTTAGAATGTACATACCTATGAATTGATTGGAGCAGACTGATAAAATTAAAATTCGCTTAATGTTTTAAAAATTACAAAGAAAAATTAAAATTTAAAAATATAATTAAAGTACGGATACGCCCGGTGGCCCATATTGTTTTTAATTATTTAATTTTGTAGCAAACTTGACAACTTCGTTTAGTTAAAGCGATCGTGAAGTCAGACCAGTTTTTTTGAAATTCTGATTAGAAGATTATGGTTCCTATGCTTAAAATATATACAAATACATATATTATGTAGATTGTAGAGTAGGGTGGGCATGATAAGCTAAATAAATGAATTTTAAGTCTTTTTTTATGTGGTATAGGTAGGTACTCTAAGTTATGGATTTAAGAATTAACATTAAACTCGAGATTTTGATCAAAAAGTTGCTATTACGATATGATAGGAAAGACGAAAAAAGTGGGTCTCACAATTCTGTCTTTCGAACTGGCTCCTAAACTGCTGAAAGATTTTCTTTAAACTTTGGACTTTAGGTTCTTAGGTGATTCCGTTGATTTATTTATAATTTTTGTGTAGCTTCAAAAATAACGGTACCTTCTATAACCTTTATGAACAAAATATTTATCTCAAAAATGGCTCAAAGGATTTTGATAAGAACAAAGATATACTGCCAAGGGAATGAAGTTTTTTGGTACAATGAATGTTATCAATAACAAGTTATAATGGTACCTTACAAAAAACCTATTTTGACCAAATAGTTTTTACAAGAATTCCTTTAGAAACTTTTAACAATTTCGCATAGATTTACATTTTTGTGCATTGTATATATCTCGCAGATAAAATTTATGAGGCATCTCAAGGTGCATTTATCTCTAGTATTTCCTCTGTTCAAAAAGATAACAACGCTTCAAGCGTTAGCTATGAACGCGAGCAAAGACTTAATAAAATTGAATCAATGATGGAAGCCTTATCTTTCAACTCACGCTCACGTAGTAGAAGCAAATCTTTACAAAATTTTAGAAACAACAACAATCGTTCGCACAATCGTGCTCACTTAAATTCAGGCACAGATATTTGCTGGTACCATAGGTGTTATCGCAAAAATGCAAAAAAAGCGTTGCAATTTTGAAAAACAAAAGTCTCAAAAGCAAACCAATAACCCAAACTAAATAAGCCTACTGTCGCCGCTTATTTATAAAAGATACAAATTCAAATCTCACCTTTCTTGTCGACACAGGGGCGGATCAATCAGTTCTTCCTTACAATAGTAAAAACGGATCGGCATCTCAAAATCCTTTATATTTACTATCAGCAGCTAATTGACCTACAATTCCAACATTCGGCTCAAAATTATTAAACCTCGATATTGGTCTAAGGCAAAATTTTGTACATTCGTTCACATTAGCCTTAGTAAATAGACCAATACTAGGTGCTGACTTCTTAGCAAAATTTAACCTTCTGATAGACACAAAAAATAAAAAGTTAATAGATAGACAAGTGCATCAACTATACGAACAAACGATCCGAGTCCCAAACAGTTTCAAATCAACAATGATTACAATTCAGTTTTTAAAAAGTTTCCATCCTTAATAGAGGAACCAAACTATTTCGCGCTAATTAAGCACACAAAAGTGCCTCATATTGAAACAAAAGGCCAACTTCTAGTTTCTAGGCCTAAACGGCTTAATGCTGCCAGACACAAAGCAGCAGACTGAGTTTCAACACATGACGCAATTAGGAATTTGTAAGCCATCTTCTTCGCGCACATGCTCACCTCTCCATATGTTTAAAAAAAAGAACAACCAGGATTGGAGACCTTGTGGTGACTACCGCAGATTAAATGCTGCCACGGTACCGGATTGTTATCCAATCCATCACATTCTTCTCCATGAATATAATGGCTGCAAAATCTTTTCAAAACTAGACATTGTAAGAGCTTATCAACTTATACCAGACGCGCCTGAAGACGTTCATAAAACGGCAATAACTGCGAAACGCCGCACAAAAGTTTCAAAGTTTTATGAACGAAGTGTGTTTCGGTCTCGATTTCATTTTCACGTATATTGATGATCTTCTCAAAGCCAGCCAAAATGAAGAGCAACATAAACACCATCTCGAACTTCTTTTCAAAAGACTAGAGGAATATGAGGAATATAGACTATTGTAAGTCTCACCTCGGTCTCGTTATAATCGTAAATTTTCAGTCTCGCATAATTAAGTCTCGTCTCGGTCTCGTCTCCGAAAAGTGAGATTTCCGGACAACCTGTTGATTATTGGAACGAAATATTTTCGATTATAGTTTGAATGTGTGTAGAAGAAAATAAATATTTAACTGAAATTGGATTTTTTTAATTTATTAGAATTTTTGTAAATTTCGGTCTAAATATACAGTCTCGTCTCGGTCTCGTCTTGGTTGCTTAAGAGGCAGTCTCGTCTCGTCTCGGTCTCGTCATGCAAGAATGAGATCGAGACTTTTCTCGTCTCGTGGCCAGCCCTAAATATGGGGTTAACATAAACCTTTCCAAGTGTGTTTTCGGTGTTTCTTAACTAGAATTTTTAAGCCACACGATCAACGCTGAAGGCATTTCCCCTCCAAAAGATCATGTTGAAGCCATCTTAAAATTTCCAACACCTACGTCAATTAAGCAGATTCAACGTTTCATAGGAATGATAAATTACTATCATCGTTTCATCCCTAAGTTAGCACAGATAATCACTCCACTACATTCACACTTAGCCTTTCTAGTGAATTCAAAAAAAACTCAAAAAAATCTTTTTCGTGGCCTGAGAACCTTTTGACAGCGTTTTTCTTGAAGCAAAGGAAGCTCTTTCGAAAGTCACGCTTTTGCTCATCCAATGCACAATGGAACTTTCAGCATCGCCACTGATGCATCGGACACAGCTGTTGGTGCTGTCCTACAGCAGCAAATCTCTCAATCCTTGCCACCTTTAGCGTTTTTTTCGAAAAAAAACTCAAAGTTTCTGAAACCAAATACTCCAGCTTTCGACCGTGAGTTACTAGATATATATTTAGCTATCAAACACTTCAGATTTTTCGTTGAAGGTCGCAAGTCACAATCTTTACAGACCACAAGCCACTCACCTACGCGTTGACCAACAAAACAGAATGAAGCCCTAGACAAACACGTCACCTAGACTTCATTTCTCAATTCAGACATACAACACATTAAAGGCAAAGACAACGTTGTCGCCGACGCCCTTTCTCGTCTTCATTGTCCTGAAGTGTCTGCCATAATTAGACCTAGAAACCATTGCCAAGTTACATGCCACCGACCCAGAACTACAAGAGCTTTTGAAAAATGAAAAGTCGAAGAAATCTTCGATCTCACTGAAAGAGTTTGAATTTCCAAATGTCAAAGTCTATTGTGAAATTTCCACTAACAAAAACAGACCATTTAATCCTTATGCCTTGCGTTTCAAAGTTTTCAACGTCCTACATGGGATCTCTCATCCAAGCATACGCGCCACGAGAAAACTCATTTCAGATCGATACTTCTGGCCAAACGTTAATAAAAATATCAACAGCTGGACTAGATCGTGTTAAGGGTGTCAAAAATCGAAAGTTAAAAGACACACCAAGTCAGAACATGGTATATTCGAAATCCCAAAAGGACGATTTGACCGCATTCACATCGACTTGGTAGGACCTCTTCCTTCAACTAATGGTTTTTCTTATATCCTTACAGCTGTTGATAGATTTACGCGTTGGCCAGAAGCTTATCCTCTCGTTGACATAACAGCCAATTCTGTCGCGAAAGAATTCGTAGAAAATTTTATGTCTCGTTTCGGCGTACCTTTGAGAATTACAACGGACCAAGAAAGACAATTAAAGTCCAAACTATTCAGAGAACTCTTAAAATTTTTAGGGGTACATAAAAAGCATACTACGCGTTATCACCCACAAGCCAACGGCATGGTTGAGCGTTTTCATAGGCAGCTTGAATGTCACTTAAGGCAAGATGCAATACTGTCAATTGGAGTTCTGAACTCCCAATCATCCTTCTAGGAATCCGCTCCGCAGTGAAAGAGGATTTAAACTCTTCTGCGGCGGAAATGGTATATGGACAGAACCTTAGACTCCCTGGAGAAATTTTCATTAGCAATGAAAAACAAGAAAGTTCTCCAGACGTCCTAATAGAAAAACTTCGAAATGTGATGAGAAACTTTATACCCACAGAAACTAGAAAAACAGAACAAGACATTTTTATACCAAAACACTTAAACGAGTGTAAACAAGTTTTCGTAAGAATCGATAGATTAAAAACAGGCCTTATGCCTTCATACGAAGGACCATACAATGTTGTTCGACGTCTGAGAAAACACTTCGTAGTGCAAATTAAAGAATTTTGGTACAGCGATAGGACTTGACATGCTTATAAAGGAACAAATTAAAAACTTGAGATTTTATTTTCAATGGGCGTGGCATCCACCTATTTTCACAGAATTTATATTAAATATATAAAGCACTTCCGATTATTGAAGAACTATGAAATTTACTAGAGCTGTTGCTTTTGTGGTGTATACCTATACAAAGAAAAAAATTGAAATTATGCGATTCTTATGTAGGGGGCGTGGCTTTTTTGCAATTCTGACTGATGAAAATTGGTAGAGCGGTAAGACTTGTAGTGCATAGCAAAATTAAAATCTTAGTTTTTCTTATGATTTCAGTGGGCGTTTTTTCCTCCCCACTTTCACCTGAAAGTACTGAAATCACTTTGCAGAAAGTACTGAAATCACACCAAAAACATAAATGTTAAAAAAGAAGCCAAGTTCTTCTTTATACAAAACTTTGTGTAACAAGTCAGCCGTAAATGTAGTGAGATCTAAACGTACGCCAAGTTCTAAGTTTATTACTCTTGAATATTAAATATTTTAAGTAGAGTAATATCGAAAAACATCAAATTTATAAGAGAAATCTGTTATTTAATGATCACTTACCTTTTGGTAGGTTTACTTGGCAAGTTTTCTTTTGTGTATTACATAATTACAATGATTGAAAACTTGACTAGTGAACCTACCAAATTTAGGTCAGTGAAATTGCTGTATAAATCTCTTAAACATCGAATTTTGGAATTTTTGTCTTAAGCTGGTTGCAGTACACACTATTGAGTAAATAAATTTGTCGAAACAAAAAATTAAAAAAAATATAAACCATAGTTTTTCTTCAATTTTGTATTATGAAACGATAAAATTATGTACTTAAAAAAGCGACTCAGCTAATATTTTTTTTCTCCTGGCTGCCATTAATGTTTGTTCTTAAACAGTCTCTTTGGCTTATAACACGAGACATTTCAAATTCAATTCTCAAAAATTACTGCTTCTAACCTTTTGATCGGCAGTGTATGATGCTGTTTTTTCTGTTCCAAAAGCCAATTTTAAAATGTTAAATCAAAAAAAAAAAAAAAATATGTTACCACATTATTTGATCAACTAAAATCACGATCTTATAATGAGAGCTTGAAAAGAATTTTTCTTATCACAAATAAACGAGAGGGATGAATATCATCATGCACCTTCAGAGTCTTCTGATTTGTCAAATTATTTGTTCCCATTATCAATTTGCCCCCTTAAAATTTGCCCTCATAACATATAGGTAGGAACATCAATTCATCACGACTTAAAATGAGGTGCCTTCCTGAGATAGAATATATTAGGTATTCCATGCATGAGTGCCAATATTAACCAAAAAATATATATGCAAAACGAAGAACACGTTATGCATATTGATTTTATTTTTCCTGAGCAAAAAATGTTATAAAAAAAAATATTCGCATCCTTGTTGAGAAGAGAGAAAAAAAAATCCGCGAACCTGAATAGGATACCATCGTTAAGTATCTGTCTAAACCATACACCCATCACAGCAGTTGAGCACCTGAACCCAGAGAAAGCTACTCTTTCCCTCAACCATGCAAAATAATTGATGAAAGCACTCAGCGAAAATTCTCAACTTCCACTTTTACATATAGATATAGAGACGGAGAGAGCTACAGCATTACAGGAATACCCCCGCCCAATCACCCATCTCCCCCATACCATTGAAACAGAAGTAGGTTGTAAATCATTGGGGGAGTCAAAAACGGGAATAGCAACGCATCCTTCCCGCTTGCCAGCCATGAGATTGTGCTTTCAACGAAAAAAAAAAAAAAAAACGGCAATGGAATCCTTGTATACATATCTACCTAAGAATAAGAGTATTACGTTAAGCTTTCCCATATCATCGAATAATGTTGGTGGCTCATTGTGCAATGGCAGACATTTAATTTAATTCTTTTTTCTTTTGTCCTCTCTCAAAAAATATTAATTCTAATTGACACAAATTCTATAATTTCACATTGATCAAACTTCGCGAGGGCGAGGAAGGGTGAATGGGTGAGGGCTGGATGAATGAGTGAGAGAAATGTGTCCTTGTCATTTTCTTGTATTTTTTTTTTTTTTGTTCTTTCATTTTTTTTTTAACTTGTATATAGAATAACTTATCTATTCGTCACAAAAGTCTTAAATTTTGCAGAAATACAATTTACCATAGATTATACTGATGTTCGCCGTAATGGAGGCTATCATTCATCTAGGATAATCCTTTTATAAATTACAGAACAGTAGTTCTTGCTTTAAGCCATTTTTAATGAGCGCAAAAGAGGATTACCTACTCCAGGAGTATCTTTTTTGCATTTCGGTATTATAAATGATTTGTTTCTTTTCAGAATGATTGTTTTTTTTTTTTTTTGTTTTTTGAATATTAAATGGTACCATCCTACATACTTATATGTTTAAGGATTGTCTTATGACAAGCAACAAAATAAATAGTTAGGTATTATGGCTGAAGACACAGAAAAACTTTTATGAAACTCATAACATCAACTTGAATTGAAGTTTTTGTAATATTTTTACTTTTACGACTTACGAGAGACTTCGAGTAATTTGCTTTATTTTAATTATACTGGGAAGATTCTTCACTGTAGAACAAATAAAAAAGTGTGCTTACTATCGTGGAGCACCTATATTTTTATAGGGAGATCATTTTATTACAGTCTTTTAGTTTTATCGTGAAAACTTCTAAGCATGAAGTTTGCCTGCTTTAACATTCGTTGGAATCTTAAAGATGATAGGGAGAACGAAAGAAGTGGATTTTGAAATTCTGTCTGTCTGTCCACGTAGCACAGCCTAAACGGCTGGATGGATTTTCTTTAAACTTCGCACCTATTGCTTTTTGTTAATTTTTTAGAACCAAAAAAAGCAGTGCTTTGCCATATAATTTTTACATGCTCTATAAGGCAAGTATTGATTTCGTGTGAAAAAAATTCGACGGTATCAAAACTAACATTAAGATGACGTAGAAGTCCAAACAAGTGATTTTCGTCAAGACGTCCGGTCCGCTGCGGCTTGATGAGTCGGTATGTTTGCCTCTGCGTCTTGATGCACATCGAGCTAGAGTCCAAATAGTTAGACAGAATTGCTTCAAATTTGGTGTGAAGCATTTATATGTGATTCCCTCGAGGGGAAATTCAAATGTTTGTTTAAGCTTCTCTAGAACGGGTTGCTGCCATACAATAATTTCGGTTTTACCAAGTTTTCTCATAAATGGCTATTACGATTTTGATAAAACTTTATAAGTACCTAAATGAACTTTCGAGACCAGTTTTAAAAATACAACAAACCATGTTTTATCAAAACATTTCAAATTAAAGTTATAGCATTTTTAAACAAATTGCCTTTTTTTACATGTTTATAGGTATATTATACCGCATATCTCGTCGTTGGCTTGGTTGATTTTATCTTATGCAGGAACTTCTATAAACTAAATAATATTCTATAAGAAAAATTATTTTTTTTTTGATTTAAGAAGACTCAAAATTGATAAGAACAGTGATTATTGAAATCCAATAATAGTAAGAAATTTTGGCTTTTAAAATGGCTATAGCATAATATTGCAAGGGCTGTCATTGTTTTTTAACAAGTAATGTTTTTTTTTATTTTAGAAATATTTTTTTCCATCCAATTTGCTCAAACAATCGTCTATCACGCACCAGAATCTTATTTAGTGGTCGATAATCAACACACAATCTTATTTCATTATCTTTTTTATGGACCAAAACTAAAGGAAAAGCGTATGGTGATTCACTTTTTCTTATGATTCCTCTTTCCATTGACTCTTTCACTCGTTTATCAGCAATTTACTTATCGGGAAAAGATAATCTTCGTGGAGTAAAACTTATTGAAATACTAGAGGTGAGATGAAGCCTCATAAGCGGAACTAAAGGTTTTCTCTTTGACAGCTCGTGTCGGTCATATTATTTCTCTTACTTTCTGTCAAAATATTGTATTTAATTCAGTTACTAAAGACAAGCCATCATGGTAAGCTACAGTGTCGAGCAACAAGTACAAATGATAAAACTTTATTATCAAAATGGGTTGGAAGTTGATCCCAATTTTGGTCGAAAAATCATCTTTAGCGATGAGGCCCATTTTTGGATGAATGGCTATACGTGAACAAGCGAAATTGCCAAATTTGGGACGACATGAATCCTCGTGAGATTCCCGAGATGCCAATGCATCCAAATAAAGTTACTGTTTGGCGTGTTTAGACTGGAGGCGTCATCGGTCCGTACTTCTTTGAAAATGATGCTGGCCATGCCATCACCGTCAATGATGATGATATGGACACCGAAGACATATGGTTTCAACAGGATGGCGCTACGTGCCACACAGCTCAAGACACAGTCGATATTCTGCACGAGCGGCTTCATGGCATGGTTATCTCGTGCCGAGGCGACGCACGTGAATTGGCCACCAAAATCGTGTGATTTGACCCACTTTTTCTTCTGGGGCTTTCTTAAGTCGCAGGTCTATGCGAATAAGCCGCAAACCACCGCGGCCCTCAAAGACAACATAATCGATGCCATCGGTCAAATTCAGCCTGATTTATGCGCCAGTCATCGAAAACTGGACCTTTCGTATTCGCGCCACCCAGCGAATCCGCGGCGGCCATTTTAATGATATTGTATTTCACACCTAATGTCATTCATAGGGCTCTCAAATAAAGATAAAACCTTGTTGATATCTCATACACAACTTGTTTTATTCAATTTTAAAATCGACCCGCCCAAGTAATTTATAACTCTCTACATTAAGTAATTTTTATAAAACTTCCCTTCCCTCCTGAAAGGCCAAAATAGACACCCTTCCTCTCCAAAGTTTTTTTTTATCCCAACCCAACCTGCAATCTCTATAGTAAGTTGTCGTATCTTGTGCGTAGTTCAGCAGTCTTGCAATCCATTAGATTAGATAGGTACCACTTATATGTTTTTCTTCCAAAATTGTGGGTTCGGCCCCACTGTGCTCTGCCATTTTTTTTTAAGGGACAACCATTTTGCAGGTGTACAAATAGTATGTACATAGTTGTTTGATACCTGAAATTAACGAGCTAAGGTCAATTTGCTAAATTAAGTTACAGTTTACTATCAAGACAAACTAGAATATAAGCGTTGAACTCAGCAATTTAACCTTTTTCTCCGAATTTATTTTAAAGTCCTTATTTCTTGTATTACCTAAAGATCAAGAAATCAACACACATACAATTCTTCCATCAAACAGAGTAAAAGAAAACACACCATAATAGTCCAGTTGCTTTCTACCAAAAAATTACCTAAAATGGTAAAAATAGTACTGCACACTTTTCTTTCAGAACTCGTTAGAGGGGTTCATTAGGCATCTTTGTGTTTTTTGTCGGGAAAATTGCTCTCCTGCGAAAGCCGCTATCTTGAATTTACTCACACTAGTTTCTTATATTAGCAAAAAAACTTTAAACATAAAAAAATTATTGAAAAACAATGGCAGCACTTACTATACTCGTGCTATATCTTTTTTTAAATCCAGATATCCATTCTTTTCTTTGGCGCTTAAAATTTTTTATTTTAGTAAATATTTTTTGAAAAATAAATTTTCAAACTCAATATTTTGAAAAAAAAAATATTTTTTTTTTAAACTTTTTTTTTTGTAAATTTTAGGTAATTAAATTATATTTTTGATTTTTAAATTCAACTCTCTTAATAATTTGTAGCCGATTGCTGAAAACTGGGTGGACTGAAGTGCTTTAACTCCTTAGAAAATTGAAAATAACGAAAACTACTTAGGTATTTCTTAAAAACATGTTTTTTGTGTATTTAGTGTTTAAACTTGGGATCTTTGAAATAACGAGAATTTCCATGTGCTGTCTTTGTGGAGTCTTTTGTTTACCCTCTCCTCTACTTTGTCTTTGTGGAGTCTTTTGTTTACCCTCTCCTCTACTTAGGTCCTGATCTTATATTCATACCACGTTTCATATTCAGTGCGAGGGGGTTACTCAACATCTTGGTAAAGGTATTAGTTTAGTTAGTTTTTAGTTAGTTTTATTGACTTATAAAAATAATAATTAGTGTACAAACATATTTAGCTTATTTTAACAAAGAAGTCTATTGGTTTGGTCGAAAGCCGTCCACCAGACTGACATAATTAACATTGTTATTTTAGTTTTGATTATATTAAGTAACATACATACATACATATTTATCTTTATTTCAAAAATGTTCGTTTACAATGCAATTTCGATATTTTAATGTTTTTCTAGTGAAATTAAAAAGTACTTCCCAGCCACGTGATCCATTTAAAATTTTTAGCACTTCCTCTAATTCCAATGACTGCACTCCAAAATACTGTTCTCGAAATTCATTTAAAACGGGACAGACTGCCATAAAATGGAACACATCTTCTCTTTCATAACGGTTGCATAAAGTACATATAATAGGTAAATCTGGACGGTGTGGTATGAAATTGAGGTTTAATAGTTCACCCCTCAATCGAAAGATTGTACTTATTAATTCCGTAGAATGGTTAGCTAAAAAGTAAGTTCTTTCATTTAAGTAGTGGTCCAATTTGCTATAGTACAACCTGTACTGCGAATTCTGCGCTTCTTCCATGAATTTATGGTACATTCGGTTTCCCGTAAAGTTTTGGTTTTAGCGATTCCACTTGCTCTTCAACTGTAAATAGCAGGTTTACTCCACATTCGGATGCCAGTTTCTTCCACTCTTGGACCCATCCTCCTTCAATCGACAATAAGTGCATAAGTACTATTTTTGGCAATCTCTGCTCATGCATTGCTAAGACACGTATTATATAGTTGAAGTGAATCTTAAGAGTATCCAAAAACATAGGTGGAATACCAGTCTCCAAATGTATCATATAGTTTGGGGAACTAGTGGGTATTCTAAAAAATCTCTTAATAAAATAACGTAGAAACTTCTCCACTGTTTTGAACGGTCGGTTACCCCATGCTTGTGCTCCATACAGAAGAATGGTTGTTGCAGTTGCACGAAATATCGCTTGCTTTGCTGTATGTGAAATACTCTTCTTGTTTATGCAGCTGCCCCAAACAGAACATATAGCTCGCTTCGCATCTGCTAGTTTGAATTGAAGATGTTTTTTTCATATTGGAATTCGATGAAATCAACACTCCCAGATATTTATACTCTTTTACGATTTCTATTTCCTGTCCGTTAAACGTCCACTTCTCCAGCCGTGAATATCTTCCTCCTCCACTTCTTAAGATCATCATTTTAGATTTAACCAGGTTGACAGATAGATTCCAACTCTTACAATATCTTCCTATTCTGTTGATCATAAGCTGCATGCCTTCAACTGTCTCTGCGAGGAAAACAATGTCATCTGCAAACAATAACCCGGAGATTTTCGTCTGATGGAGCAAGGTGTTTAAACAATGTTATGCTACGGCTTTTACGTATTTTATTGGGAAGATCACGATGAACAATATCTACCTGCATCTACACAAATAAAGCCTAAAAGCTCTCACATACCAATGGGAAAAATTCGGCGCGACAACGACAAAAATATACAAAAAAACTGCACTGACACCAAACTTCTACCATCACATTGCTTCCTTCTTACAGTATCCAAAGGGCAAGAACAAAAAGTCTAAGAAAAAAAAAGACATGTTTTTGTTTATCATTCCCTTCCTCGTCAGTAGGTTCTAACTGATGTATCTGTCCATTATGCTTGTGTACATACAGTATATCGCTCACTGGCCGAAATTCGACCGAAAACTCACTCACTTCTAAATTCATCTTGACACTTGAAAAGAAACTTTTCTCTAGAGTCAAACAATTAGTTTGAAAATTAAATCACACATTTGTTTTTAGTTTTTAAATTTATTTTTTTTTTATATACATAAGTAGCTTTAAATTTTGTTTGTGGTACCATTTGCTCAAAAAGTATTCAACCGATTTCAATATAATTTAAATGGTTTGAAACAAATTGTTTGACTCTAGAGAAAATTTTTTTTCAGGTGTCAATATGAGTTTTGAGTGAGTTTTTGGTCGAATTTCGGCCAGTGGGCGATATACTAGTATGATGAGATTTTACTAAACACCATTCGATTCAAGTGTTTTTAGTAAATCTGTTGCAAAAACCAACTTCTGCCTTCTGACAAGTCTTCCACCTACCTCAGCCGCTGCGGAACAACACATATGTACTATACATAGGACATATTTACAAGTGCAAATGTGGCTTAAAAACGATTTGGATGCCACATCGTGGGGCTGGCAGAAAACTCTTCATGGGTAAGAGCCAATTACTACCACTGCCGATGTCGCACCGAAGTCATTGATCAAAACAATTCCCTGCAAATGCAAAACAGATTGTGGGAATATGTGTAGGTGGACTTAAGTGTTCTGTTTTATGTGCAAACTGCTCTAGCGAATCTTGCGGAAACGTTGTTCACATTCGGGAGCTGCGCGGAGAATTACAAATACGAACTGACAATACGGAAGACGAAACACTTGCCATGGTTAAAAATGGAGTTGATGATTTTAATTTGGAACTAACATCATCGAAAAAGAAACTAAAATCCGATTAAATATTAAAAGTATTTAAATGCGTGGATAAGGCCTACAGGGAAAACCACGTCACAAAAAAAAAAAAAACGTGCCCAGTACTCTACCTCTACGGTGGTGCGGAAAAAAGTTAAGGGTATATCGAACATAGCCTCCGATAGAAAAGCATATGAAAATTCTCGTATTTTCAAAAATCCCAAGTTTAAACACTAAGAAAACATTTTTTTTTTATAAAATAAATAATTAGTTTTTGTAATTTTCAATTTTGCAAATTTCAATAAAGTTCTTAAGTCCACCCGGTTTTGAACAATCGGCTAGAAATTATAAAGAGCGTTGAATTTTAAAATCAAAAATATTACTAAATTACGTAAAATTAACAAAACAAAACCTAGATTTTCAAACTCAAAGTTTTGAAAAAAAAATGATTTTTTCAAAATTTTGAGTTTGAAAATTTATTTTTCAAAAACTATTATCTAAAACCAAATTTTTCTAAGCACTAAATAAAAGGATGAATATCTGCCTTAAAAAAAAGAAATTGCATGAGATTGTAAGTGTTTCCATTGTTTTTCAATATTTATTTTTATATTCAAAGTTTTTTTTTTTTTGCTAATAATAAAAACTAGTACTTTAGTAAAAAAAGGTGGCGGCTTTAGCACGAGAACAATTTTCCCGAAAAACACTCAAGCATGCCTAATGACCCCCTCTAACAAGTTCTGAAAGAAAAGTGTGCAATACTATTTTTTCCGTGGCAAATGCTCATTCCGACCGGGCTATAACTACGAGTCTCAATTGGTTGATAAAGATGTTTACACATTTTACAAGTATGTACATACCTACCTACTTCAATATTTTTAAACATAAGGTACTCGTATCGTAGGTATACATAAGAAAAAACACCATGTTAACCTTTCTCATAATTTTTCACCTGAGGACACCATTAAAGGAAACTTTGGTTGTCCTTGTCACCCTTATGGATTTGCCTGCAGCTAAATTTGAGGAAGTGATGCGGGCAAAAGAGCAAACAAACAAAAGTCAAACAAAACACACAAAGCTTCCATAGTCCGGAAAGGTAGCGCGTTTTAATAGACAACTTGTGTACTACCTTCCCATGGAAGGTACGAGTAGCTATAGAGTTAGTAGATATGTACTTGTTCATAAGAAAGCACAAAAATAAACACCCAACAATCACCGTTATTTTATTTGACTTGACTTCTCAACTTTTTTGGTGGCGCCCGACGCGGACGGTGCGGTCGGTGGTGGTAGCGCCAGCAGCGGTGTCAAGCTATGTGTTGTTAGAAGAGTGAAACTCAAACACAGCACAAAAAGGGCAATGCTGGGGTAATAACGAATAATATAACCAGCAAGTTCCCACTCGGTACGGGCAATCAGGTAATTCATGAATGAACTTAGCTATACCAACAAATACAACTGTCACCAGCTGTGTGGAGCATTTTTGCGAGAGGAAGGCAAACCTTCCAAATGACTGATGGCGGAAATGTCGTTTAATGAATCGGAAGCGTACGTTTTATTTTGACATATGCTACTGCTTCAGGGCGATATGATGACGAGGACAACGGCGATGGTGACGAGGACAAGGATGAACGCCTCTTTCGAGTATTGTGCTTCCTTTTCTCCTCCCTCCCCTGAGTGTACGTAAGCATGAAAATCAACATTGCTATACAAGAAAACACAACAAACTGACTTCGACTTACTATGGGAGCTAGAGCACCCCAAACTTTGGCAACAAAAATGCACAGAACAACAATTTACTAGAGCAAATATACCATAGCTAGCTAGTTGGAACTTTTGTCATGTTTCTACTCTTTGCAGACAACACGGTGACGTTTCAGTTGATTTTTGTTTACTCAGGCACAAACTTCTTATTCTTCTTGTTTATTTTTTTCTTGTTCTTTATTGTTTTAGTGTTTTATCATTTTTCAACTTATATTTTTTCATTTTTTGTCTTCTTTCTATCATCGGGGTTACACTTTGACTTTATTGTACAAAAGGACGAATATTTTCCATTAGTAGTTTGGAAAATATTTTGGGAAAAGTTGTCAGCGTTTTTCGTTGAATTGTTTTTGAAGTTGAAAAGTGAAAAATTAGAGAAAGTTTCATTTTATTTTACTGCTGTCAAACTATAAAGAGAAAAGAGAAGAAAGGCTTAAGTATCTACTTTTATTCCTTGAAATGTTCCAGAAACAGAAAACTAACTTTTCTTTTTGTATTCACCATCTTTTAGCTCTGATAAAGTTGAACATTTATGCAAAATCATTAGGCGAACAATAATTGGTTAAGCATGATTGCATATACCTATATATATTAGCTATATATAGTATACCTATTAGGATAGTTAGGAAAACACACAAAACACTGAAGTAGATTATTATCATTCAAGGGAGCTTGATGAGATTTGATTAGTTCGTGACATGAGATCTCAAAGCTCATAGGTATCATATTGTTAAAATACATGAGACACTGAATCGAAAATTTCTTAGGCTCGTGTAAATATTTTGATGGTAAGACATGATGTCCTCATC